>JAGFMF010011492.1:1152270-1205359 GCA_019455555.1 Galemys pyrenaicus | reverse complement strand
TGGTGCACTGGTGAGATGGTGATGGGGAATACATGGGGATTACAATTAATGGCAAGTATATGTAAATTTTAAAATATTTTAATAAAAAAGAAAAAAAAAAACAAAAGGACAAATCAAAAAAAAAAAAAAGAAAAGAAAAGATCAATCCAGCTAGCCAATGTCTCTTGAAGAACAGACAAATCCTAACCGAAGCCAGTGGTGAAACTGACATATTTCTGATTGCAGTTGCAAATTCACGAAGGGGAAGAGAACTTCCCGATGATAACCAACCAGCAGCACAAAGACACCACATGCAAAACAGTGTGGAGAGGATATATATAAAAAAAAAAAAAAAACCATTATTAGATCACTGCAGTCCTTAAGGAGATTAAGAACTAGTTAGAAACATATGCTACCAAACAGCTAATGCCAGCGTTTACTGGTGCAAAGTTAAAAAAAAGAATGCTGGCTGGGTACCCACGACTGGGGACTTGGAGATGAGGACAAGCCCAGCCTGCAAAGGGCAGGCTGCTCAGCAGAGGACCCTCCCCCCCAGGACCACACCCAGATCTAGGGGATCCAGGAGACAGCAAAGGTCACTTTCAGCAGCAATTGTCCTGGAAGAGAGGTGGGATGGGGCAGATAAAGGAAGAATCATGACTTGCATAGAAGGTCAGCCTCCAGTCTATCTAGGGTTGGTGATTCACCAGTTCAGATAAACAAAGGGTTTTTCCAACCAGATTCCCATTATTTCACATGGAACACTCCTCATACAGTAGATAAAATACTTGGAGTATTTTCAACCTAGGAGAAGTCATAACCAGTTTGGGAATAATAAATATAAATTAAACTACAGCATCACAGGAGTCCCGGATCACTCTTAGTTTTCAATACATGCAAGTGTCCTCTGCTCCAGAAAGCAAGTTTTTCCGATGCACCAACCATCCTTTTGACCTCTGTCCTTTCACAGATGGCTCTCTGGAGACTCTGCTCTCTCCCCAACTTGGCATCAAAGTTCAGTTCTCAAAGGCACAGTTCTGACCTCGCTACTAATTGCCATTTTCGAAGGGACTCGATTTCTTTCTCATCGGGCCTTTTCCCAGCAATATATATTTGTTACCATTACGAACCAGTACCTCAACCTGAAAACCCATCTGATCTCCCATTTCACGTCCAGCTGGTCACCAAAATTCTACTAATGTAGTCTCTCTGCGTGTCTCTTGCATTCACAGACCCTCCTGTCTGTGGCCCTCCTCTGGGCTTGGGGTCTTTGGGAAGCACATCTCCTCTGGACCCCAGTAGGTCTCCTGGCATTTGTGCCTTCCTGCTCTAATCCTGCCACCCGTTGAAGCTGCTGAAGAAAGCACAGCCTCAAACCTACATCCTTCCCAGCCCCCAAACCATCAGTGGCTTCCTGCCAAATAAATCCCAAAGTCCCCATTTCCACCAACCTGCCAAATTCCTTTCCTACTAGTCTAGCTCACATATTCCCCGGTTAACATTATTCACTGCAGAGAAGATAAGATTCACCCTTCCCACCACCTTGGCCGCAATGCCACTCCACCTGGCCACCTGGCCAGATCACTGCTTACCCTTCAGAGGGACATCAAATGCTACTTTGTCCATGAAGTGACTGGAAATCCTCTAGCAATAAGTGATCTTGCCCCCGCTGAGCTCTAAACCACTTCAGCCAATGCCACCTGGCATTCGAGTGCCTGGTATACATTTGTTCCTACTCCGCCAGGGGTCATCTCCTTAAAGGCACATCTCTGTGTGAAAATAATCAAATCAACATGCTAATTTAGTACTTCCTCACAGCGAAGCATGAGCCAAGAATACTGGAAGCTACGAGAGCATCAGCTGACAGTTAAGTGCGGAAATTATGTTCAACCCATGCACAAATAAAGCAATCATATCAATAACTAATCATCATAAACAGATGTTAGCTGAAGTCATGGAAATACAGGACATCTCAGAGCAAGTAAGTCTCCTTAATGACATGAGCAATCTCAGCACGGTGCAGGGACAAGCAGCATCCCGGACGGGATCTAAACCCAGTTCTGCAATACCGTGAGCAATACATTAATGATCTGGTCATCCAGATGAGCAAATTCTATTTCTCATATGCATTTGGGTTTCATTCCCAGTTCCGGACACGCAGCTCCCTAGCGGCTTGGGAATTCCCACGTGCAGAGTGACCAAGTATCTTGTATGTGGCACTGGCAACACCACGCTGATAAACAGGAGTGGTGGAGCGGCTGCACGATGCTGGATGATGCTGAACCAGCAAGATTGTAGCCTTTTTATTGATAGAATAATCATACAGCATCAGTTTCATGGGGTAGGAGGACAAAGAAAAAGGATGGGGGAACTAAAGAATGTGTTTTTGTCTTCTAGGGTTTCCAGGGGACCTGAGTTTGCTGACCAGATAATTCTTATCTGCATGCCAACCAAGTATTGTAATCAGAACCAGACCCCAGATCCCCAGCCATGGTTCTGGTCTTATCAACAAGGCGTTCCACGGATCAGCTCCGGGGGTCCCTGGTCCCTTGTCATACATCGGTCCTCAGCCCCCTGGGCATTCCCAGCCATACCTCGTGATGCACACCCTTCCCAGGGCAATCAAGCTTTCTGCTCTTGGTTGATTTGAAAGTCACCTTGTAAGGTTTGGCTGTGACTGACTGACTGGGCCGTTCTGACCTTGTACAGGAATGCAGAACAGCAGGTAGCAAAGAACAGTGGCCAAACAGGTCACTTAAGTCTAGCAGAACCACAGTTAGGTCCATGGGATGACTTCTGGGAGCACCTGGAGAAGAGGGCTGACTGTTGAAGACCAGAGGGGTGATTCAAGGATAGGAACTTTCAATTCCATCCCCAGATCTCCAGGGAAGGGAGATAACTGGAGATTGAGTTCAACTGCCAAAGCCAATGATTTAATCAAGCGTGCCTAAGTAATGCGGTCTCCATAAAAAACCAAGAGACCGGGTTCTGGAAGCTTCTGGATTGGTGAACAAGTGAATATTTGGGGGAGTATGGTGCACCTGGAGGACATAGAAAGCTCCATGCCCCATTCCTATGCACCCCCCATCCACATGGCTATTCCTGTGTTACACCCTTTTGGACTGAGTTAGCACTCTCGTGAGTCAATGGGTCTCCTGAGTTTTGTGGGTCACTCTAGCAAACTAACTGAACCTGAGGAGGAGCTAGTGGGGCCCTCCAACCTGTAGTCAGTTAATCAGAACAGCCTGGGCTTTGCAGGGGCGTCCCAGGTGGCGGGAGCCTTAGGTGACAGCTCTTTTCCTATGGAATCTGACCCTTGTCTGGGTAGACAGTGTCAGAATTGAACTGAATTAAACTGACTTCTTTCTTGGACACTCCATTAGCATTCCCACTCGTGGGAGTGTGGGGCCTGGGATGCCTTCACGCATTGTGTTCACTTTGTAACCTTTTGTCACTTAGACACTCTGTGCCTCAAAATCATGTGCACAATATTGAAAGAGCCATTATTAGTCCCTTCCCCATAAGACCATATACTGTATGCAAAATGCTTAGAGGCCAGTGCTTCATTAGTACCATATATATTAACTAGCCTTACTAGCCTTATTATTTTTTAAGTATTTTTTAAAAGATTTATTTATTTATACATGCAAGAACTGGGGTACAGGCCAGAGGGTTGGGGGTGAGAGGATTCACCAGAGACAGCGTGGGGAGCAGAACAGGCAGATCGATTGAAATACACTGCTGAAGGGAGGAGTGGGGAAACAGGAGAGGTCTGCTGCACCATGTGGGTCCCTCCCTGGCTGGGGATCAAACTCATGCTGCAGTGGCTGCAGATGCTTCACAGTGTGGTGCTTCATCCCTTGTGCCACCAGGAAGGCCCTGAGCCTTATTATTGTGAAAATATTTTATGTGGGATAAAGACACAAGAATCAGGTATTTGATAGTTAGGATGCCTAGCAGTATTTTGCTTGAAGGTGACTTTACATTCTCAAACCAGCAAGCCAGATTTACTCCTTCTTGACAGGGATCCTGTAGTTGACTGACAGGAAGGATGAAATTCACTGGGGTGGCTCTATGCACAAAGGATTGAACGCTGTGCCAAAGGAGCAGGCAGCAAGGCCACTGAATCAAAACACAGAGCTTTTAGTCAGTCAAGGGCTCACCCACAAACAGCCATTGTCTCCCGCAAACAACTCTGCTGTTGTCACCCAAATGGGTGCCAAATGCAACCACTTGCCTTATGCATTTTGGTCAGTGGTTCTGCACAGACTCGGCCATCAATACAATCAATCGCTGCAAAAGCGATCTAGAACGATGCATTGAATTTAATCTGATAAGCAATATTTGGAGTTCAGTTTTTTAAAAGACATTAATCCACAGCATTCAGCTGGACTAAGCATGTACGAGTCCATTTCAAAGCCCATCACATCATACAGAGATTTATTAATGGTGTGGGAAGCAGCTGTGACTGTAGGGTGTCAACATCTGTCATTTTCCCCTCAAAATGTTAAAGTACATTAAACATAAATTGCCATAAATACCTCAACTTGAACTTGTGTTGCAGACACCTATTCAAAGGCAGCAAGATGAAAACGGCTAGGACACTTGATGTTTCATTACTTTTTACTGAAATTATTTATAGCTCAAAGCTGCTCATTATTCACATGTCAGAATTATTTGAGTGATAAGAATAATACATTCACATTTATCATCATCTTATTTTCTGATAAAATACAGGAATTACAAGAAGTACAGCAACAAGGCCGAGGCTACATGAGAACAAACAAAGATGTCTTTTCTGTGGTTGGAATGTTTTGAATTGGAGTGGTTTTTGATGGTTGGAAATACTACCATGACTATTTCAGTCAGCAAGGTCTCTTGATCTCAGGTTCAGGAAGGTCAGGTGGAGTAAACCCCCAAATCTCATTGGCCTAATGCAAGCATGATTTGTTCTCTTCCACATATTGCATTCAGTGCAAATTAGGGAGGGAGGCTCTGCTCCATACGGTCACTCAGGACCCAGGCTATCTTGTGGTTCCATCATGCTCTAGGGCTTCAGAATTCTGCCCTGCACCCCTACAGCTGGTGAGCATATCAAAAAGTGTAGAAAATACATCCCCACTCTTAATTGCCTCTCATTTCCATACACATCCCAATGATGAAAACAGTCATGTGGCCAACACTCTGTGGAGACATTTTTGATGGTCACAACTGAGCAAGTGGCATAGGAGGTAATGTCCAGCGATGCTACTAAGCAATCCCACAGTGCACAGGGTATAATGCCCACAATAAAGAACGATCTGACCCCAAATGTCAATGATATTGAGATTTCTGTCAGCATCTAGACAATCGCCAATACTCTGGTTTACCAACATTTTTTACTAACATACACTCTAATCAATTCCAACAAAGCCACACATGGATTGTTTGTTTGCTTGTTCATTCCTCTAACTCTTCACCCAAACCCTTAAACAAGACAAGGTCCCAAGTAGAGAAAGAATTCACAGTGGAGCAGAAGAGAGAAAAGTATGCAGAATTTTCATACACAGGAGTAGGTGGAATTTAAAATAACAAAGGGAAGGACAAGTGATTCTGCCTGCAATGTTTGAGGAAGAATCCCTGGGCAGGTGCAATGGGAAGTAAAATGGGAAGAGTTTAGGGAAGAGGGGAAAGGCAGGAAGAAAAAGTATTTCAGGAAAAGGGAAACTACACAAACAAAGAAACGGCAACATGAAAGGATATGATTTCTTCCTATTTCAGGTATGGGGAAAAACAGAAACTAGGGGAAGATGGGTTATAAAAATATTTTTTTGTTCAAACATATTTTTAAGTTGTGTATTTGTGAAAGTCTTCAGCTCCCAGCATCTGGTCAAGTTTCTCACATAGCTCTATACACTGGCCCTTGGAGAAACAATTCACACCTCCAGACTTCATAGAAACTTGTTAGCACAGAGCAAAGCTCAGGTAATAACTGGAAACCTCACTGCAAATTTCCCAAGAGAGACAGTGCCACGCTTTTCAAACAATGCTGCCTCAAAGCCAACATCAAAAGGATTCAGGCAGATGGTTGACCCAAATAATCCACCTTTGTTCCCAAAGATAGGACAATGCAGAAGTCAGATCTCTTCTGAAATTATATTACACATAGCCTGTTTAAAATAATATGTCTTTACTTCTTTCTACCCCTAATTCTAGCAGCAAATGAGGCTCTGAACTCCCAGGTTCAGATCCCCTTCCCCACTAGCCCCCCCACCCCCACTCTGGGCAAATCACCAAATCTTCCACTTTCTACTGCCTCCTGTAGCCACCTGAAGCTATTTTTATACAATAAACACAAATTTTCCTTGTACTATGGTTATTCCCCACAGTGCCTTAAAACCATCATGGAAGACACTGGAATCCAACATAGTTTTGGAAGGAAAATATCTGATAAACTTCCATGTGATCTTGTAGAGCATTATTAAGAACAACTTCTATTTGCTTTGGGCAAGATGCTTTTAATTATAAAGCCAACAAAACCATGTAAACAACAGTTGGTCTTGATTTTGAAGCTAAAATAGAATTTAAAAAAAAATCATGCTCCTACACAATTATTTTCCCCCATTATTCTCTATTCACTCTTCCTTCCTCAAACTGTTGTTTCTCTCCTTATTTTCACTGTGATCAGCTTTGGGAAAACAAAGTGTGTTTAGCTGTTAAGTACTATAGATTATATTGAACGACGCCAGACACCTAGCACTAACCTGCCTCATAAAAGGAAGAAATTTGTTTCTTTACAAGTCAGGATCTCAGAGGAGAAGATAAAATGAAGGCAATGAGTCCAAAATCCAGACAGTTTGCCTGCTCAGAACTGCTTCCCTCTGGAATAAGGGGATACACGGATTAAAGCAAACAACCCACTTTTAGAGATTTTGTCTACGTGACATCACATTCACCTTTCCTAAAAAGCAGTTAAATCCAAAGGTGCTGCCTTCCACAATAAGTCAAAGCCAAGGGATAAAAGAAAGTGAAGGCAAATAGAAGGAGGCGGAATCTGTTTAGACTTCAAAATTGATTCTCACTGCCTCCAAATTCACAAGGAAATCTTTCTGGTCTAGAGAGCACCTTTTTTGATTCACATTACAGACTGGCTTGACCCCAAAAGAACATTCTTTTAGGGGGCACATTCAATATCCAGCTTCCAAGTGGAGTATTTCTGTAACAGGGTGGTCCAAAGGGGAGGTTCCAGAATCCCTGCCCCACCCAAGGAAGGGTGGAACTGAGCAGGGAGGAAGAGAAGCTGGAGAGGAGACCAGAGGAAGAAAGAAGGGACCAAGGAGACCTGGAGGAGGTACATGGAGCAGAGAGGCATGTGAAGAAGAAGCTGCATTTGCTTCTCGGTCCTAAGACTGGTATCAGGGACTTGGGGGACATGGAACGAGACACTTGAAATAGACATGGGTGAGACCTGTAGGGAGCTTAACAATGGTACCCTTTATCTTGATTTTGCTCTTTTCCTGGCCCCTTCTGCCTCTTTCCTATGGTCCCCACCAGAAGGTGCCTTAGATTTGGGGTGACCTCCCAGGCCTCAGCAGCCCTGCTTTGGGCCAACCCTGTCTAGGCTGGACACTTACCCACATGGAGATAGCTAATTTGGAGTGTTTTATGCAAGGGCTGTTTTATCTATTTTTCCTCTTCTCTTTACTGCACACCAATTGTATTAAAGTTCCTTTCCATCAAAGGTCTTATGCACTACAATGTATTTTGTCTTGATGCAGCAGTTGGCAGAACTTATTTAAAACAAGCAAGTTTGGGGAACCTTAGGTACCCCCCTCCATCTGCCCAATAAGGTAAAAGCTAACATTTCTTTGTAACTTCTTAACAAAGACATTTTTCCTTGAAAATCCACAAACTTCTTGTAGGGAAATATGATTGACATAAGGTGCAATTCTTAAATACCTTATTTATTAGTCTATTATAAACTCAAAGTGTAAGAGCAATTAATTTTATATAGGTCTATCATTGAAAATAAAGTAAGCTACAGACTCTGCAAAGAAATATTAATCCTTTGAACCAATATTTAACACTGAGTACAGAAATAAAGGCAATTTATTAAATGAACTATTTGCCTAAAAAAGGCTCCCCTTCCATGGACAAGATACTACTGTTTTCTTAGGTGAAATAATAGACCATGAAGAAATCTGGCTTCTCAGGAACATAAATGAACAGGGTATTTCAGCATACACAATGACGACATGGGAATCTGACTCAAAGGATGACGTAAATGTCTGGCAATTGCCTTCAGGTGCTACGGGCATGGGATTTACAGAACTGGCACCCAGCAAACTAATTACTGTTTCTGGCAATTTCTGCAGGTTCACCCTGCAGCAATCTAACATCTCCAGGTAAACAGAAACACTTCCCAAGAAGAGACAGAAAGAATACAAAAGGTGGTCATTTGGGTATCCACTCAAAACCAGAAAAATCTTGGCTTACCCAAAAGCTTATCAGACACTCTCAATCCCACATGATAATGCAGGGATGCAGAGGGAGGGAATGCGGGTAAATCAAGCCAAGGGTCCAGATCCTGTGGGCTGCGGTATGGAGCCAGGCCTGGCTTCCTTCCCTACCTGGTGTTAACAGTCATGGGGAAACTGCTCCCGTATTTTTGGGAGGAAAGCACTGGGCGCCAGCATCACATAAGTGGCATATCCTGGCCCATGCTACCGCCTGTTTACAGCATAGGCATGTTCTAGAAGCATGTAAGTTGCAAACAAAAGATCAGGCAACTTCTCAGCTTGTGTCATGTGGTCCTGTAACAGGGTGGTCCCCAGGAAGAAGGGGAGTTCCTGGATCCCTGCCCCGCCCTAAGTAGGGTAGAGCTGAGCAGGGATAAGATGCTGGAGAGGAGAGTGAAAGGAAGGGAAGCAGGAAGCAGGATGGAGAGCAGCAAGGAGACCTGGAGGAGGCACGTGCAGCAGAGGGACATGTGAAGAAACTGCGCTTGCTTCTTGGTCCTGGACTGGTTGGAACAGATGTGGGTGAGAGACCCGTGGGGAGGTTAACAATGGCAGCTTTCATCTTGGTTTTGATTTTGCTCTTTTCCTCCCGGATTTGTCTGACTCTTTCTGACCCTTTTCTATGGGTCTCCACTGAAAGGTCTTTTAGACATGTGGCAGGTTTTTGGTCCTTGCTTTGGGCCAATCCTATTTGGCTGGACTTTTATGCACAAGGGGATGGGGAACTTTGGGCGCCTGGCTTGGTAACTATGTTCTTTGTCTTTTCTGTATTGCTCCCTAATTGCATTAAAGTTCCTTTCCATTAAAGGCTTTATATGTTTGTCTTGATGTGGAGGATGGCAGAACTCATTTAGAGCAGGCAGGTTTGGGGGTTCAGAGTTGGCCCTCTCCTTGTCCTATAACAGTTCCACCAAGGGGGAAAAACTATCAACAAGAGAGAACATGAATACATACTTACAGATCAGACATCAGTCCACCCCCATACCCAGAGAGAATCTAGGTTTATGCATTTTCAAACAGGGCCCAGACCAAAATCCTACTGAATTGGAACCCAGCTCACAAAGTTATTTCTGAAGATAAAATTGACTCCACTATTTCTTCAAGAAATATTTGAGTGCCTACTATGCATCAAGTTCAGTGCAGCAACCCTACAGGCAAAATACCACTACTTACAACTTTTTAAATATATATGTATATAGTTTTTTAAAATTTATTTATTTATGCTATTAAGAGCTACGGTATAGACAGAGGCACTGGGGAAGTGAAAGGATTCACCAGACAGAGTGGGGAACAGCACAAGCAGATCGACTGAAACACACTGCTGAGGGCAGCAGTGGGCGAGGCAGGAGAGGTCTGCTGCACCATGTGGGTCCTGGTCTCCTCCTTGACCGGGGATCGAACTCGCGCTGCTGTGCCGTGGATGCGTCGCAGTGCTGCGCTCACCACGGATGTCCCCACAAAGAATACTTTTAAGAACCCATTAACTTTATACCTATATTGTGCAGTCTAGTTTGCTTGAATCTAGAGCTCTCTACTTTAAATAATAATCAAGATTCCATTACAAGGGCCCTCCCTGGTGGCGCAGTGGGTTAAGCAATGCACTATGAAGCAAACTGCAGCCACTGCAGCATGAGTTCGATCCTTGCTGCTGCCCAGGAGGTGACCCAGGTATGGCAGACCTCTCCTGCCTGGCCCACTGCTCCCCTCAGCAGTGTGTTTCAGTTGATTAGCCTGTTCCTTACCCTGCTCTGTCTCTGATGAATCTCCTCATCCCCTACACCTCTGGCCTATACCCCAGTTCTTGTATGCATAAATAATCTTTAAAAAAAAATTTAAAAAAAGAGATTCCATTACAAGCAGGTTCAGGTTCATAAATAAAAGGATGGACAAAGCCACGTTGCCTTCGCCCATCTTATCCAGCCCCATTCTCTCCTTGCTCGTCTCATAGGATGACTATGTCTAGCCATGTGAAATGCCCCCACAGCTGATTCAGGCTGCTGAATCACCATCACAGAAGAAGGACTGAACCCCTCAACAGGCAACTGACTTGCCCCAGCTTCGAGTCTGGTTTTTAAGAGTCCCCAGCCCAAGCATCTACTTAATCTTGGACAAACTGAGTCACTCTATCCAAGAAAATGGGCTCCAGAAAAAGGAGAAGCATCACAGGGTGTCCTTGGCATTGCCTCAGAGAAGTGAGACCACAGAAGCTGCAGCCCTCTGAGGAACGCTTGGGTAGTTAGCTGGCTGTCTCCCAACTTCTGGTTCTGTAAGAGGGTGGTCCCCAGGAAAAGGGGAAGTTGCAGGTTTCCTGCCTACCCCAAGGGAGTATAGAGCTGAGCAGGGAGGAGAAGAAGCTGAAGAGGAGAACGGAGAAGGAAGCAGGATGGAGAGCAGCAAGGAGACCTGGAGAGGCATGTGGAGCAGAGAGACATGTGAAGAAACTGCGCTTGCTTCTTGGTCCTGGACTGGTTGGAACAGATGTGGGTGAGAGACCCATGAGGAGCTTAACAATGGCAGCTGGTATTGTGATTTTGATTTTGCTCTTTTCCTCCCAGATTTGTCTGACTCTTTCTGACCCTTTTCTATGGGCCTCCACTAGAAGGTGCTTTAGACTGTGGCAGGCTTTTGGGCCTTGCTTTGGGCCAATCCTGATTGGCTGGATTTTCACCCTCAAGGGAATGAGTAACTTTGGGTGTTTGACTTAGTAACTATACTCTTTGTCTTTTCTGTATTACTCACTAATTATATTAAAGTTCCTTTCCATTAAAGGTCTTACATGTGTTCTCTTGAGGTGGCAAATGGCAGAACCTATTAGAGTGGGCAGATTTGGGGGTCCTGGGGTGCCCCTCTCCTTGTCCTGTAACATTTCCTCCTCAGAAGACCCAGCATTTCACATTGAACATTTAGATCAAGATTTTGTTGGGGGAGGACGTCCTGAACAAACTCCACAAACAGGTTTTGTGGACCCCACTCCCACCCCACCCCAAAGAGATCTAAGACACCAAGGACTACAAACCCCATAATGTCATTGATACTGTTTTTGAGTGTGGGGTTCTTGGGTTCCCTCTGGGAAAGCTTTCACCGGAACCCCCTGTTCAGCAGCATGCGGTGAGTTTCTGGGCGAGTTTCTCCATGAGGCAGAAATGTAGATATTTTTAAGAGCAGGTTTGAAGAGCTGCCCCTTGGGGGAGGGGGGAAGGGTAGCGTTAGGTTTTGTTGTCTTCTTTTGCTAGGAAGGGAGGGGCTTGTGCAAATTCTGTAATCATGCCCTCCTGAGATTCCAGAGGTATCTGTTTGGGTCTTATGATCTAGGCCTTGGTGCCTAAAAATCTTTGTACTGGTTGAGTCAGTGGTTGCGAATCCCTTCTACCCCACAACCTTGCGTGAACCAGGTCTCTGGTCTCAAGATGCCTCCTTTCTTTACTCATGTGTCCTTCATCATCACCACAGGAACTGAGGGTGGAGTTAAGCGGCCACGGTTGGTTCATAACCAGACATGTGGGCCTTGGGGTGCTTGGTTTTTTGCCAGCTTTCAGGGTGCTGTTGGAGTTCAGCTGAGCGGAAGTGGTAGGAAACATTCACCAATGTATCTCCCTCTCTCCCTGAGCTATTCATTTCTTCATTTCCCCTTTTTGTAAATAAACCCTTTATTAACCATTTTGTGTGTGTCTGCAGTTGAGTCTCATTATAAGTCCCTTTTAGGCACCGGGTAAGGACCACAGTCATTTCACATCAGGGTTGCCCTGTAACAACTTCACAATGACAGGAGTCCAGTGATGACATAAAAAGGAATCCTATATGGGTTGTCGTTATTTGGATGTGATGATCTCCTCGGCTGAATAAGTAGCTTTTCAGTTGAGACCATGTTATTCGTCCAACATTTCCAGAATCCAGCACCAAAACAGGCCGAAGGGAGATACTGAATTAACTGGATATTAATAATCATGTCATTGTTATAGGGTAGGGAGAAGGGCACTTTAAAATTTTTTAATTTGTTTTTTAAAATGGTTTTTGTTATTTGTTGCATTAAGATAAACAAATAAGGTTTTTAATGGAAAGGAACGTTCATATAATTATGGAATGATATAGAAAAGGTAAAGAACATAGTTATTAAATTAAGTATTAAAAGTTATTTTTTGGGGGGTAAAAGTTTAAATTGGAGTGGTTTAAAGCAATGCCCAAAAGCTTGCTATAAGTTTAAAGGACTTTTTAGTGGAGACTTAGAGAAAAGGGTTAGTTAGATAGTTAGCTAAACTTGGTAGGAAAAGAGTAAAATTAAAATTAAGATGAAAGCTGTTGTTATTAAGCTTTTTATGGGTTTTTACTTACATTTAACTAGTTTAAGATTAAAAAGTAAGCACAGTTTCTTGCATGTTTCTTTGCTCTATGCACCTTTTTTAGGTTTTCTTGCTGCTTTTTATTTTGCTTTTTTTTCCTTTCTTTTTTTGTTTGTTTTAGCATTTTTTAATTTTTGCTTAGCTCTACCCCACTTAGGGTGGGACCAGGATCTTGGAACGTTCCCCTTTCTTGGGGACCCCACTGTTATATCATAATTTATGTCAACCCCAGGGCAGCACTTTCCCTCAACAGTCTCACTCTCACAAGCCAGTGAGGCTGGCTGCTCCCCATTGTCCAGAGGAAGAAGCCACTGGACCACAGTTACTCAGGGCCCCATGTTAGGCGGAAAAACTCTCCTAAGTAAATTACACAAATAAATTATAAACTCCGACCCCCATTCCAAACCTACAAAATCCAAAAACTACAAATCCCATAGTCATGATCAAAGAGCGGATCACTAAAACCTAAAAATAAAATTAAACAGCCAAAGTAAGTATAAAAGCAAACATGTAAGCCTTAGGGGGCTCTCTTTTCCTTAGAAGTCAGCTCTCAGCGTGCCGTTAAATTCCAACTCCAAAAAACTAATAAAACATTTACAAATCTGTATCCCTCTCTTCCCCTTGTATTATTCACTATGTTATTTCCCCTCCTCTCATAAATAAAACCCTTTATCAATCTGTTATATGTACCTGCAGTTAAAGCATTATAAGTGCCTTTCAAGCCCGCAAGTGAAAACCCAGTCAAGCAAACCCATTTTTGTAACAGTTTGGCGCCCAAGGTGGGAAAGAACATTCTGCAGAGAGGACAGAAGGAAGGAAGAAGGAAGCAGGATGGAGAGCAGCAAGGAGACCTGGAGGAGGCACATTAAATGCTTAACTTAGTAACTGCATTCTTCGTCCTGTATGTATTGTATCCTAATTGTATTAAAGTTCTTTTCCATTAAAAGGTTTATGTGTTTGTCTTAATGCAGCGAACCCCTTCAGAGAGGGCAGGTTTGGGGGTTCTGGGGTGCTTCAGGGAGTGCTCACGCTTTAACCCAAACTCATCTCACGTCAAACATTCCATGTCTTAAACCAAGGCACTGAATTAGGGCCAAGTGAAGTAGGCACAGATGGTAAGGCATCAAGAACTGACAGAATGTATCAGATATATTTCTTTTATTCTTTCTCCTTTTGGACTTTCCCATTGAAACAAAGCAAAAAAAAAAAAAAGAAGAAGAAAATGACTTTGAGGTAACATCAAGCATTGAGGTACATGTAGCAAGGCAGGAATTTTAGTTAGAATTATACCTGGCAGGGCTTCCCTGGTGGTGCAAGGGGTTGAGTCACAGCACTATGAAGCTGTCCACAGCCACTCTAGCACAAGTTCGATCCTCGGCCAGGGAGGGGACCCACATGGCGCAGCAAACCTCTCCTGCCTCGCCCGCTGCTCCCCTCAGCAGTTTAATTCAGTCTATCTGCCTGTTCTGCTCTCCACTCTGTCTCTGGTGAATCCTCTCACCCTGCCCCCCCCCACACACACACACACTTCTGGCCCGTACCCCGGGTCTTGTATGCATAAATAAATAAATCTTAAAAAAGGGGAAAAAAAAAAAAAAAGAACTGTACCTGGCAAACAGGAGGCAGTCCATATTTGAATATATTTAACAACTGTATACCTGACATGGCGTGTAAGTCATTGGTACTTGGTGTTTCTAATGCTAGCTTGCCCACTGCCGTAGGTGACTATATTCCCACCTCAGGTTTCCAAAGCTTTAAAGTGATGGACAGGAGTGGATGGACACCCCAGCTCAGGCAGGCTCTCCTGGTTTACACGGGCTATTCCTCACCCCAAATGACAGAAAGCATCAGATCTCCTGCAGCAAAGGGACGAATTCCCTAAACAAAGTACAAAGATCTAACCGTGCAGCCAGTCTCCAACCACTTTTTGAATTAAACTGCAAGGAAATGATTTGCATACCTCCCCTGGAGCCATATAACTGCAGAAGAACCACACCAGATATTTTGTTTTGGAGACATCTACCTCAGCTCCATTCACCATCCCTCCACTGAGGCTGTCATTTTAATGCTAATGTATTCTTGGACACTTTCTCAGAGCAGCTAAAGCAGTTCCTCTCTCCTGATAACTCTCCCATTAATGATCACCTATTCGAGTGTTAAGGAGGTTTTTATCATGGGAATGAGGATTCCAAAGTCAAGAGGCAAGGTAAACCAGATGTCCATCACAAAGGCCTCTGTGGCCACAGTTACTTAGGAAGGAAGATGGGGTAGCCAGTGGAGGGTAAACTGTCACCCAAACCACACTTCCTGCTCCCTTAGATCGTGGGTGAGTTGGCAGCATGGGAAGCTCTAATACAGCTTGCTAGACGTCACCACGGAGAGGGCTATCTTGAGTTTGTATTGTTTTAGAAGCAGGCAAACTGAAGTTGAAAAACAGACCATCGTGAGCAATTCGTTTTGTTAGAATGATGATCCTCAATGAGAACACTCCCTCCCACCACTGGCATACACAGTGCAAGCTGACAACTCCAAGTTGATTCAACATTTAATCACGATCAATGCAAGCAGGGAAGCTCTTAAAAATAAGTTTCTTTCTCCTTTAACTCTGCAGGCCAAAAGCATCTGTAATTCCTTTATCACCGTAGGTCAACATCATTTCTGGATTATCAAAGATTCATCAATGGTTATTTACTGAGCTCTTACATTGTATATTCATGGTGAGGAATACAAAATCAGCTCCAACTTCATCTGATCTTCATCTTCAAGGAGTTCACAGAACATCTGAGATAAAATCCTCTCGGAAAGAACTTTATCCCTCACTCTCTCCCCCAGTTGAGCAGTTGAGCAAGGGCTGGAGAACCCCCTTACTTGGGGTCTCGTGGTTTGATAAGAAAAGGCACCCCAGGACATCTTTCCAATGCACCTCCCAGTGCTAACTTGAATGGGTTTCTGTTCTTTGCAATTAAACAGAAAGAAAAAGACACTTCAATCTTAGGTAATAATACAATCTACAATGAGTGACTTCTGCAGAATGAGGAACGAATGCTGAATGAAATGAGAGCTTGGAGGCAATTTTGCCAAAGAATTTTGGAGGATTACTAAGGGCTAAAGTGATGGAGTGAAATTTTCTTTAAGAGCTAAAAGCTAAGCTGCACCTTTAACCATAGGGCACAGGAAAAGATGACTCTAGGCCATGGACTATTCCAGAATGACAATGGAGACTGTGCAAAGTAATTTGGGGGAACAGTGGCTTAACGATCCCAGCTAAAGTGGACTTTTAATGTTGGGTAGAGGAAAAGTCAAGGTTGAAAAGAAAGTAAGTCTGGGGTCAAGCTGCAGAAAATTTTGAAGGAAAAACTAAAGAAGGTAAACTTCATCCCCCCAAAACAGAATTCACTGAAGGTTACTGAGCAAGGGGATGAACCATTAAAATGGCCTTCCATCCTAAGAGAGATGATATTTTGTAGTATGGGTTGGAGGTGTTTGGAAATCCAGGAGATGAGAGTGGCCGCTCCAACAGCCAGGGAAAAATCAGGTTCTGCACAAGGATGTGGCAGTGGAAATGGAAATGAAGGGAGAGGTAACAGCTGTTTCTAAGGAAGGGCAGTTCATCTGCTCAAGCACAGGAAAGCAATATTAATAATACTGCTGTTTCCATAGTATCTGTCAATGCTTTTACCAAAATCTCATCAGTTCTTGCCGCACCCCAGGGAGGAAACCATTCAGTGTGATTATCTGGGTTTGTAAATAGAAACTGAGCCTGCAAAGTTACATTTTCTTAGTCGGTGGTAATCAAATAGTGGGTGGGGAGGAGCAGAGAGAAGCAGAACTGAGCACTGGTATCCTCACGTTATGGTAGCTGCACCTCATCAATCCCTCCCCTTGCATGAAGGCCTGGTACCCCGGGAGGCCTGAGTACCCTCAACAAGTTCCATCTGCAAAGGTACTAATGCATTATGGGGCAAAAAGGGCCTCTCTTCCTCCTCACCCTGTCCGCCCCACAGGCCACAAGCAGCACCTCCCAAGCGTGCAGAGAATGGAGTTCCATCCCCAGCAGCCACTCAGGGTCTAGGCCAGGAAATCCCAGGGCTGGAGAGCCGCTTGCAGGAAAGGCGAGACACACACTCTGGCGAGGCCTTCCTCCTCCATCTCAGTCAGTCAGCTCGAAATAGAAAACCCTTACACATAAAACAAATATATATTTTATCCAAATTGTGGTTTCAATCACTGCAACATGCAATGTAATTCATGAAGCCACAGGGGAAGGAGCAGGAAAACCAACGCCCTCCTCCCTTCCGGCTCCCCAATGCTGCCGTGGGCAGTGCCAGGAGCCACATGCACCCCACAAGTGTCCTCCACCTGGACCTGGACAGCCACTGTGTTATGAAAGTCAAGTGGGGTGAGCACCAGCCAAACAAAACACGGAAACACATTTTGCAGCTGCCCAAAATTATTCAGGATGCGTCTTGGGCTTGGTTTTCCTTCTCGCTCAGTCTGTGCCCCTCAGCCCAGCTCAGCCCCCCAAATTGGCTCTTGGATGGTCCATGCATGATACACAGCTATTCATCTCCAGCACCCCGAATTGGCTTTCGGATGGTCTATGCCTCATTCACGGCTGCTCATCTTGATGCCAGCACCCCTCTGCACGCGGTATCTTACCACTCAGGCCATGCTGACCAGGAGTGGCCGCTGCATCCTTTAAGCCAGCACCAATGACCCCTAGTCACTGTGACTCGGGGGCTGTCAGTTTTCCATGTCACCTGTCTCTGGAGAGTTGTCCATAAAAGTGACCTCAACGAGGTGACTGTTGACACTATTGCTAATAGCATTGGAAGGGAAACCAGTTTAAGTCCCATGCTTACACTAAGAGTCCCATCACAGCCCAAGCCTCGTGAACAAAGATGGCTGAGTGACCAGCACTCCCCACAGCAAAATCTCTCTCTAAGCCACTCCCCGCTTCACCCACAGCCCCCTGCACCCCCTGCATTTGCACAGCACCCAGCTACTTTCAGGGAGCATGCGGCCAGGAGCACTTTAAAACTGATCTCCCTCCTTGTCAGCATGGTTGCTGGTATGACTTAGATGCCCCCGAATTTTTGGGTGTTTATCAGTGCGGGGGGGGGGCAGGAAAGTCTCTTATTCAAGTTGCTTCTGTTTTTTCTAAACGTCAAAGTACCCAGAGGGGAACAGGTTATACACACCCCTGTCCTCGTGAGGGCTTATCTGTCACCTCCGGTGTTGGCTGGGACAGGACACCTCCTGGCTGACACTGGGCTCTGGAGGGGTCATCGTTTTCTACATGGAGCTGTTGCAAACACACTCAGGAAGTCTTAGACAAGAGGCAGATGGCAAAGGCGAGAAAGTCTCTAACACCTCCCCGTTACATAATGCCAAGCACAGAACTTTCCACAACCAGCCTTGGAAATCTAAATCGCTCCTGGTCTATCACTTCAGAGTAAACAACTACTCAAAGCAGGCAAAAAGAGAGAAAAAGATAATATTTTATGTAATGGCCAAGGTACAATTATGTTAGTAAATACAATAAGAATGCATATTCGTAAATAACAGGCTGGGGAAGGACCAAATTTTTTAAGATACGTATCCCTCGTTCATTAGGTGGACACCAGTAGACACCCAACACCTTTGAGGCGCTGAGCCAGACCGGATGGAGCCCTTTGTTCCCTCGGCTACTCACGTCACGTGCGGAAGTAACCGGAGCTGCTGACCTATCTCCAGTGCTCCCCGTTTCCAGCACCAGAGATACTGAATTGTGGCTAAATGAGGGTCACGTGACTAGCTCTTGCCAAAGCAATGTAAGTTGCTTCTGAATCAAACCTTGTCATTGCTGGAGCAAGATCCTCTATGGCGCCCCCTACAGGTAGGGGTGAGGTAGCAAGAGCACACCTCAACGTGACTCTATCACCTTGTGTCCTTGAGTGACCCCGGAAGCAAGACCCACCTACTGAGCACCTGGACCAAAGCAGGACACGGGAGTCTAAGCGCCTGGGTGGTTCTTTATTACCACAGTACACCCTCACCCACCCTGCTCACACACTGCTGAGAAAACACAGCCCAGTAGCCTCCCCCCTCCCAACCTGTCTTCTAAATCAGATGAAACCGAAGAGCAGAATTTGTTTCAAACTTCAAGTGCAGCATGGACTGCAAAACACCTTCAAGGAAAGGACAGGACAGACAGGTTCCTGCAGCTCTGAGTGAAAAGAGAGTGACCTCTCCACCACGGTGAGCGCTAACCATTCATGAGGGACTCAGCTGGACCGAAGAAAAGGTCGCCTTTTGACAACAGGTTCAGCCAGTTACCAAGTCGTGAGCTCCCCGTTGAAAGAGGCATTCAAGCAGAACCTGAGCAATCACCTGTTCCTTGCTCAGAAGCCCAGTACCACTCTTTGCTTCTCACTCTATCTCCCATGGAACTTAATTAGAAGCAGGTCTTCCTTTCTCCACCACCCTGGAAGCTCCCTGCAGGTGCTTCATTCTTGTGTCCCCACCCCAAGCCCTCCAAGCCCCCTGGCACCTTTCTCAGAGTCCATTATCTATCAGGTGTTTATAAAGATCTGCTGAATGAATGAATTGTACACGCTGCAAAGGACTAGGGCACTCGAGGCAAAGGTTGGCGAAACGACCTCCAGAGCTCCTTCATCTAAAGCTAAACAGGCAACTGCAGACATCTGGGGGTGGGAGCCTCCACCCTAAGAAAAAAAAGGATTAAACACCCATACAATGCTTTATTATGATTGATTCCGTACACAATTTAAAACCACAGTGAGACTTAAACGGCACTCTGCTATCTCTGTTCTCGGACGTGCATTCACACACGCAGGCAGCTGTTTTCCCGTGTGGAATTTTGTGTGTGAGGTATTTATTTTTTCTATTAAAAAAAAACCACACCTTTGTTTCTATTGCATTATTACACTCCCTATTATCCCATCACGTGGCTTCTCCTCTTGCAGGAACACAGCACACACCCTGCATTATTGCTGACATAAAAATTACTTGTCGAAATACCTCTATCCCAGCACCATTACAAATCTGATGTTTGCAAAGTGCTGGCCTTTGTCTCAGCTGTTACTAGCCATTCATCTGCCTCTCCTGGTGAGTCCCAGCGCTTTGAGCAGAAGGAGAGAAGGAGACGCCAGTGTCACTTGGGGTTTTTTTTTAAAGTCACCTTTCAGAACAGAACTCCTCTGGGAGAATGACCCATCTTGCAAGTTTTCAGATTTGATTTTCAAGGGATGGGGGGAAATGGTGAAGCGAGCATCTCCCACAACACGGAGCTGCTGCTACCGCAGTGCCAGGGAGAGCTCACGGCGAGCCTTCCTTCCTACAGGCAAACCTCCCGTCCGCTTCCAGAAGCATTCCCACTCCCTGCTACCTGTGCGGGACTCACAGCACTCTGCCCTCTAGGAAGCAACACCAGTGCCAAGGTGTCCTGAGACACCTGAAGGTTATGCTTTCATTGAGCTCCATCCAGATAACCCCAGAGCTGGTTAGGCTGACATCAAAACAGAACTATCCTTGGAAAGAAAAGAACAGGCCAGAGTTTTTGGAAAAGAACCAACAACCTAAAGATAAAAAGCAGACTGAGAACCTAATGGTTCACCGCTATAAAAAGGGAAACTTAACTAAAGATCCATTTTCTCTGTTTTCTTTCTACTCCCCCCAACATCCCCCCTCCCCCACCCCCACTCCCCAGTATCTTACTGCTGACCTGCCCCCCTTAAACTGCCAGCGCTGTTACCATGAAGGGCTGAGGGAGAGACATGATTTCATAAGAAGGTCACTACATAAGACCAGTGCCCTCACTCGGCACTGATCACGTTCTAACCAGCCGGATTATAACCACACCTTCCAGCCAACAATATCCCACTTACAGAAGGAAATCAAAATAAATGAGACTACAGATAAGAAAGCAAGCATGTGGCTACCCAGATCCCACCCACATCCCACATTCAGCTACTACTGCCTGTTTTGTGGCTTATACCAGAATGCTCATCAGAGAAATCGGGGGAATGCAGACAACCCCAACTCGCCCTGGCCCCCACGACTTCTTCAAAGGAAGGTTTAAAGTCATTTGTAAATTCCGGCGAGCCTGGAGTTCCGGCAGCCCCTTTCGGCTCCCCCCAGACAGGAATGCAATGGTGCGATGCAGAAGACACCCACACCGCCCCGGGCAAACGCCGTCGGCCCAAATGACCCAGAGACACCCAGGCGGCGACCCAGATGATTTGGGGTTACCTGAATCTGTCACCGAGTCCCTTTCACCCCCTTCTGCGTGATGACATCAGGTGGAAATGGTACGTTTGGGAGGCAAGAGGCTGACAAGGAAGCACAATTGAGCCTCAGCTTTGTTCAGCCTGCAGTGAAATACATGCAGTAAGGGTTAGACACGCTCACCGAGGAAGAAACGCCAGCAGCCGCCGGGTCAGCGGCGGGAGGGTGCGCTGGGGAGCTGGCGGCCGGCGGGAGGTGCATGCGGGAGCAGGAGGCAGGCGGAGAGGTGCGCAGAGCGCCCCGCGCCGAGGGGGCGTAACGCTTCCTAATTGTCTCCACTGGATAAATACCCACCTCCCCCCACTCCTCCGCAGTCTCCCCCGCCCCCAAGTTCTCCTCTGGTGCTAGAGCTTCTACTAGCAACTGTAATCTCCGAAAGAAAGAAACCCGGGAGGGCGGGGAGGGACGCTGGGGGGCAAATGCACTAGCAAAACACACCAGGTAGAGCTGGTCCTACGCGGACGTCCAGACGGACACCCCCTTTTCAGGCACCCCAGCGCTGCTCCCGCGAGCACCCTTCTTGCCTTCGTCCCAGCCCACCACCTCCTGGAGCCCGTCACCCGTCCTGCCGATTTCGCTCCTCTTTCCGGCGCTGCCCCACCCCACCCCCACCCAGCAGGACCGGGGGACCGCGGCGGCCGGGCAGAGTCCCACGAGCCCAGCCTGCTTTGTCCTGCGCTGCCCTTCCAGGAGCGAGCGCCTAGGGCGCGTGGGGCTGCACAAAAGACCCCCAACATCTGGCCGGTACCGCGCCCTCCCCTCCCGGGAGGGACCCTGGGCCCGCGGAGGGGCGCGCGAGGACAACTTCGGGGGGCCGGGAAGGCGTCCGACCAGGGGCCGGCGAGGGGACCGTCCCGGGGTGCGCGGGGTGGGGGCGCGGCTGGGGCGCGCGCGGCGCGGGCACGAGGCTAGTTCCTGGGACCGGAGCTCCAGGGGGCATCCGAGGACTCCGCCAAGCCTCGGGCCGCGCCGCTCCCCAGCCCCGGCCGCCCGCCCAACTCCACGGCGCTCCGAAGCCGTGCAACTCTGGAGACCACCCCCGAGCTCCGCGGCCGCCCGCCGCGCCCCGCGCCTCTCCCGGCAGGACGCTCGCTGCCCCTCCGCCGTGGCCACACAGCCCCCAAGCAGCACGCGCGGCACCCCTTTCCCGCCGCTCCGGCTCGGGGTGCGGCAGTCGCGGGGGCGCAGGCATCCCTGGTCGCCCCTCTCGCGGCCCCGAGTCGGGAGGGGCAGGGCAGAGAGACAAACCGAAACTCACCGAGCTCCTGCAGCGGGCTCCGCGCTCCCTACACCAGCGGCCGCGGCGGCAGCATCGCGAGGTGGTCCCGGCGCGCCCGCCGCCCGCTCGGCCAGACGCGCGCAGCGGGATGCAGGGCGGGCGCCGGGAGCGCGGCGCGGCGCGGCGCCCGCAGCCCCCGCTCCCCCGTCCGCCTTCGGGAGGCGCCCCTACCTGCCCCGCCGCCCTCGGCGCTCCGGCCGGACGCCGCCGCCAGGCGCTCGGCTCCGAGCGGGAGCTTTTTGTGTCGCCGCCCAGAGTCGGGCGCCGAGGGGTGGGGGCGGGGGCCGGGCTCCGCTCCCCGAGGCACCGCCCCTCCCGCCGGCTCCACCTCCTCCCACCCCACCCCCGCTGGTCCGAGAAGTCCGTCGGTCGGTCGGTCTGGACCCAAACCCCCGGGCACCGGTAGCTGCCCACCCGCCCGCGCGCGCGCCCTCGGCCTGGCCCGCGAGTGCCCCACCTCGGCCCGGACGTCGACGTCGGCTCTGCACCGCGCGAGCGGGACCTGGGATGCACTAGGTGTGAAGCGAGGCCGCGCTGGGCCGACGGCGGGCGGCACCGAGGTGGGGGCTGGCTGCCCGGACGGCGCAGTCTGCAGCTCCCGACCTCGCGAAGGAGGCGTGGAGCGCTTCGGGTTTCCAGAAGCTGAGTTGGATTCGTCCCGGCAGATGCTTTTTGGCAGCCCAGGAAGTTCAGGTAGTCTAGTCAGGGAAAGGGGCTGCTTCTGTGGACCGGAGGATGCTTGCAAAAGGGCACGAATGGATACCCCATCCTCTGACTCCCTGGGATGAGCAGCGGGGTGTAGGGGAGCAGGGAGGTAGGAATCTGGAGGGGAAGGCAGATCCGCCCAGACCTGGGACCCAGCCTGGTCTCCACCTTAAACCTAACTCCTGCCTTGGGAACAAGCGTAGACTGTCTGGTTCCCCCAAGAACATCTTAGACAAGGTCTCGCGCCTCTTGTGTTAACTGCGAACAGGAGCGTGGAGGAGGAAGGTAGAAGATGGTTTCCATGTTGTCGGGCGCCTTTGGAAAGGGCTGCTATGCAGAATGAAGACCCAAAAATCCACCTGATGGCTCCACCCTGCCCTTGGCCTGCATCTCCAGATGACCAGGGCTCCACTGAATCGCCCTTGAACTTCCCAGCACAGGTGCAGCCCTCTGCTACCGGACTGGGCTCTTTTCCTCCTGCCGTCTTGTCCACGAGGCATTCTAACTTGTCCCCAGAACTCACTGAAATTCTTCTTCCAAGAGGATAAAAAGGAAGCTCCACGAATCATCAGAGGCTTGTTAAAATTGATCATGTACTCAGCTGACCCTCATCTTGGCCCACAAATAAAATCTGCTGCTGGTGTTTCCAGTGTGCTGTCACTAAGCACATGCAGAAATCAGCCACCAGGAGACAGCGAGACAGATGCAGCTTGATGCCTGTCAGTTCCCTCTAGGATCTCAACTTAAAATATTCACCCAGCTAAGCCACGTCCCTAGATCCCCCAAAGTCACATCCTGTGTTGCCCACCCCATGGAGTGCAAGCTGTGTGTTTTAAAAGCCAAAGGAACTCAGAGCAGAAGACTTCAAGAGTTTTCATTTCCAGCCTCAACTCTAGAGCAGAACAAAGTTTTTTTCCCCCAATGTGAAGCTAATGAGAGTATTGAAAACTGACGTAATAAGGAGAAGCTTGGGTTGGACAGTGAGTTATAACACCCCAAGATTTTACTAGGAAACTTTAGCCTAGAATTATTATGATTATACATGAGTGACTTTAAAGACTACTTTTAAGAAGCTAATTTCAGGGATCAGTAATTATTCCAAAATGTTTAAACTTTTTTTTTCAGCTGCTTTCAAAGCAGTTCTTCCGGAGGGCTAAAGCATCCAGACGTGGGGTAAACTCCGCCACCCTTAGTCATTCATTCCCACTGGCTGGTATTTTAATTCACGTAGCATCATGGGTGTTCTGTCTTCTGTCCGGTCTTGTAAAGCTGTCACACAGAGAAGGTTAATTAACTGGGGCAGACGGGGATAGGCCAGTTCTTAAGACTAGTTAGGGGCCAGCACCAGGGCAGACAGAAACAGATTGAGTCAGGGAAGAAGCGGGTAACAACATGTTGGAAGAGATTCTTCCACGAGGCGGTCCGGGAGCGAGGCCGCTAGGACCAGGCAGTGTTGGAACTGCAGGCTGTGAACAGCGTGGTCAGTGGAAACCTCTGGTCTCACATCCCAGATGGTGCCCCCAAGTAGGCATGAGATGGGATCAGGACAGCGTCGCAGGGATCTCGGCATCAGGCATCGGCATAGGGAACCAGGCAGAGATCAGATCATGGATTCATTCAACAAACGTTCCTGGACTACAGACTGCGTACCAGAAACCTGGCCCCAGAAATAGGACAGAGGAGAAACTGGCATTGGAATGGAAGCAGCCGAGAATACACCACACAATAAACACAGAAAATAAATTGTGTGTTGGAGAGTGAAAAGGGGGGGCAAAACCAAGCAGAGAACACAAGTGGGGGGTCTTGGCATCAGAAGAGGACTGACATTTGCCATCCAGGGTGGTGCTGGGGGGATGGGCTTCGGAGAAGAGAGAGCTGAAGGAAGTGAGGAAGCACACCAAGCCGCAGCACAGCACAGAAGGCCTGGCCCTCATCTGTGAGGATGCAGGAGGGGTTTGTACTTCCCCGTGGGTGAAGGTCAAGATCCTAGTACAGATCACAAGGTCGGGGAGGCCCAGAACGCTGACTCATCGGAGGCTGAATTAAAGCTGCTAAAATCTGGATGGGGACGAGTTCTCATTCATCTTTGTACCTGCAGCATCAAGCACAGGTACCCAATAAATGTTTATTGAGCGGAGACCTTAAATCTTCAAGTCCCTGGGGTGGGGTGAGATCCACGTGACTCCACCTTAGGTGGGGTGTGGGTGGGGGGTGTAGCCCTTCATGGGATGACACACCCATAAAAGAATGTGATGGTTCCTTTGATGGCTTTTCAGGCCTGTTTTCCTGCTCTCCAGGGCAGGGAGTCTCTTTCAACTGGTACCCTGAAAACCTAACATTCTAGGAGGAAGGAGAGAAGGGAGGAAAAAGGAGGAGGTGAGTAAGGACAGGGAAACCCACAATCCCCACTCAAGACCCCAAGATCTTAATCCAGGCCAGTAGGGAGGGAGGGCTTTCTGGCTGACATGTTTGAGCAATGCGAGTTAAAACTGCATCCTGAAACCAAGTGGTGGTAAGTTATACAACTTGGTGAATTCCTTAAAATGCATTGTATGTCACACTTAAAACAAGTGGATTTTATGATATATAAATTATACCCTAGTAAAGCTGTTTAGGTTCTCCCTGGTGCCAGGGGTTAAAGACACAGCGCTATCAAGCTATTGCCAGGGACTGGAGCACGAGTTCAATCCCAGGCCAGGGAGCTGACCCACATGGCGCAGCAGACCTCTCCTGTCTCACCCACTGCTCCCCTCAGCAGTGTATTTCAGTACATCCACCTGTTCTGCTCCCCACTCTGTCTCTGGTGAATCCTCTCTCTCTCTCTCTCTCTCTCTCTCTCTCTCTCTCTCTCTCTCTCTCACACACACACACACACACACACACACACCCCTCTGGCCTGCACACTAGTTCTTGTATGCATAAATAAAGTAAGTTTAAAAAAATATTAGAATAAAGCTGTTTAAAAACATTCAAGGAAAAGAAATAGTTATCCAAAAACGTGAACATCGTTCTTAATAAATGTTTAAACCACATTGATTTGTGTGAATAGGAGAAACACATTAGTCTCTGCCCCCAGTTCCTGGCACAGAACTCAAAACCCTTGTAATTTCCTACGTAATAAGAGCAGTAGGCGCATTTGTTGTTCTAATGGCTGGTTTTTGACCCAGTTCCTAACATAAAGTCCTGTAGAATGTCCTGGATGATAGTGGTGCTTTTGTTCTAATGACATGACCCTGGGTGGACACCTGAAGAACTCACCAGAAGGACCAAGACAGAATTAGAAGCTTGGAATTCTCTCCCCAGAAAGGGGGACAGGGTTGAAAGTAAAGTTAATGATCCATCATGAAGCCTCCATTAACATTCCCAAAGAGGAGTGGGGAGAGCTCTGGGTGGTGAGCGCGTGGTGAGCAGAGTCTCACACGTCTCTTCCATCCAGATGTTCACCTGTATATTTTTTTGTTAAAGATTTATTTATTGATACATACAAGAGCTGGGGGACAGGCCAGAGTCCAGGGCGGTGAGAGGATTCACCAGACAGAGTGGGGAGCAGAACAGGCAGATCTACTGAAACACACTGCTGAGGGGAGCAGTGGGCAAGACAGGAGAGGTCTGCTGCACCATGTGGGTCACTCCCTGGCCGGGGATAGAACCCGTGCCACTGTGCCTTGGATGCTTAACAGTGTGGCGCTCAACCCGCTGCGCCACCAGGGGGCCCCCTCACCTGTATCCTTTATTGTGTCCTTTTACGATAAACTGGCCAACAGTAAGGGAACCGTGTTCCATGAGCTGTTCTAGCACATCAGTGGAACCCAAGGAGGTGTCAGGTGGCCTCCCACGGGAGCGCGTGGGTCCGAAGCACAGAACACAGCCTGTGCCGCAGCTGGCACCTGATGTGGGTTGCGGGCAGGTCGTGGGACTGAGTCCTTTACATGCAGAATCTGGTGCTACCTCCAATTAGATAAAAATTTCTAGGACATGCAGGTGGTGTCACAGAGCATTGATTGTTGTGTGGGGGAACCCCACACTTTCAACAATTGGAAGTGTCAGAAGTGAAGAAGTGATGTGTTCCTTGTGAAAGTCAAAGAGAAACCCACAGAGAGTTTTTCTTGCACAATTTTCAAGTTTCCTTTTCCCTTAGTGCTACTTGCCACTTTTTTTGTCCTTTTTTTTTTTTAAAGATTTATTCATTTATGCATACAAGAGCTGGGGTACAGGCCAGAGTCACTGGAGGTGAGCGGGTTCACCAGAGACAGAGCCAGGAGCAGAACAGGCAGATCAACGGAAGCACACTGCTGAAGGGAGCAGCGGGCGAGGCAGGAGAGGTCTGCTGCGCCATTTGGGTCCCCTCCCTGGCCGGCGGCAGGGATCGAACTCCTAATTGAACTCATGCTGCAGTGGCTGCGGTTTGCTTCATAGTGCATTGCTTAACCTGCTGCGCCACCAGGGAGGCCCGTATATGTCCTTTTTTAAAATCTAAAAGCGGCCTTAAAATGTGTCATTGGGTCTTCCTGGTGGCGCAAGGGGTTGAGCGCCATACTGTGGGGCTTCTGCAGACACAGCAGCGCGAGTTCGATCCCCAGCCAGGGAGTGACCCATGGCGCAGCAGAACTCTCCTGCCTTGCCCGCTGCTCCCTGCAGCATTGTGTTTCAGTCCATCTGCCTGTTCTGCTCCTGGCTCTGTCTCTGGTGAATCCTCTCCCTCCCATGTCTGTGGCCTGTCCCCCAGCTCTTGTATGCATAAATAAATAAAATCTTTTTAAAAAATGTATATCATCTAAGGTAGTTAACTAATAATGATCACTAAAGATAGTGTGCATTTCCAAACGGATTTTATTTTGAGGTCCTATTTAAAATCCCAACAGACTAATTAGTTTGACAAGGTGTTCTAGGTGAGAGAGACTATATTTGAAACAGGGTTTATTTAATCTCTTACCTATTTAGAATCAGGTACTATCTAAGGACAAGGAAGCCTTATCCAGAGCAGAATCCTGAAATCTTCTGGAAATGCCAAAGGATTTTCATAGCACTTTGGATTGCTTTTCCCAAAACAGTGTTGGGCTGAAAAGAGCCATCTCGCTTTCCTTAATTCATCATTGCTATGTACAGCACATATTCAAAACAGCTGGCGAGAACTGTGTGCCCGCAGTCAGGGGGACGTGAGTGTGCGTAGCATGGCCAGCCACCGTCAGGCTGGGCGATGACTGCAAACACTGGTCCTTTGAGTGTGTCCTGGATGAAGGTCAGTGAGACGGTGGTGCCAAAGGCCTCTGCTGCCCTCCTCATCAGCAGGTCTCTGCTGTTTTCTCATCACGTTTGTACCATCCTGGGTCAAATAAGATTCTCGCATCAACCAGTAATTTGCTAGAGTCACCATATATGGGGTGATGGGAAGTCATTAAAAACAAGAGACAAAATAACAGCCTGAAAATGGAGTCACTTATGCTAAGCCCCATATCCTGAAACTGAGACTTACAGTTTTGGCTCTCCCAGAAGTGGAATCCTAAACCAATCAACCAGGAACCCTGAGCAGCACGAGATCGGCCTGATGGACCCACCCAGAGGAAAGTGAGCTGGCTTTGACCAACATGCTTTCCAGTGTTGTAGGACGCCTGTAGCAGCAGGAAGGGCAGCACAGGTGCAAGGTTCGGGATGGTTCTGGGCAGACGGGTCAAGAAAGGGAGTCTTGGAGCCCTCGATGGCTTTTCTTTTTTTCTTTTTTTAAAAATATTTATTTATTTATGCATACAAGAGCTGGGGTATAGGCCAGAGTCGTGGGAGGTGAGAGGATTCACCAGAGACAGAGTGGGGAACAGAACGGGCAGACTGACTGAAACACAGTGCTGAAGGGAACAGCGGGCGAGGCAGGAGAGGGCTGCCGCGCCATGTGGGTCCCCTCGCAGGCCGGCAGCAGGGATCGAACACGTGCTGCAGTGGCTGTGATTTACTTCATAGCGTGTTGCTTAACCCATTGCGCCACCAGGGAGGCCCCCTCAATGGCTTTTCATGCTTTTATTAGTAGAGGTGGCCAGGTACATGGCAGGCAGGGGTGCCAGAGGGCCGGGAGGCTGGCAGACCTCCCAGCCCCCGGTGCATCTCATCCTCTCGGCTGCTTTCTACTGCTGCTGCTGCTACTCATGTTGGTCAGTACTGTCAGTCCTGTTGGTCCTGTTGGTTCTGGCATCCTCATGATGCCGTCCATTTAAGCCTGTGCCCCTGGGCCTCCCTGGTGACGCAGTGGGTTAAGCAACGCACTATGACGCAAACTGCAGCCACTGCAGCACGAGTTCGATCCCTGCTGCCGGCCAGGGAGGGGACCCACATGGCACAGCAGACCTCTCCTGCCTCGCCTACTGCTCCCCTCAGCAGTGTGTTTCAGTTGATCTGCCTGTTCTGCTCCCCGCTCTGTCTCTGGTGAATCCTCCCACTGCCCTGGACTCTGGCCTGTACCCCAGCTCTTGTATGCATAAATAAACCTTTAAGAGAAAAAAAAAAAGCCTGTGCCCAACTCAGGTGCACCCACTTACACACGCCCACCTAGGCATGTGCGCAGCACCACAGGTGTCCATCATCACAGTGGTGGGAGAGTGGAAAGACCTGATTTCTCTAACGCTACAATGCCCTTGTTCCTGCTCCTCTGGCTGGTAGACTTCATTGTGCAGCTCCCAGAGCTCTTTTCTAGCAACTAGACTGGATGCAGACAGACTCAATCAATTTTTTGCTCATATAAACTATTAAATATTTTTCTTTATATATATCTGACATCAATTGTAGTCCCCATTTCCCACCATATCACCAGTGCACCATCACCTCAGTCCCTTGTCCTCTTTCTGCCCTCGTCCCACTCCCTCCCGCCTCCTTCCAAAGTGTTTCTGATTTGTCCTTGTCTTTTTGTTTTTATTGTGTTGTATGGATTTTTAAAAAAATTTGTTATTATTCTTTTCCTTGGTTTCTTATTTGGTTCCCTTATATTCCTCGTAGAAGTGAAACCATCCAGTATTTTTCTTTTGCCTTCTGACTTATTTTACTGAGCATAATTCCTTCTATCTCCATCCATGTTTCCACAAATGACTCCCATTTATCTTTTTTGATTGCTGAGTAGTATTCCATTGTGTATATGTACCACAGCTTCCTGATCCACTCATCTGTTTTTGGGCATTTAGGGTGTTTCCAGGTCTTACCTATTGTAAATTGAGCTGCAATAAACATAGGAGTGCGGGTATTCTTTTGGATCAGTTAAACTCTTAAATTGTTTAATATGCCTTGGTTTCTTTTTAAAAACTGAATCTTTTTCTTGTAAAATCGACGTGAGGCATTGTTTTCACTGCCAAATGGGCTGGAGTGTCCACATTCACTCAGCCAGGAAGGACTGGGATGTGTCCTCCTCCCTTACCCCACGGTTCAACACCTCAGCTCCTGTCCTGTTCTTTCCCTGCTCTTACTTTTTCCATTTCTCCATGGCCGTTCCTGTATTTCTTCTCCATTGGCTGTCCAACATTCACTTGGCTTCTCTCCTCTTCTGTTCACTAAACCTGCTACCTGCTGCTCCAGCTGCAGTTAATGGCATAGTGCAGCTTGAGACAGGAGAATGGGCACAATAGAACAAAGGGTTCCAACACCATTTTTTAACACCAAACTCTGAATTCAGTGCTTTGCTCTACTGCACCCTCCTGCCCCCCACCACACACACACCCCAGAAGCTGACTCCATACCCTCCAGGATCCTATCTATTACCCACCTTGTCTTGGGACTCCTATACCTGCTTCAGGTAGGGGCTTAGCTTCATTCACTCCTTTCCCCCCACTCTCCACATCCTGCCTCAACCATTTCAAAGCAAGGGAACCAAATGTTTCTACACTTCTGTAGCAAGTCAGGACACCCTCTAGTGGTCAGGAGGAGCAATGGCAACCATCCCAGTCTATACCAAATAGGACCCTTCCCTGTTCTTTCTATCTCCTCTTGCTTTAATGCCTTTCCTCCCTTTCCAGTTGGTGGAGCGTACTGAGAGGTGGAATAAAGCATCCCCACTCAAACCTCATTCTTTCTCCTTCAATCACTTCAAATCTCTACCTTCACATGACAGTTAAGCACATTAATATTTTTGACTTTTTAAAGAACACAGATTGTTCTGCTACAGGACAAGTGAATCTCAGACTGTTAATCAAGTTCAAAATCAGTAAATCACAATACTTTCATTTTTGCTCATGGCCTGTTTTTGACCTGTGTACCAGGCAGAGTCTCTGGCCTCACTCCCCAGCATTTCCACCCATCTCCATGAAAATCCTTGAAATAATATGATCTGAATGTGAACAGCACTCTGAAGGTGAGGAATCTGATGCCCGGAGAATTTAATCACCAAGTCCAACTGACGTGACCTGTAAATGGTGAACATGAACTTGACCCAGGTCGTCAAACCCAAAGCACTTACTCTAAATTGATGAACCAATATTCCTCCCACAGACAGCATTCTGCAGGCAACTTCACTAGATTTGACTCAAATGTATCATAGTGTCTTCCAAGCCTCTCCAATTTAAGCTCAGAGTCAGCAAATGGCTTCTAAGCCTGACCCTGTGGCACATAGTGGTCTCTAAGGTCCCTGCCCTTCCTTAACCTCACTGCACAGTATCTTTGTACCTTCTGCAGCTCCATGACCTACATTTATAATGTTTGATCCCCAAAGAGATGGCACTTTCTAGTGTCTGGCCTTATTGACATCTCTTGAAAACTCACTCAAATATCTCCAACCAGACTCATTTTTACCTTCTGTGTACTCTTAGTGATCACCCTTTTATTTAGCACCTACTGTGTTCTGTTTTGTATCACAGCCAACTGTCTACAACCTGTCTATAAATTTGCTAGTCCCTAAACACTGGAAATGTCATTTATTCACCTCATCTACCCACACGTCCACCCCACAGCATCATTCAAAAGAGTTTGTTCATGCCCTGCACACAGTCAGTGCTTAATAAACTTTCATCTGAAGTGACCAATCAGGAGTTTCTAGTCCCCCTTCCAGGTCATGCTTCTTGCATACCCTCAGGGAATTTTCTCTAAGTCATTTCTTCACTGATCTGTAACAACTGTCCTCCAGCTCAGCATGGGATTTAGGATTACTTCAAATCCATTCCAAATAAAGAGATTGGGGAGGGCCTAGGAAGAAGAGACAGGGGTTCCTGAATTAGGACACAGTATGAGAATTCTCACTTTGGTTCTCACAGGTATATGGGTATCCCCATATTCTTATCCAAGAGGCCTTCACCCTATGGTATGGCTTGAAATGTGTCCCCTCAAAATCCCCACATTGAAATGGTGATTTCTGATACCTCAGAATGTGAACAAATTTGGAGTAAGAGCTTCCCATAGGTACTCAAGTTACAATGAGTGGACCCTAATCCTATGTGATTAGCGCCCTTATAGAACGGGAAATTTGGACACGGACACATACAGAACGAAGATAGTCCTGTGCAACCCCAGGGAAGAAGGCTTGAGTGCATCCTGCCCTCACAGTCCTCAGAAGGAGCCAGTTGGGCAGGCACCTAGAATGGGCAAAAGAAAAATGTGTATCACTAGGGGCTTTGCAAATATTATCTTCTATAGCCCCAACCACCCAACTGAATGGGGTCTTGTTACCTTTGGTTCGCAGTTGCGGGAACTGAGACCCGAAACTACTGACGTAAGCAGGATCACACTGCACAGATCCAGGCTGGCTGTGATATCTTGGTCATTTATTTGCAGTTCTCCCAGGCACATGTCCGTCCTTTTGTTCCAGTACCAACCTCACCCCACAGGACTGCAACCACCCTGCCTGGTGGTGCAGCCACTTGTGGGGGGCCCTTCCTCTTACTGAGCTTTGGTTTAAGGATGTGACTTAAGTATGTGACTCAACTCTGCAATGAGACAGAGAGGAAATCAGCTGGAAGGCTTCTTCACTCACAATGAAAGATACACAGGGCGGTAGCAGTTTCTTTTCTGCTGACGAATGCTCCCTGATCTGCATGTGATAGCAAGATGGGACAGCCATTTTGTAACAACGAGAACACAAAAGATACAGGAGGAGGAGAAGGACCAAATGAATAGCATCACTTTGCCTGTGAGCTAACCACCCTCCACACTTCTCATTTTGTGAGCTAATAAATCCCTGAGTTCTTTAAAGTCACTTTGCATTTTCTGCTTCCTACAGTTGAAGTCATCTTGACTTGCCACTTGTACAAATATGTTTTCCTCATATCCTATTATTAGAAACTAATAACCTCAAATTCACTGCCATTCAGAGTTCCACATACCCAACAAAGAGGAAACATTATTCTTTCATATTGAGGTGATCTATACATAACATAAATCTAACAGTTTAACAATTTTCACCATTTTTAAGTATAGAATTCAAATAAAAAGACTCTTACTGAATGGGACAAAATGCTCGCATGTCAAATATCCCAAAGTGAGCTAACATCCAAGATCCACGAGCTCACATAACTCAACAAAAAGAAAATAAAGAACCCACCCAATTGAAAAAATGGGCAGAATGGCTAAGCAGATTCTTCTCCAAAGATAGACAGACACACACACACAAATGCTCACTGTCACTTATTATCAGGAAACTGCAAAACTTCAATGAGATACCATCTCACTGTCTTGTAAGAATGGCTGGCATTTAAGAAAAACAAAAAACAACAACAACAACAAAAAAAAAAAAACCCCAGGAACAGCAAACGTTAGCCAGCATGTGGAGAAAAAGGAACTCTCATACACTGTTGGTGAGAATGGAGACTGAGCCAGGTCCTATGGAAAATAGCATGGAGTGTCCTAGAAATTTAAAAATAGATCCACCATGTGACCCAGAGGTTCAACTCTTTGGGGCTATCTGAAGAAAACAAAGCCACTCATCCAAAGGGATATATGCCCTCCTGTGTTCACTGCAGTGCCATTTACAATAGTCAGCTCATGGAACAGCCTACGTGCCCAATGGCAGATGAGTAAGTTAGGAAGCTGTGGTCTATATGTACAGTGGAATACTACTCAGCTATTTAAAAGGATGAACTTGCCATTTTTCACAATGTGGATGGAACTGGAGAGGCTGATGCTAAGTGAGAGACGTCAGAAAAAAGACAAATGCTGGATGATTTTACTCATATGTAGAATATAAAAAACAAAAAAAGGAACCGATGAAACTAAATCAAAATAAACCCTAGAAATAAAATTTCATACATGAGGCTACTAGAGGGGTGGAGGACACAGGGAAGCAAGGGTTCTGGGGACCCAATGGTCTAGGGTAAGAGATGTGGGTGCTCTGGAGGTGGGTGTGGTGTGGCAACATGTCTGAGAAGCCATGAACCTCTTCCCCTAAATCATACACAATGTTGTAAAACAATGCTACTTCAGGTTTTTTAAAAGGTCTATTTATTTATACAAGAACTGGGCTACAGAACAGAGGTGTAGGGGTGAGAAGATTTACCAGAGACAGCGTGGGGAGCAGAGCAGGCAGATGGACTGAAACACACTGCTGAGGGGAGCAGCGGGTGAGACAGGAGAGGTCTGCTGCGCCATGTGGGTCCCCTCCCTGGCCTGGGATCGAATTCACACTGCAGTGGCTGTGGATGCTTCACAGAGCTGAGACTTAACCCCTTGTGCCATCAGGGAGGCCCCTGCTAGTTCGATTTTATTTATTTTTTTACTTGTATATTGGACTTTCATTTTACTTAAATATATTTCACATCATTCTTCATTATTTACAGTGTATACTTTCTCCTCTCAGGTGTAGTCCCCGTGAAATTCCCATCACCAACTCACTCGTGCACCATCACCATAGTCCCTTGTGTTCTTCCCACCCACTTCGTTCCTTCTCCCTCCTCCTCCCCTCGGGAATGTCTCAGATTTATAGTTGTCTGTTGATTTTGATTTTTAATTTATTATAATTGCTGTTCAGTGGCATTAAGGACATTCACATTGTATTGCAACCATCAACACTACCATTGACAAAAATGTCCATCTTCCCACGCTCATACTCAGTACCCATGGAACAATAACGCCCCAGACTCCCTCCTCCAAGCTCCCCGCAACCACACTCTGCTCCATGAATGTGACTTCTCTGGTACTTCATGCAAGTGGACTCGTGTATGAATTGTCCTTCTGGGTCTAGCTGATTTCACTTTCTCCATGGAGCATATGGTGGAATTTCTTCCCTTTTGAAGACTTACTATTCCAGTGTACATATAGACCACATTTTGTTTCTGTAAACATTTGGCTTGTTTCCACCTTTTGGCTAGTGTGAATAATGTCGTTCTGAACACGGGTGTACAAACATCTATTCGAGTCCCTGCTTTCAAATTTTCTGGGTAAACATACAGAAGTAGGCTGGCTGGGTCATATGGTTAACTTATTTTTAACTTTTTTGCTAACAGTACATAATTTGTAGGGGCCAATGCAAAATTAGAATGCAGGTCTCCTGCACAAAAGATTTTTTGTAAGGATTTATTTATTTATGCATACAGGACCTGGGGTACAGGCCAGAGGTATGGGGGGGGGGTGAGAGGAGTCACCAGAGACAGAGTGGGGAGCAGACAGAGTGGGGAGCAGAACGGGCAGATGGACTGAAACACACTGCTGAGGGGAGCAGCGGGTGAGGCAGGAGAGGTCTGCTGTGCTGTTTGGGTCACCTCACTAGCCAGGGATCGAACAAATGCTGCAGTGGCTGTGGATGCGTCATAGTGCCGTGCTTAACCCCTTGTGCCACCAGGGAGGCCCTTCTGCACAAATGTTTTTAAGAACTTCAGGATGGTCCTGGCAAGAGCATTAAACCAATTATTGGACCCTTCAGGTTGTGGGTCCCTTTGTGACTGCTCAAGAAACCAGTCCCACCAACTACTGCAACCCTGAAAACTGAGGAAACAGACACCCACTATTCAATCACTTGGTAATGATGTTGGGCTCTCTCATCTCCTCAAGTCTGTTCACGAGCCATTTAAAGTCCAATGTGCCTTGTGCATATTTTTGCATTGGAGAATACAGAGGCAGAGAGATGGAAAAATGAGAGGTGTCTTCAGAGATCATATTGAAGTAAAACAAATCCTTTTCTCTGAGCTTCTCAATGATCGGCTTCTTGGGTCACATTCTTCTGGTTCTTTGCATGTTCCCGCAGCTCTGGTTCCACAGTGCCACATGACAGTGCAGTGCTTATAGGCTGGCTGATGGCAGCCTTGGCTAGAGAGGACCTTTCTTTAGGAAGACAAGTTTAGGGTCAATGGAAAGTGATCGTGCTTTTCTGCTCCCGCACCATTGGTGTCGATGATGGACACCTGCGGTCCTGCACGCGTGCCTGATGGCGGCACCCAAGTAGGGCGTGGGCATGTGCAAGTGGGCGCACCTGGGCTGAGACATGAGGCATATAAGGGCAGCCTCACAAGGATGCCAGTGTAGAAAGAGCAGAGAGAGAGACCAGAGAGGGTAAAGATGCTCCCAGGAGCTATGAAGCCTGCCAGCCTCCTAGTCCCATCCCCCACCCCCAGCCCCCACCCCTGCCTGCCTGCCGTGTACCTGGTCACTAATGATGTAGAGTGTGATAAAAGCCTGGAAAAGCCACCAAGGGCTCCAGGACTCTTCCCTGACCCATGTGCCGGAATCATCGAGAACCTGCTCCGTGCCTTGCTGTGACCACACAAGGTTAGGAAAGGAGTTTGGCTTTTGATTTGAGAATGCCTGCAGTGGTGGACTTAGTCTGGTGGGAAATGAAAAGCAGAGTAGTTTTTGAGTAAAAGTGACTTAGAAAAGCTCATTTGGCCCAGCATGGAGGATGAATTGGAGGGGAGATACTGGAGACCAGCAGCGCGGCCTGAAACCCACGCAGCAGCACCCTCAGAGGTGAGGAGGTGAGAACAGACCAGCGGAGGTGGGAGATCCACCACCATGATCTTGCATCTTGGTCTTTACAGCGACCTTCCTGTGGAACCACTGTTTTAATTGCTCCTTCAATAGTCCTGCTGGGAAAATTTATCACATTTTCTAGAACTGCAAATTGATTCTCAGAGGTGTGCATTATTTCCCAGGGGGAAGCTCTGAAAGACCAGGTCAGCTTTGGGCCCCAAAGACAATGCTATTCCTCACCCACGAGTGCAGCAGCTCCGAACAACACATTAGAATCACAGGCTGAACTTCTACACAATAAGATGGCTTCCACCTCCCCTCAGATACTCTGATTAAATTGGTCTTGAGTGAGACCTAAGCAAGGGGGCTTTTAAAAGCTCCTCAGGGACCTAATTTGCAACTAGGTTGAGAACATCTGGCAATGGGAGCAGAATTAAGGAGACTTGACTCATTGCAGAAAAATACCAAGATGTTCAATCTGAAGACTCACCTCCTCTACAACCACATCTTTCAATCTAGAATGTAGAGGCTACACCTGCAACAGCTGCATTCAGGATTAGAATAAAAAGAACATTGTTGCTTTCAATATGCTCTCAAATGGTCCTCCAACGTGATAAGGGACCAAAGTGTGGTGAACATGTGGTGGGGAGGGTCAGCTAACCTCGCGAGAGCAGGAGGGAGAGTGTCACTTCTGATTGCCCCATGGACTTCCATTCAGTGACATCAAATCGCATCCTTGGAAATATCCCATGAGGGAGTTTCCCACTAGGATTCCCACAACTATCCACAGATGAGTGGCCCAGGGGGAAATAGTGGGGCTGGTGGGAGCGTAGCAACACCGTCTTTGAGGCTGAGGGTGCTCACTTACAAGGATGGCTGGAGGGCAAGGTCAATGTCAGAGCCAGATGTATTTGAGGTGCTGATAGCATATGCAGGTGCAGAAGATCAACAAGCAATTAGAGATGTGAGACTGAATCCCTGAGATTAATATGGATTAGATTTTAACAGCAATTTGGCAGGAATTTGTTAAAATCCCAGTTGTGAATGAGATCGCTGAGGAACTCAATAAGAAGGTGCACTCCAGGGAACAAACCATGGAGAACGGTTGTCCTTGGTGGTGTGGGTGAGGACAAGAAACCACACAGGTGATCTACCTATTCCTGTGACCACCTTTCCTGCCTCATCTCCCACCAGTTTCTGACTTTCACTGCAGAGGTAGATCACCAAGACTGTTCTATTCCCTGAACATGACCTTCACTTTTCCATCTCCTTGTTCTTGTTCCTGAAATGTTTCTTCTCTTCTACCTACTTGGCCAACTTTTTGAAAGACCCATCTGAAATACCTCCCATTGAGGATATGACCTCTAATTTCACCAACCCTCATCTCACTTCTTTTTTTTTTTAAAGATTTATTTATTTATGCATACAAGAGCTGGGGTACAGGCCAGAGTCATGGGAGGTGAGAGGATTCACCAGAGACAGAGTGGGGAGCAGAACAGGCAGATCTGCTGAAACACACTGCTGAGGGGAGCAGTGGGCAAGACAGGAGAGGTCTGCTGCGCCATGTGGGTCCCCTCTCTGGCCGGGGATCGAACTCACGCTGCTGTGCCACAGATGCTTCACAGTGCAGCACTCAACCCACTTTGCCACCTAGGAGGCCCCTCATCTCACGTCTTAGAAAAATACTTATGCACTGTAATAGTCCCCTATTGCTGTATAACAAATTAACCTCAAACTTAGCAGCTTCAAAAAAGTGCACTCTCTCTAGTAATTCCTGGGAGGCAGGAATCCAGGAATGGCTTATGTAGGTGGACCTACCTGAACGTCTCTTATGAAGTTGTAAGGTGTCATCTCAGGCTGCCATCATCTGGAAGCTGGACTGGGATCGATGACCTGCTTCATGGGGACTCACTCATTCCTGGTCCCATGAAGCCCTCCAGGGATGCTTGAGTGTCCCCATTGCCTGAAAGCTATCTTCTCCCCAAGACTGTGCAGATAGGTAATGAATTGGGGGAGAGAGAGAGAGAAGATAGGCAGACAGACAGACAGATATGGAGGACAGAAGCCACAGTGCTTTGATTACTTAGTCCTCAAAGTCCACTTCACCTTTTCTTCTTTATTCATCAGAATTGTGTTACTAAAGTCAAGAAGAAGAGGGTTAGTTGTATCTTGAAGGCAAGGATGTTGAAACACTTGTGGCCACATTTTTAAGCCTCATATATACTTATCACAATTTTCCCCGCATTCAAACTTCATCTTTTGTTTCAGCACCTACCCTGTGCTTAATTCCACAAATAGCAGTGAAAGACAAGGAAGCTGATGTTATTCGGCAATGCAGTAAGTGCCATATAGAGGATGAAGAACGCACAATGGGATGATGGAGACAGAAGCAGATAAATGTAAGGGAATCAGAAAAGTTTCATGTACAAGTTTCCATTTTTATTGTTTCTGCACACCCAGACCCCTTCCTTTCTCTTCCAGTAACACAGCTCCTTCTTCTAGGTGGTTGGGGTGGAAGCCAGTACCCTCCCCCTCCCCACACAGGATCATGCAGTGAGCTGAACTCTGCATCTCTCTGGCCTTAGTAATTGACTCTGGGCTGGATACGTGACACACATTAAACCAGTGTGAAGCATCCCTGGGAGACCTTGATGGCGCTAACAGAAAAGAGTTCCTGTCTTCCACTGAGACCACAGATCATAAGCCTGAGGGCAGCGCCAGGGGTTGCCTTTACGTGACATGATATGCTGAAATCAAGCTGAGTGCCACGATGCTCAGAAGCCACCATAGATAGCTCTGGGTCTTCTGGTGACTCCTATTTCTAAGACTGTTGGAACTGTCATTGTGCTGCAGGGAGAATGGCTGCTGGAGGTTAAATGGCTCATGGTCTTGCAGATGGCATAGCAATCAATCAGATGTGGACACAGATGGGTGGGTCAGAGAGAAAGAAGAGAATGTGCAAGTACCTCGCATTCCTGGGTCTAGATCTGCAAGGAGTCCCATGGGGTGCAAGCAGGGCTGCCCGGGTAGCAAGCCTGCATGGCCAGGCACCTTGAACTCTGGGCAGTGGGACACAGAGTGGTGCTGGAGGAGGAAACAACACTCCTTAGCCACAATTTTTGTAATAACGCAAGTCTACTTCGGAATGCAGGGTAAGTCATCACCGTGAAGAGACTGTTGTATTTTGTTTGTTTTTTGAAGATTTTATTTATTTATGTATACAAGAGCTGGGGTACAGGCCAGAGAATGGGGAGCAGAATAAGCAAAGGTACTTAGATACACTGCTAAGGGGAGCAATGGGGGAGGCAGGAGAGGTCTGCTGTACCATGTGTGTCACTTCCCTGGTCAGGGATCGAACTCATGCTGCAGTGGCTGTGGATGCTTTATAGTGCAGTGCTTAACCCCTTGCACCACCAGGGAGGCCCCTAAGTATATATGTATAGAGAAGAAAGATACTATAGAGTTGAAACAGAAGTACAGGAATTATATATTTAGCTAATCTATTTAGCAAGTTAATTTAATAAGTGTATTTGTTTAAGAATAGTATTTTTTAAAGTATCCATGGGATGGACATGTGTTCATACATATGTACATGTATGTATGTGTATGCAGAAAATTAAATATGCAGTAAGAAATTTTACTTCAATAAATTCCAGACAGCACAATTATATAGGTCATATTTTCTTATAACAACAATTAATACAAGTAAGAAAAAAGTAATAAAAATTTAAACAACAAAAATCCCACCACTTGACAGCTAATACACATCCTATTATGTTATCATAAAAATACAAACCATTTAGAGGAAGCAAATTGAAACCACGGGGGCACTTAGACAGAATTTTAACCTGAAACAAATTCAAAAATGTAAAAGCATTCACTGTTAGTCATAAAAAGTTTAAAAAAGGTACTCTCATCATTTGAATGTGGAAGCTAGGAAAAGGTCATATAATACCTAAAATAAAAGGAAGAAAATTAGAGATAAAAATTCTGAAACAATAAAAGTAGAGATTACTTAAAAAATTCAAGAATTTTTTATTTAAGGAAAAATAAACAAGATAGTCTATATCTGAAAAATTTTAATGCAGAAAAGAACAGAAATAACACAAATTTAGAAATGGTAATATATGCACCAATTACAACGGTGGGGAATTTGAATAGATCATAGACATGTACATGCAAGAATTATACTAGGTTCAACTCTATGCTAATGAATCTCAAATTTTTCTGAAAATTTTCCAAAATTAAAACCAGCAATGTAAAATGAACTAGGGCAGTAACAATAAAAGAAACTGAGAAAACTGTCACTATTTCCCCCAAAAGGAAGAGGCCCAAGAACCAGATCATTTTGCTAATAGATTCTTTCAAATTCTCCAGGAATGAAAATTCACATCCACCATAATTTGTCCTAGAGCTTGTAAAAAATGGAAATTACCCCATATATTTTGTAATCCTTCCCTTCACTTTCTTTTGCCTCTATCTTTCACCATTTGTTTATTTTATTAGTCTTTTACACTCAGTTAACCTCATATTCTATCAAACTTGCAGGCTTACAAAAATGGCTTCAAAAGTGTTTTTGCCTCTGAGGAGCTTTTAATAGACTGTGAAACATGTTTGTCGATAAGAAGTAAACAGGAAGATTTTTTTTCATCCATTTCAGAATCCAAAATTTCAATAATAAATATCTATAATGTGGCTGACTTATATCCAGCATTTTTTTTTAACAAAGACAAATGGTTTGTGATTATTATTCTGTCTTTTTGTATACTAATTTGAATCCATAATTGGGGGGGCTCACTTTAGTTTATTTAATATCCTTCCCTTCTAAAATGTCTGCTAATTCGCAAAGGTCTAGGTCAAAATCCTGACTTTCTAGCTCTCATATGTCATCACGAATGCTCTTTCTTAGCATTTTTCTCCTGAACACTGTTTAATATTCAGGACCAGGTCTCAGTAAACAAGCCAGAGTTATGAGCTAGTGAAGAAAGCCGCTGGGCTACAGGAAGTCTGCCATCAGGCTTGGCACTCATGCTGGAAACTTGAACAACCTGGAAACCTCAGAAATATTTCCAATGTGCGGAGCTGAGCTCACCAAGTTCAAGGGCACAACCAGTGAGAGGAAAATTCTGCTGCTACAGCTGTCTGTTGTGCCTCCTCCTGAGGGCGGTGGGTGGAGGAAATTTCTCCACTTCTTCATGAAGATTTAAATCCTTCCAAAGGAGAAGGGACATAACTTTGCTGCAAGCTTTCATGTTCATGAATTCAGTGCAACCGAAAGCATTCATCTCTGAACGCCTCAGTCCCTGGAACCCTTATAGGTGTTCGCTTTCTTTCCTCTGCCACCTTTAAATTTTGTTCTTACCACGGAATGGAGTTCACACATCACAACCACACACATATGCACACACTCTAGATGCTTGATGGAAAGTGTGGCTCCATTTGGTGCTCCTCTGGGCCCAGCAAAATAACTAGCACACATTTCACACTTAATAAATATTATTTAAAACAAAATCACATCAAATTGAGCTGAATCTAGCTAAAAGAGAGGGATAAAGAGAAAAAGCTACAGGAGCCACAGAGGAACACAGTTTCTAATTCTGCCTGGGGAATCAGGAAAAGTCACAACAAAAAAACCTAACTCTTTTGAGGAGCTACACTCACCCTTTTGACAATGCAATTTAATTGCACAGAGCAAACATTTATTTAATTTTAAAAGTAAATGCTTACACATTTTTACACCATATTTTAATCTTTGAAACCTTTCCAGGCACTGAATAATTGAATTTTCTAAATTATATTCTTCAAAAATTAGCCACATTGATTTAAGGGTCCCAAGAGAGTAGTTAAGTAAAAATATAGGTAGATTAGGGATAGCACAAGAGTCAGGATTCCCGTCGCCTTTATTCAGACCACCCACCCCAAGAGCTGATGATGAAATATGGGTCTCCCCACCCAGTGAGCTAGGCCTCCCCAAGCCAAGTCACTTAGGCATGTGGATTATTTCCAGTTGAGATCGATCAAGGCCTGCAGTTTCTTTACCTAGAAGAGTTAAAACTGGGGTACTACCCAAAATTTGGGATTTTACTAGAAATAACCTGTCTATTGGAGAAGCCTATCTGTATAAAAGGGCAAACATCCAGTAAGAGCTTCTGGTCTTCATCACGAATCCTTCTCCCTTGGTTATGCGAGTCCTTCTCCTCCTTCTTGGAAGACCCAAGGTCCTCTCCACTTAGTTCTGGGTCCATACCGCCATTTTGCTTCATTGGCTTTAGAGCCCACATCTGCTAGATTACCATACATCTGTAATTAAATTTGTTCTTTTTCCTATTAATCTGATGTTAATTTGACTGATTTACCAATCCAAGAAGAATCAAGAGGGATCTATGGGGATATCCCCTTCTCCCCAAAAGCAGCTAGGGGAAACAGAGGGCCTGGTTCTGTCTCTGACACATGGGAACCACTGTGTCCCTGTGACCACAATGTCACCTTACAAGTACACAGTGAAAAAAATCTAAGAAAACACTCGGGTCTTCAAGGGACAAATAACAGGAGGGTCTCCCTGGGGGCACAAGGGGTTAAGCACTGCACTGTGAAGCATCTGCAGCCACTGCAGCACAAGTTCGACCCCCGGTCAGGGAGGGGACCCACATGGCGCAACGGACCTCTCTTGTCTCCCTGCTGCAGTGTAGTTCAGTCCATCTGCCTGTTCTGCTCCCCACTCTGTCTCTGGTGAACCCACTCACCCCCATATCTCTGGCCTGTACCTCAGTTCTTGTATGCATGAAGAAATAAATCTTTAAAAAAAAGGGAAAAATTAACAGCATCTGAGGGTCAATAGTGGCTATTCTTTTCAGCAGTCATTATATAGTCTCTTCTTTCTTAGTAACCTGAAGAACTTCTAGGAAGTATACTTGTCTTTGAAGAACTCACTAACCCTGTGAAGGGTGAACATTAATATTCAAAATCCTATTAAAATGAGGTCAGGAGGCTAGAAATAGGAAGTCAGCAAACTACAGACCCTGCATGCCCTGTAACTCCCACAGGATATGGTGCTGTTTTCCCTGCTCTGGAACTGGAGGAGGAGGTCTCAAGAGGGGACTTAGGGGGTCCTTAGCCTTGGATTTGGGGAAATGCCCCTGGGTATCACCATGAACACACTCTCAAATCTGCCTTTTTCTGTCGTTGTTACCAAATAAAGCTATTTTTATTACTGGAATAACTGATAGCTTTTGTTTGAGGTGAGGCCAGTTTCTACATTGGTGTATGCCTGTGCCACGGTATATGTATCTGTAAAGAAAGATGATTAGTGGGCTTTATAGTAGCTAAGAGAAGGAAACAACCCAGATACCCCAAACTCACAAATGGCTCAAGAAGATGTGGTCTGTATTCACAATGGAGAGGTGCGCAACGATCCAAAATGATAAACTCAGGCCACTGTGGCAAACTGGATGCAGCTAGAAGGGATTATGCTCCGTGAAATAAGTCAGAAGGGAAAAGAAAAATGTCAGCCGGTCTAAGTTCTAGGGGGAATATAGGAAGGTGAAGAAAGGGTCAGAAAAAGACAAAATTGTAGGCAAGACACAGATGTGAGGCACACAGCAGGGGAGGGGGTGAAGAGGGGCCAGAACAGAAGGGAAGGGCACAAGGGACTCTACTGATGGTTACCGGTGCTGTGGTGGTGGGAGAACCGCGGGGGCTGCACCCGGAGGGTGAAGTCAAATTGTCAAAAATAAGCCATGATGTAGGAAAATAAAATTTTTTTAAAGGATGGTCAATGGAACTTTTCTTTTTTTTTTTTAAGATTAATTTATTTATGCATACAAGGCTGGGGTACAGGCCAGAGGTGCAGATGGTGAGAGGATCCAGCAGAGACAGAGTGGGGAGCAGAACAGGCAGACTGACTGAAACACACAGCTGAGGGGAGCAGTGGGCGAGACAGGAGAGGTCTGTTGCACCATGTGGCATCCCTCCCTGGCCATCGGCAGGGATCGAACTCATGCTGCAGTGGCTGTGGTTTGCTTCATACTGCATTGCTTAACCCATTGCGCCACCAGGGAGGCCCCAATGGGACTTTTCTTGTTGCTATATGTGGTGAGTACAGCCCCCATGTTGAGGACAATAAGAGAAAAAATCTCCTGAGCTAGAAGGAATCATACTCAGTGAAACAATATCTCCAACATATTTAGGAAAGACTAGAAATAGGAAGGATCGATTAAAGAAGCTTTCTGGGCCTCCCTGGTGTCGCAGTGGGTTAAGCAACACACTGTGAAGCAAACCGCAACCACTGCAGCACAAGTTCGATCCCTGCTGCCGGCCAGGGAGGGAACCCACATGGCGTAGCAGACCTGCCTCTCTCACTGCACCCCTCAGCACTGTGTTTCTGTCGATCTGTCTGTTCTGCTCTCCGCTCTGTCTCTGGTGAATCCTCTCACCTCACTGGACTCTGGCCTGTACCCCAGCTCTTATATGCATAAATAAATAAATCTTTAAAAAAATAAAAATAAAGAAGTTTTCCGGTGGCAGTGATGGGATTCCCCACTTCCAGGATAGGTATGGAGGCCGCTGAAGATGCCTCATGGAGGTTGGTGGGGAGCCAAGAAGAGAACGGAGCCAGCCCTTCCTCTGTGAGTCTGGGAGACTGAGGGGGAGGCTAATGCAGGGGAAGAAGCAGCTCTGGATGAATGGGAGACCGAAGCTTTGATGTAGACTAGAAGAGACATTTTAACTCCTGAAAATGAGTCACAGCTACCCAACAGAGAGTAGTCCTATCACGAGAGTCACTCAGAAGCAACGAGATCTTCCCACAGCACTTCGCAGGTCAGGAATCAGAGATCTGACAATGCTGACGAGGGACCATAAATAACACCACGTCCTGTGTCCATCGAGAGCGTTCCATCCACTAAGCTGGGTCCAGAGCCTAATACATCACCTCGTTTGTCCTAGTGTGGCCAAAATAAACACGCTATTACAGGGTAGATTCAGGGAGCAGTTGTAATGACCCAGTTGGCTTAACTACACAGTAATTCAAATAATTGTGCAAAAATCAAATAAAACAAGCTGCTACACAGAAGGTTGACTGAACGGCATGCAGCTGCGGTGTGAGATTTATCTCCCTTTTTTTGAACATAATACGACTCTGGGTACAACTGAATGATGAGGTTTAAATCAAGCCGTCAGTAACATGACATTATGACTTGTCTAAATAATCAAAAACCTGGTGGTCAATTAGGTTGTTTTAAACAAACACTTTCAGTTTTCCACTCGGAACCAGGCCAAGAGGCTAACCTCAAAGATTAATAAGGACAAAGTTTAACTGGAGTAACAAATTTCAGCCAAGTGTTCAACTGTCCTGAGCTTAAACTACTTTTTGAAAGGACAAGATGCTTAGGTGAATTATCCCATCCCCTACAACTTCCCTGTTACCAGCTAATCCCCCCAAAGTTACAGGGAATATGGCGTCTTGGCCGTGAATCACTGAGACCGCAGTTCTGATTCATCACCAATGAGGAACCCGGAAGCAGTAGCTTTCACCATGCACTGCTTTCGTTTTCACCTGTTGGGAGGGTCACTCATCCAAAATAGACCAAAAGAAAAAACAAATTCATCAGGAGATGACTAAGTAGATTAACTAAATTTGGAATGCTTCGTAATGGCAGGGCAATGACAAAATCTACAACAATAAAATGACCCAAGATTTGAATTTACAATCCCTACTTACTGCAAAAGCCGTAACATTTTAGAGACAAGATTATCTATTCAGGAGGTTTCAGCCTAATGCATGTAGTGGATTCTATTATGGGTAAACTGATAAAATGGGAGTTTTAATATGATTATAGGTCAGTGGGTTTTGAATTGTTAATGTGTAAAAGACCCCAGAGGCATATGCTGAGTATATAGTCCGTGAAAGACAAAATTAAATAAACAAAAAGCCATTTACAAGCTGGAAAACATTTTTCAGTTCTCATGGAGTGTTATAACACATGTCCTCTAGCATCCAACTCCACTGGGCTGATACCACAGAAAGGAGGCAAGTGAATTAATTTTGCTTCATAGGCCAAGAACTTAGAAGAAAATGGTTTGTGGGGAAGCATTTGAAAATTGAAAATATGAGCTACAGGAGCAGGCACATGATACCAGAGGGCACAGAAGTGCCTTGGAGTGAGATTAATCCTGGTGCTATCACCAGTTAATGAAGAAGAGAGAGATCTGTGTTTGCCATATCCTACCCATTTCTAGAAAAGATTTGCACTGGGTGAGAAATTCTAGGGAACAGTGGGGATATTTTCAGTCTGAATGGGGTCTGGCAGTGTTTTGAATACATCAGCAAGACTGTGGAAACCAACTTCTTCATTTTCTTTACTCTTTGGCCATCAATTTCTCATCCTAAGACACCCATCTGGTATGACTGAAATCCAACTCCAGCCCTTCTGCTTTCAGAGTTCAGAGAGTGGAGCTGAAGTTCCCACCTTCTATTCAGCCTGCATCTTGAAGCTACTGTGGAGCCTTTAAGAGCTAGCTCACTAGAAAAAAAAATCAGGAACGATTGAAAAACTAGTTATGAGTAACAGAGAATGCTCCTGTCATCCTTCAAGTTCATATGATATAAGGGTTTTAGGAGCTGAGGGCCAGGAACCTGGGATGTAGACCAAATATGTATTGCTTGTTATACTACATAGTCTCAACTAAGATAAACCTAGACAGGCTCCATGGAATCCTCCCTCCAAACCAACTTTCCCACAGTAAGCCGTAAACAAAACCCTGACCCATTCAGTGGTGATTTCAGTGTTGGCCCTTAAATATTTCCCATAAGCAAATACAAGTTAAACTCTGCTGAGGACAGGAAGCTAAGAGCAGGAGGCAGTTCATACCACCGAGTGACATCTATCCAATACATTTAAGAGGGTGTCCCTATTTTATCCTATTGGATTCTGTTAATTATCCTATGAAGTGCACCTATTTTACACATGAGGAGTCTGAGGCTTAGAAAAGTCAAGGAAACATGGGGGTACAGGTACTCTTTTGGACTGGTGTTTTTGTGGCAGCACTGTTTATAATTGGTAAGATCTGGAAACAACCCAAATACCCAAAAGTAGATGACTGGATCAAGAAGATGTGGTCCATATACACATGGAATACTATTCAGCAATCAAAAATGATAAACTAGGGCCATTTAGAGAAACATGGATGGAGCTAGAAGGAATCATACTCAGTGAAACAAGTCAGAAGGCATATCGGATGGCTTCACTTTTAGGAGGAATGTGAAAGAACAACAACTACAACAAAAAATAAAAAAGAAGAAAACAAAAAAAAACAAGAGAAAGCTCAAGGAAATGGGTAATTACAACCAAAAACAAACAAACAAACAAACTCAACAGGACCAAAACGTCAAAGATAAAGGGACCATGGGGGGGGGAGGGCAAAGACGGGGAGGAGGGCATAAAGAGTTCAAGGGTCTGAGGTGATGGTGCACAGGTGAGATGGTGGCGGGAACTCCCTAGGGACAACAAATGTTGTCACATACAATTAAATAAATCTAATGAGAAAAAAAAAAGAAAAGTCAAGGAAGATCAAGTTCATGTGCCAGTAAGCCATGGAAGAGCCATCTGACTTCAGGTCTGTCTGATTCCAGGGCTTGAACTCCTTACTCTGTCCCGCCTTACCCTCCAGCCATTGTCATCAGAGAGCAGACTTCTAGGGCACAAACTACAGACCAGGACTTAAATAACCTGCATGATCACAAGTAAGACCAAAGTCAGGCTTGTTGTCAGGAATTCCAGCCCCTGATGGTGACTTTTGGGGTGATTGCCTTGGCCCCCATGAGTGGGTGCTTTCAGTTATTGGTAGGACATCATGGTTGCAATCACCAAAAAGTTATGTAATCAAAACAAAAGAGCAAATTTTCACTCAGAATAAAACCTCATTAATTCAGATGCCACTCATTAATAATCAGTGTTATATTAATAGGAACAAAGCTGAATTTTACCTTTGCAAACCCCTTCCTAATAAACCAAGAAACTAATTGGATGCTTGTGTAAGACTTATATTCATAATGAATATAAATTATTTTTTATTATTCTAATTAAAATGCTGTATTGCCATCGACTATTTACTCTGTACTCAATAACCTATTTATTAAATTACTATTATTCTTTTTTTTAAAAGATTTATTTTTGCATACAAGAGCTGGGGTACAGGCCAGAGGTGTGGTGGGTGAGAAGATTTACCAGAGACAGAGTGGGGAGCAGAACAGGCAGATTGACTGAAATACACTGCTGAGGGCAGCAGCAGGTGAGGCAGGAGAGGTCTGCTGCGCCATGTGGGTCCCCTCCCTGGCCAGGGATTGAATTTGCGCTGCTGTGCTGTGGAGGCTTCACAGGTCGGCACTCAACCCACTGCGCCACCAGGGAGGCCCCCAAAATTACTATTATTCTTAAGTTATTCTTATAAAATGTAACAAGGTAAAATATAGTTCTTAGTATATGGAATACAGAGTACAGATATTAAAGATATTTATGCAGCAAATATTTCCTTATTTCCCCACGTCTGCATAATCAATTGAGCAACTTTATGTTGTTTGATGCATGTATACAGAAAAATCTATACTTCTGTGGTACATGCAATATAATCCTTGCAAAGAATGTGGTTTGGGTGGTTATTTTCTGGGTAATGACATCATTCATAATGAAAACTACAAGGCAATCACCCTAAAATAGAAACTCTGGCAGCATTGGGTTTTAAAAGTTAGTTAACAATACAGCTCTAGGGAAACCCTCAGGGTTCGAGCAGACTTTGAAATATGTTCAGTTGCTTCACGAGTATGAAACAGTCTTCTTTCTGGAATGTTTGCTAGACGAAAGGATTTTCCCCTATTTCGGGTTTGAGTGATGTGAATCTCTAGGCTCATTTTCAGTCAATAAGGTGCGAGGACGTCGGGTCTCCCACGGGAGGGGTTGGACTTTAAAGACACGAGATGAAAACAAACACATAGTAGTCCCTTGTGTGGACTTGCCTATTCAAAAAAAAGGCTGTGTTTCATCCCACCTCTTAATAGTGTTCAAAGTTACCAGCAGCAGTGACTGAAATGAAGCTGGGCCCTATAGCAGTCAACTGAAACAGTGGCAGGTTTTGTAAAAATAGAAATTGGAAAAATTAAATTGACTATCAGTGGTTCAGGAATGAAAGAAATGAATAGAGAAACATTTCACGGGGTACCAGTGAGAGAAGTGTGAATAAAAGACGTTAACTGACTAGTCCAAAGTCTTCCAGTAAGTCCCAGAGAAACTCTTCCTCCCTGCCACCATCCCAAACTATGTCCAAACTATCACTGTGGATAGCTGAATTGTGTCCCCCAAAAAGATATATGTTCAAGTCTTAAACCCCCATAACCCTTAGACCTAATTTGGAAGTAGAGTTTTGTGCATGCAATCAAGTTCAGATGAGATCCTACTGGATGAAGGCAGGCTGTGAGCTGAAGACTTTTTTCTTTATTTATTCATCAATTGTGGTCCCCATGGATTTCCCACCACTGTTTCACCCGTGCACTGTCACCTCAGTCCCTCGTGCTATTTCTGCCCTTGTCCCACAGAGGGAGAGCATCATGTGAGGACAGAGGCAGAGATTGGAGTGGTGTGGTTACAAGCCGAGGAACACTAATCACCACAAGCTAGAAGAGGGAAGGAAGGAATCTCCCTTAGAGCCTGCTAACACCTTGACTTTGGATTTTCTAGCTTCCAGAACTATGAGATGATACATTTTTGTTGCTTAAGCCACTCAGTGTGTGTTAAGGAAACTCAAATGGCCACAGTCACAAATAACAGCCTCAAAACTCATTCTATGCCACGATAGGTTACGGTGATGTAAATCCCCGGTGACGATTCACAACTAGCCACAGACATATACCACAGAAAGCATGTTTATTAAGCATTCTCTGGTGTCATGCCCTCATCTCATTTAATCCTATTCATTACACAGTAATGTATAATTCTCCCCATTTTATTTTTTTGTCTTTATATAATAAACTTGAAAATATCTTCATTGAGATAAAATCCACTTATCACAGTTAACTGTTTGTGCAGTGTACAATAGTTATTTTATTCACAGTTTTTCCACCATCATTAATTTTAGAACATATTTATAATGCCACTGAGAAACTCCATACCCATTAATAATCCCCATTTCCTTTGGATAATACCCATTTGAAAGATGAAGAAATACAGGTCTGGAAACTTTAAGAAATTTGAGCTGGGTCCAGAAAGTAGTAAATGCTGAAGCTGGGAATCAAATCTAGGAATATCAATCTCACAAGTCACGCTCTTAGCACCACCTCAGCTGGCTGCCTATGCCGGCCCAGTCTGTACACACAGTACATCCAAGACATCGAACATGGTGCCGTGCTGCATCATGGAAGGCAACAATGACAGTTTGCCTAAGAGAAATTGCCAGACATGTCAAAGTTGCCCAATATGTCACCGAAATGTCAGGCAGCAATCTGCATATCACCGTTCACCTTCCTACCAAGCACTCTTTAGCTCCTTCAGTCCATGTTCATTCTTCCTCACAATAAAAATTATACCATACGCCTTCAATTTTTTAAAGATTTATTTATTTATGCATACAAGCACTGGGGCACAGACCATAGGTGTGGGGGGTGAGGGGAGTCATGAGAGACAGAGTGGGGAGCAGAACAGGCAGATAGACTGAAATACACTGCTGAGGGGAGCAGCGGGCGAGGCAGGAGAGATCTGCTGCGCCATGTGGGTCCCCTCCCCAGCCAGCGGCAGGGATCGAACTCGTGCTGCAGTGGCTGTGGTTTGCTTTGTTTAACCCATTTTGTCACCAGGGAGGCCCCCCATATGCCTCAGAGTAGTGGCCACTCAGAGGTACAACACCAGCTTTGTCCTGACAGAGCTAATAGGGAAGTCAAAAAGACTTTAGTTTTTGCCTAGGAATGAGTCAGAAAACTTTCCTGTAGCTATTTAGAGAATTCAGGGTTTTCCTGAAGGATACTTTCCTAATGGGAGGGGCATGAAAGCACTGAAGCAGAGTAGCCATTTCCTAAGCACACTGCAAGGACAAGAAAGTGATTTCAATTTCATGTTCTTTACAGCTAGATTTTTGGGGCAAATGAGTGGTTGGGTGTGGAAAAGTAAAAGCAAAGACATAGGAGGCATGAAAGTTCATGGATAAATAGAGAGCTATGATGTTAAGCAGCCAAAGCACAGTGTGTGTGTGTGTGTGTGCGCGCGCATGCATGTGTATGTGTGCGCGCATGCATGTGTGTATGTGTGTGTGCACATACATGCATGCATGTTTAATATGCCCAGGTACCTGGGCACAGACATACACACCATAGCAGGTCAGTGATGGCTATGGATGCTTCTGGAAACGTAGTGGGAGCAGCTGAGCTCAGGCATTTGTCACCAAAAGGTGACATAGGACTTGTGGCTTGGAAGGTAGCAGATCAGAAGGGTGGGCTGGTTGAAGAACCCTCACATGGAAGTCCTGCATGTTTGAATTTTTAAATTAATTAATTAATTTTTATATTTTTGACATCAATTATTTATATATATGACATCAATTTACTTATATATATTTGACATCAAAATTATGTATTTTTACATCAGTGACATCATCATTATATATAATTGACATCAACGTTTCTATATATTTGACATCAAAGTACCCATGGATATCCCACCACCATTTCACCCGTGCACCATCACCTCAGTCCCTCATGGTCTTTCTGCCCTCATCCTGGTCTCCCTTCCCCGCACCCCCCCACAAAGTGCCTCTGATTTGTCTTTGTCTAATGAGTCCTGAATTTTAAATAGATTCAGCCCTGGGGCAGAAGAGCAAGCGTTCTCCGCCCTAACCGAGAATAAATCAACTAGAGGTTTTCCTTGGGAAGCTGGTAGCTGATGCCAGTTAACAATGAGTCTTACTTTGAAGGCCAATCTTTCTCCTTTCTGAGACCTCACAGCCTGACCTGAACCAAGAGACACTTCATGACTTCACCACCCGGAAATCATTTAATTTTTAAAATTCTTCTATCAAGGGCCTCCCTGGTGGCACAGTGGGTTAAGCAACGCACTATGAAGCAAACCGCAGCCACTGCAGCACGAGTTCGATCCCTGCTGCCGGCCAGGGAG
>JAGFMF010011492.1:1081654-1143636 GCA_019455555.1 Galemys pyrenaicus | reverse complement strand
AACTATATTCTTTGTTCTTTCTTTATTGTACCCTAGTTGTATTAAAGTTCCTTTCCATTAAAGGTTTTATGTGTTTGTCTTAATGAGGCGGATGGCAGATCCCATTCAGAGAGGGCAGGCTTGGGGGTTCTGGGTGCTCCTCTCCCTGCCCTGTAACACCATGACTTGGACTCCCTAAATAGGGGAACTAATGGAAGTATAGGCAGAGCTGAGTGTACTGTGTAACGCAGAATGTAGCTGGGCCTACTTTCTTGCTTCTGCAGTCTGACTTACACCCTGAACAACTGGGGGGACACATGCAGGAGAGAGAGACATGTAGGTGATGCAGGACAAAAGAATAGAAAAGCTGGAAAGAAGGCGCCTTTAGACCAGAGACCTGGCTCACACGGGGAGGCAGGGATAAAGGTGCTAACAGCCATTAATCCAACTATAGAAACAAAAACCCTTAGGCGCCAATGACTGCTATAGGAAGTGTCAGACCAAAAGTAAAGATAGGAGAGTGAGCTCTATCTCCAGAATCTCAGGAGCGCATTGTAGAATATCCTGTCCCTTTCAAATTCTACATAGTTGGTTAAAAGTCAACTAGCAAGCCACTCCATGAAGGAGTGTGCCCCTCCCAAAGGGAAGAAGACTCTATCAGGGCAGTCTCTGCACCAGCTGGGGCAGCCGTCCTTCTGCCCACCTGTGCCTATGCAGGTGCTTCTCTTCACCAGCTCTCTCCCCTGCAGGGCAGCAGCCTCCTGCCTGCCCGTGACCTGCACCTGCCTGGGCTTCTCTGCACTGACCCCCTCAGTGGAGGCAGCTCCCTCAAGGTCACCTGCCTGCAGCCATGCAGTCCCTTCTCAGCACACCCCTCCCTCCCAGGGCAGCTCTTCCTGCCACTTGTGTCTCTGCAAGTGTCCTTTACTCTTCTGTCCCTTTCCCTAATTAACCTGCTCTTTAAATATAACTAATGTCTCTGTCTCATGGAGAAACTCTCCTGGAAATTTGCCACATGCTGCTGAACAGGGAGGGAGCTCTGGTGAAATCTTTCCCAGAGGGAACCCAGGATCCCGTTCTCCAAACCCACTGAGTCCAAAACGACATCACAGGGACATGTAGCAGAGATACTTGGAAAATATACATGAGTGGGAGACATGGGGGGAGGCTGCTCCTAATCCTCGGTGGTGGATAATTTGGTAGATTTTTTATTCTGATGCTCTCCTTTGGTCCCATCTTTCTGGAATCTGCCAAGCCCCTTTCCTGTTTTCCCACTAAAGTCACCTTAGACTTGTAACAAGCTTTTGGGTCTCAGCATTCCCAGCTTTGGGATAACCCTGTTTAGGCATTTGCCCATAAGGGATGGATAATTTGGGGAGTTTTATTGGGAAACTGTTATCAGAAATATCCTTCTTTCTCTTCACTCTTTGTGTACACCAATTCTAGTAAAAATCTTTTGCACTAAGTCTGCTAGCTTTGCCTTTGTGTGGAAGATGGCTCAACCTCTTTTAGAACAATTTGGGGTCCCTGGGTGTCCTTTGTTCACAGGCTAACAGTATGTCAAAATGATTCAGGGGTCACAGAACCTCCCAGTGGCCCAAAATGGGCAATGAGAGCATAAATAGGAATAGTGACAATGGACTGAAATCAAGTCACTCAAATATGTTATATCAATGGAACAACCCCACAAGTCATCTTTAGAGGATACTAACACCACCAGACTGTTTTAGAAAACAGATAGGGGCCTCCCTGGTAGTGCAAGGGATTAAGGTACAGCACTGTGAAGCATCCGCAGCCACTGCAGCACGAGTTTGATGCCTGGCCAGGGAGGGGACCCACATGGCACAGCAGACCTCTCCTGCCTGGCCCGCTGCTCCCCTCAGCAGTGTGTTTCAGTAGGTCTGTGGGTTCTACTCCTTACTGTTTCTGGTGACTCCTCTCACCCCCTGCGCCTCTGGCCTGTACCCCAGTTCTTGTATGCATAAATAAATCAATCTTAAAAAAAAATAGAAAACCAATAAATAAAAGGAAAGAATCAAGCATTAAATCTGCCTTTCCTGTATAACCTGCCTCTGGGTTAACAATAGTAGATGAGGAGACATTTCTTTTTATAAAAAAAAAATTAAATAAGGAAGGAATGGTAGAATTAGAATATCTTTCTTTTGCAACTCTAAATTAAATAATGAACCATTGCTCATCAGTGGTTGCTAGCATAACAAAAACAAAGATAATTGGAGATTATGTGCTCTGTGATGGAAGTCACAAAAAATAGAACTTGAATCCAACTAAGTCTCCAGATAATTACAAATATATAGCAGGCACAAGGGCTATATAAAAGGACATCATGAAGATGCACCAGGGAAAGTATTATGTATTAAGCACATGTTTACTTAATTTTGTTTGGACATGGGGTGTTGTGGACCTTGGGAAACTGCTCCCCAGTCACCCCAGCCTTAAAGCGTGCCTCTCATATGTAAATGAACCAATCCAGAGCCACTGCCCTGGCCCTCCTCCTGGCTCTCACTCACTCCCTTGCCCTGATCACCCCAGGGCCAGGTACCGGCTATATAGACTGTCCCTAGACCCTGGGCCTTGCTGGAATTATTCAGAATAGCTAATTCCAAGGTTAATGCCCTGCTCTCTCTTGCTTTTCCTAAAGAACCATAATACAGGCTCCTGTTCTTTCACCTTCTGCCCCCCAACTCTGGGGCTTCTCTATGTGACCCTGCAGGACCTGGCATCCCCAAATCTGGGAAAGTAACAGATGACCTCTTCTTTGCTTTTTTCTTTTTAAAAATTTATTTATTTATGCACACAAGAGCTGGGGTACAGGCCAGAGTTGGGGGAGGTGAGAGGCTTCACCAGAGACAGCGGGGAGCAGAACAGGCAGATCAAACTACACTGCTGAAACACACTGCTGAGGGGAGCAGCAGGTGAGGCAGGAGAGGTCCCTCCCTGGCCTGGGATTGAACTCGCACTGCTGTGCCACAGACGCTTCACAGTGCGGTGCTCAACCCGCTGTGCCACCAGGGAGGCCCTCTTCTTCGCTTTTTGTCATGAGTAACGAAGTATCTTTTCAGAGTCAGTTGTCTCCTGATCTGTTGACCTCACCATACCTGGGTGATTATAAAACCTAGATCTTAACACACCTTGACCATGGGAGATATGCAGATATACACAAGACAAATGACAAAATTGCAGAGATGTACTTCAGCAAAGAAAAAGAAATAGCAAGGGATTAAAATGAAATGAGAATGTTTGGTCAAAGAGCTGCAGAAACACACCAACCAGTTGCAACACATGGACCTTGCGCTACCCTAACCTGAACAACTCCTGAAAACGTGATTGGCACCGTTGATGGGGGAGAGTGAGGTTACCTAGGTCACAGCTGCCCCTGCCATCGCCTCTCACCCTGGTCCTCGCCACGGGTTCTTGTCTCCTGAAGCCCTAGAAAGGAATGCACAGACTTTCCAGATAAGCAAGCAAAGAGAAGCAAACTTTGTCTTGGAACGCAAAGAAAAGTTTATTTAGGAAAGAAAGGTAAAGAATAAAGACTCCCCAGTATATGGTGCCTGGGAGGGGCAAAGAGAGCCATGAGGGGGTCTTACTTTGGAAATATATACTTCCTTTCCCTCATTATTCTAAAATTCCACTAGTCTTTCTGTGATTGGTTAATTCTTTTTTTTTTTAAGATTTATTTATTTATGCATACAAGCACTGGGGTACAGGCCAGCGGTGGGGGTTGGTGAGAGAATCCACCAGACAGAGCAAGGGGCAGAACAGGCAGATGGACTGAAACACACTGCTGAGGGGAGCAGCGGGCCAGGCAGGAGAGGTCTGCTGTACCATGTGGGTCACCCCCCAAGCCGGCAGCAGGGATTGAACTTGTGCTGCAGTGGCTGCAGTTTGCTTCATAGTGCGTTGCTTAACCCACTGCGCCACCCGGGAGGGCCCGATTGGTTAATTCTTGATGGTCCCACTTAACTTACTGCTGTGTCTGAATCTTCTATGCCTTGAATCTTTGGGTGTCTGGAACCTTCAGGTGCCTGGAATTCCCTTATTTTACATCCATTATCTCCCCTTTGCTTTTGAATGCCCTTTCATTCCTAGTCTAGAGTGTGGGCTAGCTCTGTTTAGGATTTTGTATTTCCCATCTCCAGAGACTTCCTTTCCTTTTGTTCCAAAACTTAACTATTCCAGTCTCCCCTATCTGCTTCCCTAAAGCTGCCTAATGATTTGTAACTTGCTCCAGGGAAATGTGCTCACAGGTTGAACAGGGGACACTTGCTATTGTAGAATCACTGGTCATGATTTTAAGTGTGATTACAGAATTGTTAAAGTGTTTCAAAAGTCTATCTTTTAGATATCGATTCTGAAATATTTATGGATTAAAAGGCAAAATACCAATAGCTGTGATTTCCTTCACAGTGATCGGGAGTAGAAAGTGAAGAGTAAAAGAGAAAAATTAAAATCGGCTTAAAGTAACAGGTGTCGCAGCAGGGTTATGAGTGGATAGGGCTTACTATATATCGTATTCTGCTTGATTTTGAGATGCCTGAAGATTTTCTTAGTATAAAATAAAAAGTCTTCAAAGGACAGAAATGCCACAATCTTTTAGAAAAGACAAGTGACTTCAGAATGACTAAATCATGTGTCCAGTTGCTAATGCCTGATGGAGTCAGAATCCAAACTCAGATCTGTCCCACCAGCCAAACTTTCCTTGCCCCCCAAAGTCATAGAGGCTGCCTCAGAGGCTATTTCCTCTGTCCACCAATAAAGGTCCTTTCAGTCCTGTGATGTCATTTTTTGACTCAGTGGGTTTGGAGAACAGGATCCTGGGTTCCCTCTGGGAAAGATTTCACCAGAGCTCCCTCCCTGTTCAGCAGCATGTGGCAAATTTCCAGGAGAGTTTCTCCATGAGACAGAGACATTAGTTATATTTAAAGAGCAGGTTAATTAGGGAAAGGGACAGAAGAGTAAAGGACACTTGCAGAGACACAAGTGGCAGGAAGAGCTGCCCTGGGAGGGAGGGGTGTGCTGAGAAGGGACTGCATGGCTGCAGGCAGGTGACCTTGGGGAGAGCTGCCTCCACTGAGGGAGGTCAGTGCGGAGAAGCCCCGGCAGGTGCAGGTGCCCTGCAGAGGAGAGGGTTGATGGGGAGAAGCACCTGCATAGGCACAGGTGAGCAGAAGGCCAGCTGCCCCGAGCCGGTGCAGAGACTGCCTGATAGAGTCTTCTTCCCTCCTTCCTCCCTCCTTCATGGAGGCGCTTGCTTGTAGACTTTGAATCAACTGTGTAGCACCTGAAAGGGACAGGAGATTCTACAATGGGCTCAATCTCTGTATCTTTACCTTAAGGTCAGTGCGCCAGACACCTGCTACAGCACTCTGATACCTGCTTGGATCATTTGCTTTGTGATGTAGACATTGGCACCTAAGGATCTGGTTTCTATAGCTGCATAGATGGCTATGCTAATCGCTTTTGTCCCCAGCTCCTTGCCTGAGTCAGGTCTCTGGACTTATGGCGCCTCCCTTCCAGTCTCTCCGTTCTTTTCCGCCATCGCTGACACTAACCAGAAGCAAGGGCACCACTGCACTACAGCAAAGGCAGCCTCAGAGTCTCACGCTGGAATCCTATGACTTGGTTTCTCCCATATATACCCAGCCCTCCCTTCAACTCTCCCTGGCAACACAGACCTCTTGAATTTCGTTTTTTACATTCCCATTAAATGCTCCGCAGTGCCCTGCAGTAAGTACAGCAGAATGTACACGTACAAATGAGGCCTGTCACCTGCAGCAAGCAGACACTTACTTCAAGATATTTTCGAAGCTTTCTTTTTCCCAGTAGCTTTTACTGAAATACAACCTTTCACTCTCAGCTTCTGAACCACATGAAACAACCCTACCGTTCTGGCCTGCAATTTGGACTCCAAATGCCATATTTTGGGTTAAGCTCTCCTTCCTTATTCATCAGACTTCCCTCTAAGTCATTTTTGACTTCTTGCAAAAACTCAAATCTAATATTGATATTTGTCAAAATAAAAACGCATCATACCTCCCCCGTATTTAAGACTAGGAGTCACATTGGTGCTTTTAGAAATGTTATCTCCTTTAATGCTCCAAAGGATGAAGATTTGTCAGGAGTGAGTCCTACCAGTTCCTCGGAGCTGGATTCCAACGGCGCACTGAGAGCTGGCTCTCAAGGAAAAGAGAGACCCCCCCAAGGCCCACATGTTTGCTTTTATACTCAGACTGGCTGCTCAGCTCCACCCTCAGGTCCCGTGATCCATTTTTTGATAATGACCTTATGGGATTTGTAGTTTTTGGATTTTGTAGGTCTGGAATGGGGGTCGAAGTTTATAACCTATTTCTGTAATTTATTCAGGAGGGTTTTCCCCCCTAACAAATCTACTCTCTTCAGTGCCCCCTCAAAGACCATCCAGTAGCCTCCCATGATTTTTTCTTTTTCTGAACCCAACCTGCTTGACTGGGGATTGCAGAGAATCTCTTTTAGCACCCTACAATCTATAAAGTGGTGGGAAAGCCAACCACTGACAGCTCACAAACTTTCCTGAATTTTCCCTTTGGGTTTCTACATGGAACGGAGTTCTGAGGACCAACCTAAGGTGAATCCTAAGACCACTTTACATCCTCCTCTCTTCTAATTCTCCTTGCCCCTCCCAGGTCAAGGCCTCCTCACAGCATTTGCTAGTATTTTTCTCAAATATTTTTCTCACCACCAGCACCTCAAATTTCTACCTGATTGCCACAGGTAGTGGCAGTCTCCAACCGCCACAGGAAAGAGAACACAGTCTTCCTGTACAAGAATTTCACCTTGTGGGGAGGCACTAAATTTAGAAAGTTATCAGCGTCTTGAAAGGGTTAGGGAGTTCTCAGATTCAATTTCCTTGTTATAGGCTTAAACTGTTTTCTAGTTCTGGGGCATTAAATTCTGGGACCAGGAAAAATATTTGCCTTCTTTGTGAGTTTTAGAAAGAAATGAACAGCACATCAGTGCAAGCAGCCTGAAGCTGCCGCTTCACCAGCCGCACAGAAAGGAAGATCTGAAATGAGTCTAACCCCAGACAGGCAGTTTTCATTCCTGCCAGACCCCAATTATGACAACACCAGGTGTCAACATTTACAAGACCACAAACACGTCTCATTTATCTTCCCACTTCAGAATTTAAAACATGAGCACATCTTTGAAATTTTTTTAATCACATTTTAAAAAAAGATTTATTTATTTATGCATACAAGAATTGGGGTATAGGCCAGAGTTGTGGGGGGTGAGAGGATTCACCAGAGACAGAGCAGGGAGCAGAACAGGCAGGTTGACTGAAACACACTGCTGAGGGGAGCAGCAGGTGAGACAAGAGAGGTCTGCTGTGCCATGTGGGTCCCCTCCCTGGCCGGGGATCGAACTGGCGCTGCTGTGCCACAGACGCTTCAGAGTGCAGGGCTGTGCCACCAGTGTAGGGAGGCCCTGAATATATATATATATATATATATATATATATATATATATATATATATATATTTTNTTCAGAGTGCAGGGCTGTGCCACCAGTGTAGGGAGGCCCTGAATATATATATATATATATATATATATATATATATATATATATATATATATTTGCTTTTTGATGTTGTGATGTAGGATTTGTTAGGAGACGCGTATTTGGTCACTCACATGACCAAACATATTTCTCAGGCAAGTTTGCTTCACCCACAGTTCCTCCCTCACATCACCCAAAACCCTTGGAATTTGGTAGGTGTTTAACTAAGGTGTCTCTTGTTAAGTAAATGAGGCAACATTTTAAGAAGGCCCAAGGATGGGAGCTGGTTGCCAGAGAACCAATCTTGTGATTGGAGGGTTGGAACTTCGGGCCCCACCCCAAACCTCTGGGGAGCAGGGAGGCTTAGAGATTGAATTCCTCTTTGGCCAGTGCTGGAATCAATCACACCTACGTACTGGTGCTTCCGTAAAGCCCAGGAGGAGGGTCTCAGAGCTTCTGATTGAGCAGACCAAGATACTGGGAGAGAATCAACCTAGAAAGTGTTACAGGGCAGGGAGCGGGGTTCCCCAGAACCCCAAACCTGCCCTCTCTAAATGGGTTCTCCCATCCACTACATCAAGACAAACAAATAAGACCTTTAGCGGAGGAACTTTAACACAATTAGGGAACAATACAGAAAAGACAAAGAATATAGTTAAGTCAAGCATCCAAAGTTACCCATCTCCTTGAGGGTAAAAGTCCAGCCAGACAGGATTGGCCCAAATACCCTGCCACAAGTCTAAAGGACCTTTCAGTAGAGACTATAGAAAAGGGTCAGAAAAAGTCAAACAAATCTGGGAGGAAAAGAGCAAAATCAAAATCAAGATGAAAGCTGCCATTGTTAACCTCCCCACAGGTCTCTCACCTGCATCTGTTCCAGCCAGTTCAGGGCCAAGAAGCAAGTGCAGCTTCTTCACATGTCTCTCCACGTGCCTCCTCCAGGTCTCCTTGCTGCTCTCCATCCTGCTTCCTTCTTCTCTTCCTTCCTTTCTGGCCCTTTCTTATCCCTCCTCAGCTGGGCAGGGGTCCTGGAACTTCCCTTTTCATGGCAACCACCTTGCTACAAAAGGACCTCTGCCTCTCATGGCTGTTCCTTTTATGACGAACCAGTGTCCCATTGAGTTCTGTGAGCTGCTCTGAAAGTTACTCTAACCTGAGGAGGAGGTCAGGAGAACCTTGGGTTACAGCCAGTGGTCAGAAGTAACCTGGGCTCGTGACTAACACCTGAAGGGACGGGCTCAGTCTTGGAGCCAGAGCCCTTCACCTGAGGACGCTAACGCTCGCTGGGTAAACAGTACCAGATGAAGGTGAGTTCTCAGACATCTTTCTGGTGTCCATGGTTTGCTTGGTTGTCAGAGTGGAGAGCCCATTCCCCTCACATGGTCACACTTGGCGACCAGATGTGGGGTGTAAGTTTCAAGTGGTATCTGAACCCTCCAGATACACCAGTGTTGGAACTGGGTCCAGGGACCCAATTTATTTTTTTCCCCTTATTTGTATATATTTGACATCAATTGTGGTCCCCATGGAATTCCTACCACCATCTCACCAGTGCACCATCACCTCAGTCCCTTATGCTTTTCTGCCCTCATCCCATTCCCATCCCCCACCACACACAAAATGTTTCTGATTTGCAGGGACCCAATTTAGATGTTCAAGTGCTATTCTAAATAATTCACTTAATAAATTGGGACCTCCCTGGTGGCACAAGGGATTAAGTCGCAGCACTATGAAGCTATCCGCAGCTACTGCAGCACAAGTTCAATCCTCGGCCAGGAAGGTGACCAACATGGCACAGCAGACCTCTCCTGACTCACCTGCTGCTCCCCTTAGCAGAGTATTTCAGCGGATCAGCCTGTTCTGCTCCCCACTCTGTCTCTGGTGAATCTTCTCACAACCCCCGCCCTGCACCTCTGGCCTGTACCCCAATTCTTGTATGCATAAATAAGTAAATCTTTTTAAAAATAAATAATTCACTTAAAAAATCACTTATTTTTATATGTATTTGTGAGTTTGGTCCCTATTGCTCTTACAAGTTTATTTTCTTGCCTGTAAAAGTCACAGTTTCCGCAGTCATCCTTTACAACGCACCTGCTCCATTTTTCTTGATTAACTCGGGTCCTGACTCACTCTGGTCCACAGACCTTAAGCACAAATGTGCTCATTTACTCTCAAGCCCTTACTAGAAAGTTCCTTTTGCATACATTGATGCTTTTGCATATATTGATATCTAGTCATGTTACCTTGATTGGAAATTCTCCAAGGGCAGGAACTGCTTTGTCTGTTTTCTTGAGCCCTCGTGCTGGGTTGGGCTGTCTACAAACGCACAGGACTAGTTAACCCACAACAATGAATTATTCGAGTGTCAAGTGTATTGAGATGATGGTTTAATAATAATCACCTGCAGTCATGACACTACTCACAATCACATCTAAGACCTTGTCTCTACTGACTCATTCCTTCCAGGCACTACTTATGCATTTTACATAAGATTTCTGTTGTCTTGACATTACTATTTCATGAGATTTATAATCTTGCAAGCCATTTGTCACTGGAACAACGTGGAAGATAAAAGTAATTTCAGTAATACACTCAAAATGTTCTGCTAGTGAAATGTTAGTATAAATACCCTATGCAACAAGAAAAGAAGTGTTTTAGAAACATTTTCAGCTGGCAACAAGACTGGCTGGAGAAAGACGTCCTATCAAATCCTCGTGAGGATGGGTGCCTCCCTGGTGGCACAGTGGGTTGATCGCACACTATGAAGCATCCGCAGCTACTGCAGCGCAAGTTCAATCCCCGGCCAGGGAGGGGACCCACATGGCGCAGCAGACCTCTCCTGCCTCACCCGCTGCTGCAGTGGATCTGCTTGTTCTGCTCCCCACTCTGTCTCTGGTGAATCCTCTCATCCCCCCCATATCTCTGGCCTGTACCCCGGTTCTTGTATACATAAATAAATAAATCTTTTTAAAAAAATCCTTGTAAGGATGGTCCTAATTTACTATGAGCCAGTTTTCTTGGGCACCCATTGATGATTGACAAGGGTCCAAAGAGTAGGAAGTGCTGCCTCGGGGGTACAGCTAAGAAGAATTCCTCCTCTGGCAGACCTTTTGTTATAGTATGGCCTGTTGGAATAAATGAGAGCATATATTCATTTTCAAGACATAGGAATTCAGGCTGGTGGAGGAGGCAGATCTGGTTCTGCTACCAGCTCCCCTCTGGCAGAAACAACACTTGTTCTTTCATTCAACCAAGAACTTACTGTGCATCTATTACCCGCCACATGCCAGGTGTGTGTTACCCCTTCTATTCCTCACAACTCAGGGGTCGAGATGGACCCAGAGACTTCAAGTGCCGAGTCCCACAAAACAGGAAGCAGACACTGGGCAAAACACCTCAGAAGGCTCTTCTGCCTCAGGAGGCCACACACCCTAAATCAGGCTTGGAAATTTAAAAAACTATTTTAGTCATAAGCATTTGTTTCCCTAATAAATGTTTTAGCCTTACCTCAACCCACCCATCCCACCCCAAAATGGAGATAAAATCCTATAATACGGCATTGTCTGAAGTAGATTCCATGGACCGTGCTTCTGCCGGAAGATGATGTCTGTTACCTGAAGGGAAAAAAGAAAAGAGTGGAGAATGGCTGCTGACTGCAGTCTGCAAACTGCTGATTTAACGAATGTAGGATTTCTTAGAGCCCTGAAAATGTTAATGTGATTACGAGGTCGAGGAGAGGGACCGCCATGGAGTATTCCTGGTGTTAGCTATATGCAGATTTCTTTTTTTCAACAGACATTTTTCTTATTGAATGTGCTAAAAATACTACTCGAATCTTTCACAAGGAATATTCCTCTCCACACCCCTTCCAGGAGGAAGATGCCAGGCTTAAGGTAAGCACAGTAAAGAGTGAATAATCGGGCCTCCCTGGTGGTGCAATGGGTTGAGCGCCACACTGTGAAGCATTCACTGCACAGCAGTTCAATCCCCGGCCAGGGAGGGGACCCACATGGCGCAGCAGACCTCTCCTGCTTTACCCACTGCTCCCCCACTCCATGTCTGGTGAATCCTCTCACCTCCTGCGACTCTGGTCTATACCCCAGCTCTTGTATGCATAAATAAATACAACTTTTTTTTTAAAAAAAAGAGTGAACAATTAAAAATCAGCTTGCCGAAGTCGATAATCCAATAGCAAGTTCCTACAGAAGGGGGTAAAACCACTTCAAAGATCAAGAAATGATGGTGGCTGGATTTTTGACATGATTTCTTCCTAGCTGAAATACGTGTAGCCACACTATTTTCCCCAGCTCCCCACACCAGACTGTCTGTCGAGTGCCCTACTTTAGCTTTACAAACTGGAACACAAGCTTTGTTTCCTGTTTTTCCAGCAGGACTTGGAAAATATGTCGATGCAGCTTAAAAATCATACACTGTAACTCAGAAGCTCCGGTAGACTGACTTGCATAGTGAAAGCAGCTTCTGCGAAACGTGGGCTGCGCCTGTGGCTTCTCACCGTGGAGCCACCTGAGGTTAGAAAATCACACGCCAATATCGGCTCCACCCCAGACGAACTCAGTCAGAATCAAGAGGCGATGGCAGAGAATTGTTGTTTAAAAAGAAAAACAACAACAGCCACCCAGGCAGGACTAAGAGGCGAGGCCCCAAAGGCCCAGCTCTAAGTCACAACTGCTGCTGCCTCGCCTCATCTTCAGGCCTTGCTAACTCTTTGGGGAAACAGTTACAAGCTTCTCCCAGGGCTGCCTAAACAAAGTGCTACTCCCGGGTTACTTAAACCACAGAAATTTATTTTCTCTCTGCTGAGGCGCTATCGAGATGCTGGCCAGGCCGGACTCTGCAGAGGCCTCTGTCCTTGGCTTGTCGGTGGTCGCCTCTCACTCCATCCACATAAGGGTCTCGCTCCAGCGCTCCAGGCCCAAGGGCCCCTGGTGTCTCCCTCTAGTCCATATTCGCATCAGTCAGATCAGACTAGGGCCAAGCCAGAGGCTCCTCTTAATTTAATCACCTCTGTCAAGGTCCTATATATAAACAGTCACTGTGTAAAATATGGGGAGGTCTGTTAGAGTACAGAATGAGGGGTACTCAGGGACTCCCAAACTTGCACACTCTAAATGGGTTTTGCGGGGGCCTCCCTGGTGGTGCAGTGGGTTAAGCAACGCACTATGAAGCAAACCGCAGCCACTGCAGCACGAGTTCGATCCCTGCCGCAGGCCAGGGAGGAGACCCACATGGCACAGCAGACCTCTCCTGCTGTGCCCACTGCTCCCCTCAGCAGTGTATTTCGGTTGATCTGCCTGTTCTGCTCTCCACTCTGTCTGGTGAATCCTCTCACCACCCTGGACTCCGGCCTGTACCCCAGCTCTTGTATGCATAAATAAATAAATCTTTAAAAAAAAATAAATGGGTTATGCCATCTGCCACATAAAGACAAAGCACATTGTAGTGTGTAAGAACTTTTTTTTTTAAAAAAGATTTATTTATGCATACAAGAGCTGGGGTACAGGCCAGAGGTGTGGGAGTAAGAGGAGCCACCAGAGACAGAGTGGGGAGCAGAACAGGCAGATGGACTGGAATACACTGCTGAGGGGAGCAGCGGGCAAGGTAGGAGGGGCCTGCCATGCCACATGGGTCCCCTCCCCAGCCAGGGATCGAACTTGTGCTGCAGTGGCTGACGGATGCTTCATAGTACAATGCTTAACTCCTTGTGCCACCAGGGAGGCCCAGAACTCTAACAGAAATTTAACAGGAGTAGTGTGCATAGCATATACAGAGAAGGATAACAGTTACCAACCTCCAACTGGTAAAATGCCCGAAGTCACCCATCTCCTTGTGGGTAAATGCTCAGCCAAACAGAGCTGGCCTAAAGCGGGCCATGAAGACCCAAACTCATGCCACAAGTCTAAGGCATCTTTGGGTTGGAGGGAGTCATAGGAAAGGAGCAGAAGGAGCCAGGCAATTCTGGGATGAAAATATCAAACTCAAAGAATGAATGATGTTAAAGGCTGCCGTCATCAGCCTCCTTATGTGACTCTCACCCACATCTCCTCCAAGCGTCTCTTCATGGTTTGATGTCATGTGTCTTGTTCCATGTCCCCCAAATCCAAAGTCAAGAAACGAGTGCGCCTTCGTGTCTCTCTCTGCTCCACATGCCTCCTCCAAGTCTTTCTCTCTGTTTCTTCTCCCTACTCAGCTCCACCCTCCACCCCTCATTAGGTGGGGCAGGGAACATAGAAGTTCTCCTTTTTACGGAGAATACATTCAATAACACTTCAGTAGATGCCTTTTGGGAAGACACAACTGAGCCCAGAGCAGGTATGAAAGGAGGTGGCAGCGTCTCCAGGAAATTTGCACATCATTAAGTCTACAAGACTAACCCCCTCTCCTAGCTTGGACACGGCCAAGCACATACTATAACGCAGGGAAAAGGAAGACAAGCCGGGAACCTTGGGATGTACTAAAAATAACAGTCACCCTGCTTAGTTACCACTACTCCCACATCATAAACACTCACACAGGGGCCTCCCTGGTGGTGCAAGTGGTTAAGCACTACACTTACGAAGCATCCGCAGCCACTGCAGCACGAGTTCGATCCCCAGCCAGGGAGTTGACCCACATGGCGCAGCAGACCTCTCCTGCCTCGCCCGCTGCTCCCCTCAGCAGTGTGTTTCGGCCGATCTGCCTGTTCTGCTCCCCGTTCTGTCTCTGGTGGATCCTCTCACCTCCCAGGACTCAGGCCTGCACCCCAGTTCTTATATGCATAAATTAAATCTTTTTTTAAAAACGAAAAGGATTAGATGTAGAATGAAGCCCGTCAAGCCATGTAAGGATGGACCAAAGTTACCATGACCAATTTTCTTTGCGTCTTCATGGGGGAGGCATGAGGACCAGCGCCCGCCTGCCGCCCTCCCGCTCTCTGGGCATGGCCCTCACCGGGAGTCACTGCCAAGGACAACTTCCCTACCGTGAGATCACATAACTACAGAAATTTCCTGAATACAGGAAAGGCAGGCGACCTTTTAAGAGCTACAGGCCAGCTCCCGTGAGCTCTTGTGTTCTGCTTCCTTATCTCTAGCAGAGGTCATACAACTGAAGCTTACAGGTGAACCCGACCCTCCCTTCTCTCCTTGCAAAAACGAAGGTAGTTAACTATTTACCACATTCTGTATTTGTGGCTACCCCCGCCCCTTATCTTTTCTATACCCCACTCCTACTTAAAAAAAATAAATTCAGAGATGAATTGGATATCAAGCTCTCTCATTTTGTGAGTGTGGTATGGTTAGTGATTGGGACAGATGAAAGCACCCAAAATTTAAAAATTGCATTATAAATATTCCCATATTTATCAGAGTGCTTGTCCTGACTGGCATACAGAATCACTTGTTTAAATGCAAAATAATACTTTTAAAAGGTTAGAATACTTTTATTTTTTATGGTTTATTTATTTATGCATACAGGAACTGGGGTACAGGCTAGATATGGGGGGGGTGAGACAGAGTGGGAAACACAACAAGCAGATCTACTGAAATACACTGCTGAGGGGAGCAGTGGGCGAGGCAGGAGAGGTCTGCTGCGCCCTGTGGGTCCCTCCCTGACCGGGGATCGAACTCGTGCTGCAGTGGCTGTGGATGCTTCATAGTGCTGAGGCTAACCCCTCGCACCACCAGGGAGGCCCCTAGAATACTTTAAAAGCAATTCAGAAAGGTGGAAAATCAAATTTTAATGTTTCCAAATGTGGTAATTCTTTAAGAAGCCCCCAACATTTGCCAAATCCACAATTCAAAGAAATAAAAAAAGTTTAACTGGCATATAAAAAAAGTACATGTTAAAAAACAAAATTACAGATTATATGAAAAAAAAAAAAGGAATTCCCAGGGACTTCAAACACAACTTAAAGGATTTTTAATATTCGTTTAGAAATTTTGCAAAGTTAGGAAATAGTCTTATTCAAGGTGAACATTTTCATTTAAAACAATTATATTCTTATAAAACAATCATTTCTATAGTTTATCACAATACAAAAAGTAAGATTGTAGTTCATGCAAAATATGCATTTATTTTAAATAGTCATGGAAAGTCTAATCTAAATCTTTAGTTTTATGAGTCAAGAAGTTTTTGTTATTTATAAAAATGTAAGACTTTGCCAAATTAAGGAAATGATAATATCTCTTTAAAGGACTTACTCCTGTTAAATGTTTGTAACTATACATCATATATATGAAATACGTAGGAATGCCCTACTTTTCAGATAAAAGAGAAATTCATGAAACATGAAGTAAACCATACGAAGTATCCAATTCATTCTCTCTCAGTACATTCACAATGCTGATTAACTAGCACCTCTATCTAATTCCAAAACAAAATAGGGTTTTAATCACCCCTAAAGAAAACTTTACACTCATTATTCCCTTTTTCTCCTGATCCTCAACCAATAGCAACCACCCATCTGCTTTCTCTATCTATGATTTTCTTGTTCTGGATAGTTCACATACATGGAATCATAAATGTGTGATCTTTGATATCTGGCTTCTTCATGGGACGTGATGCTCATTACACTATAGTATAATTTAGTCTTTCATTTTGTTCCATAGCTGAGTGATATTCCATCGCACCTACACACCACACTTTCGCTTCATCAGTGATGGGCGTTCAGGTTGGCCCCACCTTTTGGCTATTGTGACTATGTTGCTATAAACATTCTTGCACAAGGATTGGTGAGATGCATGTTTTCAGTTTTTTTTGAGTAGATAGATACCCAGACATGGAACTGCTGAGTCATATGCTAATTCTGTGTTTAACTTTTCCAGGAACAATCAAATTGTTTTCCACAGCAGTTGTACCATTTATATCTCCCTAGTTAACTTTCATACTTTGAAATAATAGTAAATCAAGCTATTAGTAGATAGCTTGTACACCTGAAAACACTAGTTTTACTACAATCTTGCCATCATTTGGCAGATTAAAATGTATATATAAATTTACTACTGAGAACATTTAAAGATATATTTGAATGTAGATATATATGTAGCTAAAATGATTAATATATTTTATGTGTTTTGTTTCAAATAAAATGTTCTAGTTGTGCCAGTACATGAAAGAAAATAAAAGACAATTTGAAGTATATCACAATTTAGGAGGAAAGAGTGGAAGGGAGGGAGGGAGGGAGGGAGGGGGAGGAACAGTAAACTTACGAGCCTGGACTTGTATTGCTTGTGGATAATGAAAGAGAAATAAGCAAAGACTTAACAACGAACATTTTACAGAGTTGGCTCAGTGATAATTGATTTATTCATAAAGTGAAAACAGACTTGTGCACCCTCTCCTGCAAATTGCTACAAGGATGAATTTCAAAAGGAGTAAGATAAGAATTTGGGTCTCTTTCTGTTAAAATGATAAATTGATCCTTCACTATATAGAATGATCCTAACCCCCCAAAAAATAAATAAATAAAAAGGAAGAAAGAAAAAGGAGTTAAGAGGTATTCTGTGCCCGGATTCAGTGGTTCTTTTTTACTAAAATAGTCTGTAACTCATTGTTTTTGTCAGACTTTTCAGTCAATTTTTGCAAAATAGCTTCCATTTTTTAAATAAAGTTCCAAATAATTATTTTATGCATTGCTGAGTTTCCTTTAAATATTACCCTAAGTCGGGGCCTCCCTGGTGGTGTAATGGGTTAAGAAACACACTATGAAGCAAACCACAGCCACTGCAGCATGAGTTCGATCCCTGTCACCAGCCGGGGAGGGGACCCACACGGCGCATATTCTGTTCCCCACTCTGTTTCTGGTGGATCCTCTCACCCCCTGCACCTCTGGCCTGCACCCCAGTGCTTGTATGCATAAAAATAAATAAATTTTTAAAAAAACACTACCCAAAGTCATTTCTTGTCCTTAGGCCTCTATGACTGATGCTCACACCACATCTGCTCTGATAACCTTTTTTGATATTGCCTTTCCCTAATTCGAGACCCCAAGTCAGAACTGCAAAATCGTAAAGACATCCACTGTATCTGCATGATCTCCACATGTTCTCAAGAGTCCGCCTGGTATCACAAAGAGTAGATCTTTTACCTTTCAAAACAAAAGATAATAGAAATAATCTTGTATTCTCCAGTTTTAATAGACCTAGGACTATTGTATCCATAATATGAAAAACAAGCAAGTCATAAAGAGATGCTAGCCTCTGTGTATTAGTTATATATATAAGTAAAATTTGATTAATAGCAATATTTCAGTAATTATAGAATTTATGTCAGAAATGTAGCTGCACTCATGTACAGCTGAGCACAAACACCGTCAATAAGTGGATTAATATTTGAAACATCTTGATTTTCTATATAAGTCCTCTTGTTAATTGAAGACAAGCAGAACACACTTTATGGATAAAGACCCTGGAGAGTTGGCCTCCATGGTGGTGCAAGGGGTTAAGCACTGCACTATGGCAGCCACTGCAGCAGGAGTTTGATCCCTGACCAGGGAGGTTGGGGCGCAGCAGACCTCTCCTGCCTCGCCTGCTGCTCCCCTCAGCAGTGTATGTCAGTCAGTCTGCCTGTTCTGCTCCCCACTCTGTCTCTGGTGAATCCTCTCCCTTCCCACCTCTGGCCTACACCCCAGTCTTGCATGCATAAGTAAAAAATAAACCTTTGTAAAAAAAGACCCTGGAGAGTTGGCTATGCCCTCATCATTGATAGAGTGCTTTTATTCTCAGAATAAACATTAACAAAATCCTTATAAATCTATGTCTAATTGCACCTCAATATTCTATTTTTATGCATTCTGATATTACTGATTATTATAATAAGCTAACCAGCACCTTTGAATCTTACTTACCCAGAAGCATTATCTGTTTCTTCCTTAAGAGTGAGTCACTTGAAGGTCTTTGATATCAGAACAGATCAGACATGGAGTTTTTTCAAAGAAATATCAAAAGAGCTTTGGTAAAGGACTGAACCAGATCCTTGTGACTGGCTCCCTGTAGCTAAGGACAAGACTCCGCCCCTCTCCATCTTTCCCCTCCTCTCCCCCCACGCAGAGAGACCAAGTTAGAATTCCAAGAACTTTCCCTCCAAAAGCAAACAGCTTCGTGGAAATTAACTGTCTAGTTACAGATCAACACAACACAAATTAGTTCCCTAGAATGAAATGAGCTGAGTTAATTGGGGCTAGTTTTCTATTTTAAATAGAACATATGAGGAAAACTTTTTTTTTCCTTCTTAACGGAGCATTGACCCTCAATGTTACAGGTTACCCTTGTTCAAAGTGGCACGGAACCCTCCTTATTTTTGTTCATAGTTACACAAAGAGTTTTTTAAGTGGTCAAAATGAAGATGAAACCCCTGGAAGCGTCCTGGCAGATTTCGCTTTGCAAGAGCTGTTCCAACAATTGCAGGTATAAGTTTAGTTTATAGCGGTAGGAATAGTGAGTCATAAACATCAAAAGCATAACTACTTTTGGGGGTTGGGGAGGATGAGGAGGAGAGCTTTTTGTCTTCATCTATAGACGAAATCTTTCAATTTCCTAAGTTATCTTGACCGATACTGTTCATATAACAGTGTGATAGTATCTGTGTGCAGAGGTCTGCAAATGCTGGGGTTTAAACATTTTCCTGATGTCTAAAGAAGGTACTGTGAGGGCCTCTCTGGTGTCTCAAGGGGTTAAGTCACAGCACTATGAAGCATCTGCAGCCGCTGCAGCATGAGTTGGATCCTTGGCCAGGGAGGGGACCCACATGGCACAGCAGACCTCTCCTGTCTCACCTGCTGCTCCCCTCAGCAGTGTGTTTCAGCCAATCTGCCTGTTCTGTTCCCCACTCTGTCTCTGGTGAACACTCTCACCACCCCCCAGCCCCTACCCCGTGACCCTGGCCTATATCCCAGTTCTTATATGCATAAATAAATCTTTAAAACAAATGTACTGTGAAAATGCTTACCCACTGTTTAAATCTTTGTTATCTGGCTCCTTGGTGGGAGCGGGGGTGGGGGTAGGCAGAGAGGAAGGTGAAAGGCTGGTCTATCCCCAGGCACCAGATTCCTGAATAACTGCATCACAGTACAGGACAGAGCTGGTTCTGACTTAAAGTCTATGCCTGTGGCTTTGCTCCCCTGCAAAGACCCAGAACATTCAGAATATGTTCACAGGTTTTATAGTTTGGAGGTTCGATGCCAGTCTCTGGTGCCAGCATTCCTTTCTGCAGACTCTAGGACAAATCTGTCTCCTTGTCTCTTCTAGGTTCCAGAAATAATCCACATTCCATGGCTCATGGCCTCTGCTCTGTCTCCAAGTTCATCAAAGCTTTATGTATGACCACTCTTCCTTCGTTCCATGTCCTCACCACAGATAGATATTCTCCCTGTATGGAACTGTGATTAGACAGTACTCCAGGATCATGGCTCTATCTAGATTATCCTCAGCTCTCCATCCTGATTTTATTTTTTTAAAAAAAGATTTGTTTATTTATGCATACAAGAGCTGGGGTACAGGCCAGAGAAGCGGGGTGGGAGGGGCAGTGAAAGGATTCACCAGAAACAGAGTGGGGAGCAGAACAGGTGGATCAACTGAAACACACTGCTGAGGGGAGCATCAGGCAAGGCAGGAGAGGTCTGCTGTGCCATGTGGGTCCCCTCCCTGGCCGGGGATCGAACTCATGCTGCTTGACTGCGGAAGCCCCACAGTGCAGCGCTCAACCCCTTGCACCACCAGGGAGGCCCTTCTCCATCCTATTTTAATCATACCTACAAGTCCCTTTTGTCACAGGTGCTGGGTTAGGGTGTAGATATCTTTGGGAGCCCACTCTTCCAACCGCCACACATCTCTTACTACATTCTGTTTCTCCCATCTTTTCCTCTTAAAGCCTTGTGGGTTCTGTTTATTTAGTCTTGTGGTCTTTATTTTATCTTCATGTCTGAAATCATTTTAGAGAAATTTCCATTCACCTCCTTTTTTGTGTTTTTCTCAATCTGACATTTGTGGTTTTTCCATATCGTAGGTCATTTAAGATATCTGTAACTTAAAGATATCAGATTATAATTTTCATCTATGTTAGAGGTATGACTTTTGACATGATTTGTTGTCTACAGGACTGTTCACCATCTTCTTTCTTACAATGACTTTGGATGTAGGTAGTCATATTTCACAGCATTAGTTTTCTTGAATATAAAGAAAGGAAGATGTTTAGGATGTTTTTTCTGATACCCTGGATCTGCCTGCTAGTCTGTTGTTGATTCACTTCACATCCAACGAAAATACAATAAACATTTTCAAGGGAACTGTTAGGCTATTTCAACATTTTATCTGGATGAGCAACAGCCCAAGAACAGCCAAGGCATTCCTCATGGCAAGACCTGGGAGACAGGCGATGCAAAACAGCCAAGACCTGGTTTGAGAGCTCTTGGTGGTCTCTGGCTACAGAGGGAGGCTACTTCTTATGGTTAGACTCCCCAGTGGGTCTTGTCAGAACCTGGAGAAGGCTTCAGGAGTGAGGCCATGGAATTCATACGGATCTCCAAAGTCTTCTTTATTTTTTTCCCTTTATTTATATATATTTGATATCAATTGTAGTCTCCATGGAATTCCCACCACCATTTCACCAGTGCACTGTCATCCCAGTCCCTTGTGCTCTTTCTGCCCTATCCCAGTCACTCTCCCTCCCCTCCCCCCACAGTGCCTCTGATTTGTCTTTGTGGTTTTTTTTAAATTGTTATTATTCTTTTCCTTGATCCATTATTCAGTTCCCTTATATTCCTCCTAAAAGTGAAACCATCTGATATTGCTCTTTTTCTTCTGACTTATTTTACTGAGCATCATCCCTTCTAGCTCCATCCTTGTTGCTGCAAATGGCATGAGTTTATCTTTTCTGATTGCTGAACAGTATTCCATCGTGTATATGGACCACATCTTCTTGATCCAGTCATCTGCTTTTGGGCATTTGGGTTGTTTCCAGGTCTTACCAATTAAACTAGTGCTGCAACAAATATAGGGGTACAGGTAACATTTTGAATCAGTGTTTTTGTGTCCTTCGGATAGATCCCTAGGAGTGGGATTGCTGGGTCATATGGTAGCTCCATTTTTAGTAGACTGAGTAACCTCCATACAGCTTTCCATAGTGGCTGGATTAATTCGCATCCCCACCAGCACTGTAGGAGAGTTCCTTTTTCTCCATATCCTCACCAACATTTGCTGTTGCTGTTTTTTTTAAATATGTGCCATTCTTACTGGTGTAAGGTGATATCTCACTGTGGTTTTAATTTGCATTTCCCTGATTATTAGGGACGTTGAAATCTTCTTTAAATGGTATCTTATTCCAACTGAATCCTCAGGAGGCTCAGGGAAGACCCTACTAAAGATATTCATATAGATTACAAATCAACTGAACAAATAAAATCAAATACATTCTATGATCATGCCAGAGATTTCATCTAATTAAGGAAGACATGTCTAAGGGTTATGTCTTCACAGACAGAAACAAGAACCTGGTCAAGGACCACCCTGGGTGAATGGAAGCCTTGCCTCAAAGGCAGGCAGGCAACAATGCCAAACAAGGGGACATGGGGGCAAGAGGAGACCCTGGCCCATTGTGATGGTTTATGTCATGCACCAATTTGACTGGGTCACAGGATACCCAAGTATTTAGTAAATCGTATCCATGAGGATGATAACAGATGTGATGAGCATCTGTATGGGCAAGCCATAGCACGGATACACACCCAGATGTGGCTGGGGCTCATCTAGTGCATGGAACAAAAAGGCAGAGCAAGGGAAAGTGCCCTCTCTCTCCCTGACTGTTTGAGCTGGGACGTCATTGTTCTCCTGCCCCAGATTGCTACACCAGACAAGTGACCCTGGTTTTCACAACTTTGGACTCAGACACCACGAGATTTCCTGGGTCTCCAGCTGCAAATAACAGCTCATGGGACTTCCCAGTCTCATAATTGTGTGAGCCAATGCCTTATAGTCTATCTGCCTATGATGTCCATCTATCCACCCAGCCAGCCAGCCAGTCACCCATCAGTCATCTACCTATGACCTTTCTATCTCTATTTCCTATTGGTTCTGATTCTTCACAGGATCCTAGTACACACACCCCAGGTGTTGTGTAGAAAGCCTGGTAGAAATGAATTCACTGGTTCTTGGTTCTTGATCTCAAGGGAAAACTGACAAGAAATATAAAATGCTTCTGAGACTTCACAAAAGTAAATGAATATTCCCTGAGGCCTTAGATGGTCTCCAGCTAGAAATAACTCACTAGTCTCAATATCATGTTCTAGTTCTTTTGAAACTACAGAAGGTTTTGTGTATGAAATATTTATTACTCCTTGAAAATAAAACTCATCAAAACACAAACATCAAATTAATGATACTGACTCAGAAAATCAGTAAGCATCTTCTATATTGCATTCATGTTTAGGGCCAGAACTTGACTGAAAGAAGGTTCCAGAAGCAAAGTTGATACTTTGTTCAGCCCCCACCATGATTAAGGATCTGACATATCACAGTCAGGAAGAAGAAATTATCAAAATTTGCACCCTGAGATAAATCAAAAATCATTGGATGTCTCTGTGTATATCTGGGTCAAATGCTAATAAAATTTTGAGCAATTCCCACAAACCTGAACTCCCTAAACACATGATAACTTCAGCCCTGACTTCTGCAATGCCAATGGATAAGAGGATCATATGGAAAAGTCAGTTTTCTGCTCTGAAGCAAAACATATAAATTTGACTAAAGTTAAATCCATGGTTTTCTCCTTTATTTGGTTCTTTCCCTGGAAGGGTTAGTCCTTGTGAAGGCTGATTCCCTTTATCTCTCTGCAAGCTTTTTCTTAGTTCTGTTTTCTTTTTTAAGATTTATTTATTTATGCATATAAGAACTGGGGTACAGGCCAGAGTCCAGGGAGGTGAGAGGATTCACCAGAGACAGAGTGGGGAGCAGAACAGGCAGACCGACCGAAACCCACTTCTGAGGGGAACCCCCAGGCAAGGCAGGAGAGGTCTGCTGCGCCTTGTGGGTCTGGTCCCTGGCCTGTGGCAGGGATCCAACTCGCGCTGCCCGGCGATTTGCTTCATAGTGCGTTGCTTTACTGCTCCACCAGGGAGGCCCCCACTTCTGTTTTCTAAATGCTTTTTTGTCTGTTGGTTTATCAAAACTTGAAGACAACTGCCCAGTTTTCAAAATTGGTCACCCATCATTGAGGGTCCCGCTGTCACTGGAGGATTTCCCCTAGAAGTTGGGTGGTGATAGGTGAGGAGGATCGCGCTGTCTGCCACGTCATTTTTTTTTTTTTAAGATTTTATTTTATTATGCATACAAGAGCTGGGGTACAGGTCAGAGTCGCGACAGATGAGAAGATTCACCAGAGACAGAGTGGGGAGCAGAACAGGCAGACGGACTGAAACACACTGCTGAGGGGAGCAGGGGGAGAGGCAGGAGAAGTCTGCTGCGCCATGCGAGGCCCCTCCTTGGCCGGGGATCGAACTCGTGCTGCTGTGGCGAGGATGCTTCACAGTGCGGCGCTCAACCCGCTGCGCCACCAGGGAGGTCCTGCCACCTTACTCTTCTGCACCAGCGGCACCGAAGCCAAAGGCTTGCGAGGTGACTGCAAAGGGAGCGTGCGTCCCCTAAGGAGGGTTAATGAGTGATGACGGGCTCGCGGTCTGCAGGGAAGGACCGTGCATCATGACAGCTGTTTGTTTCCAGTCACCTAGGTCAGGGGACCCTTTGAGCGCCAGGCTTAGGGACACTCGCTTCTCGCTGAGCAGCATCTGTACACTTGGCTCTGTGCATCCTTCATCTCATTGCATTTCCATAAGCTGCTGCCCCAGTTACGTTCAGAAAGCGCGGCCCCTGCTCCCCTGGAATGTGCTAAAGCAGAAAAGGGCAAAAAATGTGCTGCTATTCTCGGTCTGCTTAATAGCGAGGAGCCTCAGATTCTCTATAAAATGAAAAAGGTTCACTTGTGGGAGGTCACCAGGTCACAGTCTCCCCGAGAACTTGGCTGTTTGGAGCAAAACCTCCTTCTCAGAGGGGTCCTTAAAGTTTAACAACATGTGCCGACTGCGGTAAGACCCCGCGAGACACAGGCTGGAAGTGGGCCTCGGAGCTGCCTATTACCGAGGCGCCGCAGCGGACCTGTGTGCAATTTTAGATCATCAAAGGTGACACTGGACACTGTCTCCTAACTTTCAATCACAGCCTTAACCACCCTGTGATTTAGCCAACAGCAGATCTGTGGCTATTTGGGAACAAAAGGCCACCTTTGCAAGGCTGAGGGAATGTTCTCCACGCAAGGGGAAGCGGAGAGGCTCACACGGCGATATCAAGCGTTTGCTCAGATGCTGTGGCCTCTGCCCTTGCTGTCAGATACAGTCACACAGAACTTTCAATTTGAAGAATTGGAATATTATGATATCTGTCCTTTTGACACTTAATAGCAGCCTTGGTAAAAGTGAAATAAATACCAAAGGAAGGGAAAAACATGTTCTTCAAATTGGTACCGACTGAAGCAACCAGGTAGAATTTCACATAAATAATGCTGAATGCGGGGGCCTCCCTGGTGGCGCAAGGGATTAAGTTGTAGCACTATGAAGCTATCCGCAGTCACTGTACCACGAGTTTGATCCCAGGGAGGGGACCCACATGGCACAGCAGACCTCTCCTGCCTCCCGCTGCTCCCCTCAGCAGTGTGTTTCAGTCAGTCTGCCTGTTCTGCTCCCCACTCTGTCTCTGGTGACTCCTCTCATGCCTCTAGCCCATGTTCCAATTCTTGTATGCATAAATAAATCTTAAAAAAAAAAACAAAAACTGATGCTGAGTGCAAGGGCAGATGTGATGGGTCGATATTGTTAAGATTGCATTTGCAGGAAGCTCAGAACAGGCAAAAATTAGCCTATGATGATAAAGTGAGGAAGTGGTTGCCTCTAAGAGCTGTTCTTAACAGAGGGTCCTGGGGCGTAAGAAATGGTGGCTGTTCGTGTCGGTTTACATGGGTCTCTGGCCAGGCAAAACTTCATCGAGTTTGGCTAGAACTTGACTGCACACTGAGTGTTTGTGCCCACACCAAATTTTTGCATGATTTTTTTTAAAGATTCATTTATTTATGCATACAAGAGCTAGGGCACAGGCCAGAGGTGTGAGGGCTGACTCACCAGAGACAGAGTGGGGAACAGAACAGGTAGATGGACTGAAACACACTGCTGAGGGGAGCAGCGGGCGAGGCAGGAGAGGTCTGCTGCGCCATGTGGGTCCCCTCCCTGGCCGGGGATCGAACTCGCGCTGCTGTGCAGCAAGGATGCTTCATAGTGTGGTGTTTAGTTAACCCCTTGCACCACCAGGGAGACCCCATATATGAAATCTTAATCCCTAATGTTGATATTAGGAGGTAGGACATGTGTGTATATGTCAGGGTGGGGGCGGGGAGATGACAAGGTAATGAAGGTCGAGCCCATCTAAATGGAATTAGTGTCTTTATAAAAGAGATCCCAGAGTTCCCTTGTCCCTTCCACCCCACGAGGACAGAGGGAGATGGCACTTGTCCATTTATGGACCAGAAAGAAGGGTCTTTACCAGAACATGATCATGCTGATGCCTCGATGGTGCATTTCCAGTCTCCAGAACTGTGGGGCATAAGCTTCTGTATTTATAATACCCCCAGTCTGTGTTATTTTGCTATAGTAGTCTCAATGAACTAAGACAGTATATTTACATTACATCTCAGTTTTAAAAGCTTAAAAACCCAGGGCCGGCACTCATTAGCTCTAAAGTTGAGGCTAAGAAGACCATTCTGTACTGCAAAGGGCACGTGTCAACCCCATTTTACCCCATTCGCTGCCCCTCTCACTGAGTAGGCCCAACATGGCGCAAGTCACCTGTTGGCCCTCCCGATAAGGTAATTGGCCTAATGATCATCAGTCCTAATTTTCCCTCCATAGGAATGCCGGTGCATGCTCCTTTTTCTGCTCACTCAAGAGATAGTATTTTTCTGAACTGTGACCAAAACACTGCAGCATTGTTGCCATCAAGATGATGGCCGTGGTCCGGTACCTGTCCACACCTATTGGTCCCGCTCAACTTTCCCATTTAGAAAGAAATACCCCAGCCTGAGACAGCCGCACCTGCAGCCCACCCACTGTTTCCAACCGCTCAGTCTCCCCAGGGCAAGCACCACCCTCCCTGCTGTCTGATTGATTGAATTCATATTCCTTTGTTAATAATAACATCCATGTGCTAATTGGTGCCCAACTCATGAGTCATTGAGCATGATGGGACCTGAAACAGAATAGGAATGCAAAACCCTGGAGCCAAATTGTGATGAGAATGAGACAGCCCTCCCAGCCGCTCCCTGGCTGCTAGAAGGTAACCGTTGCCCCCCCACCCCTCCATCCACCCCGATCTGCCAGGCATGATTTGCATTTTCAGTTATTGAGTTTCAGTCTACACAGGAGGGTACAGAAATGCTATCTCTCCAGTAGGCATCGGGTTGGGATGCTAAAAGCAGAAAAGAGGTAAAATTGAAGATGCCCTTTGCCAAGCTTAGACGCAAAACTATATTGAAGGATAAACACTATTACAGATTCTCACTTCTCTGAGATGTCATTCTGAAATGGGAGCAGAGGAATTTTTCCCTTAGTTCCCTTCTCTGAGATCTGAGGAAAAGCTCCACCTGTGTTTTTTTTTTTCTTGCCTCAGACGCAGACAGTAGAAAGAGAATCTGGGCATTTGCACTCTCGGGAGAGAAGATGTGTGCCTTCAACACCAGCCTTGGCGTGAGTTGCAAAATCACCTTTTCCTCTCCAAATAGCTGCCCTTGTCCGTGTGCAACTGGGTGTTTTCTCTCCTGAAGGTTCAGGTTTGAATTAAAAGCCAAGCAGAAAGGAAATGTGCTCATTTTCAACCATTTTAATATAACTGTGTTTCCACATTAATTCTGCTCTTAAGCTACGCAGGGTCAATCGTATTATTCTTTTTTGATAATAGTATTTTATATTTGTAAACATCATCTACATTATTTTAACCCTTCTGGCATCATTGAAAAGTGGCGCACAATTACATTCCCATTTGACAGATTAAACAAAAAACAGAAGGCAAGGGCATTTAGTAAGTTCATATCTGAGAAAGCATTTTAGACTCCAGGGCTTGATTTTCCAAATTCAGTGATCTTTTCTTTTTTTAAAAAGATTTATTTAATTTATTTATTTATGCATACGAGAGTTGGGGTGTCAAAAGGTGTGGGGGCTGAGAGACTCACCAGAGACAGAGTGGGAGCAGAACAGGCCCATCAATCTAAATACACTGCTGAGGGGAGCAGCAGACGAGACAGGAGAGGTCTGCTGTGCCATGTGGGTCAGCTCCCTGGCTGGGGACTGAATTCATGCTGTAGTGCTGGCCATAGCTTGATAGCGCTGAGATGCCCTTTGCCAAGCTTAGAAGCAAAACTATATTGAAGGATAAACACTATTACAGATTTTCACTTCTCTGAGATGTCATTTTGAAATAGGAGCAGAGGAATTTTTCCCTTTAACCCCCGCCCCACCTGGGAGGGGTGAGTGATCATTTCTTAAGGTTTCCCAACTCCTCTGGTTTCATATCCACTGCTTCCCCATCAGCCACCCCAAAGCATAGTTGGGAATTGTCACTGTCAGGACTTCACAAATGCCTGTGAGTCCTACTGGAAGCCCTGACACCTCAAGTTCCTGCAGACAAGCTCCTGAGATAGCTCAGCTGGACAACTCAGTTCTGAGACACCTGGCTGTGCTGTGTTCAGCAAAGCCCTCAGCAGTCCTGTACTTTGTTGTCCGCCTGTCAATTCTTGCTTCCGCCTATTACCCAAGAAACCATGAAGCCTCAAGACAGCTCCTGTTTCTGTTCTTCGTGGTAAAATATGATAAATGTGGAGCATTTGCTTGGGACACATGGATATTTATTTCAACGAGGGAATGCCTGCTGAGTCCCCTGACATTCTCTCCTGGTGAGGGTCCAAAGATGCCCCCAGGTGTGTGAATGGTGGAGCGTAAAGAATAGAAAAACTGGAAAGAAGGTGCCTTAAGATCAGAGACCAGGCTCACTCAAAGAGGTGATTAACAGACCCAACTGCAGAAACAAAGACCCTTAGGCGCCAATGACTGCTGTAGTTATGACTGTCAGACCAAAAGTAAAGATAAGAGTGAGCTCTATCTCCAGAATCTCCGGAGCCCATTGTAAAAATTCTACATAGTTGGTTAAAAGTCAACCAGCAGCCACTCCATGAAGGTGGGAGCCATCCCAAAGGGAAGAAGACTCTATCAGGGCAGTCTCTGCAGCGGCTCAGGCAGCCGTTCTTCTGCCCACCTGTACCTATGCAAGAGCTTCTCTTCACCAGCTCTCTCCTCTGCAGGGCAGCAGCCTCCTGCCTGCCCGTGACCTGCACCTGCCGGGGCTTCTCTGCACTGACCCCCCTCAGTGGAGGCAGCTCCCTCAAGGCTGCCGCCTGCAGCCATGCAGCCTCTCTCAGCAACCCTGTCCCTCTCGGGGCAGCTCTTCTTGCCCGCTTGTGTCTCTGCAAGTGTCCTTTACTCTTCTGTCCCTTTCCCTAATTAACCTGCTCTTTAAAATATAACTAATGTCCCTGCCTCATGGAGAAACTCACCTGGGAACTCACCGTGCGCTACTGAACAGGGAGCTCTGGTGAAACCTTTCCCAGAGTGAACCCAAGAACCCACTCTCCAAACCCACTGAGTCCAAAAACGACGTCATTAAGGACACTGTTCTCAACGGCTGATCATGAAGTCACTCCTCGGGTAAAGGACTTGTCAGCACTGAATGGGCACCTGGTTGGCCCTCCAGCCACACCCCCTTTCTTGACCAGAGAGGGGCCCGCACGCTCTTCTGGGAAGAGAGATTGCAATGCTCTCCCCTGAACAGTAGCCTGGAGAATTATTCTGTTCCCCAAGTCCTTTTTTAACGTGTCACTTGGTTCCAAGACATTACCTGCCGCTATTCCCATCACTGACCGGGCTGCTTTCTGCTGTACAACAAATGAACTAAACTCCTGAGTTGCTTTCATTTCCTTTCAAGTCTGCTCATTACAAAGAAGTACCAACCCTCAAGCTTATTAAAATTGAGCGTGGGCCGCAGCTTACTACCTGGGGCTAAGGCAGTTCCCTGCAGGAGAACTCAATTTGCATCTTCCCCAGCCTCCCGGGATTTTCCCTCACCTCTTAGGAAGAACTGGAGGGAATCTCCTCTCCTTTTCTGGAAGCCTTTTTACCCGGAGCTCACCAGCTGTGGGTATCCGGGTGGGATTTTCATCCTCTGACCCGTGAATCATTCTCATCGCACATACTCCCAGATCTCAGCAAAGCCTGGAGACTTTCTCCCCACTCCCTGCCTTCAGCACAATTCTCCATATTGGAAAAGGCATCTGAAAGCTACCGTGAGAAATGCAGAATGGATCTCCCTGTCCCTTCCAAACAAGACCAGTCCTGGCTTGAGAAATACGTCCCTCTCACGACCAACCAACCCCGACCTGCTGCTACCTTCTTGAGAAACGATGTGGCACAGAAAGACAAATGCTGATGGCTTTAGAGATGCTCTGCGGGTAGAGGACAAGCTTGGGCACCTGGTACCAAGGGATGGGCGCCACCTGCCTTTGTGCGGAGTGACAGGCCCGGCCACAACCCTGGCCCCGGGAAGCCATGTCTCTTGCTAGCATCTCGTGAAGACAGATGACCTTGCGCTCGCCACAAGGTCACGCAGGTGAGACTCTACATTCATGGGGAGAATCTCATTTTTTAAAAAAATGGATTTATTTATTTATGCACACTAGAGCTGGGGTACAAGCCAGAGTCCAGGGAGGTGAGAGGTGTTAGAGTCAGTATTGACCTCCCCTCAAATGGACAGAGAACACTCACGATAATGCAAGTCACACAATGAGGTTTTATTTCCAGCTAGCTGGGGTCCAAGTATCTGCCCGACGCAGCGGATTTCAACAAGACCCCGAGCACTCAAAGACCAGGGTTTATACAGCACTTTCCAAGACATCCAACTCACAGTAATTTTCCACAGCTGTACATTTTTCTGCTTTGTGCCCCATCCTGGTGGTCTGACAAGATAAGCTTTTCAGCCAAAACATCTGGTCCCTTCTTCCCCGAGTCCCCCTCCCCAACATTCTTCCCCAAGTCCCCCTCCCCAACATTCTGGTGCCTCAAGATTATCTAATTTCCCCTTCCCCACTGCACGTACTCAGTGAAATGGCTTCTTGGAGTTTAAGATGACCATTCTCATGCTAACCTACTCTTACATTTAAGATGGCCGTTCTCATGCTAACCTACTCTTAGAAGAGGATTCACCAGAGACAGAGTGGGGAGCAGAACAGGCAGATTGATTGAAACACACTGCTGAGGGGAGCAGCGGGGGAAGCAGGAGAGGTCTGCTGCGCCATGTGGGTCCCCTCCCTGGCTGGGAATCGAACTCGTGCTGCTGTGCACAGATGCTTCACAGTGCTTGTTCAACATGCTGCATCACCAGGGATGCCTCCATGTTGAGAATCATGACCAAAGGCCTAGTAGCCTCCTCTCCCATCCCACACCCCAGGGGAAGTGTCAGGAGGCAGTTTCTCCACCCCTACTAGCTGCTGAAGGGGAATGAGCTCTCCCTGCTCCCCCTCAGAATCCAGCTGCAGGCTCAACCCCCAGCTGCAGCCGCGGCTGGCCCTGGGCTACAGGGTATCTCACTCCTGGGAACCACTAGCCCTTGGGCTTGGAGTCATCCTCTTGTACAGGGACCAGGTTCAGGGAAGCGGCACTTGGCTCATCTTCCTTTCACCCTCTGTGTAAGGGGCAAACTGTAACTAAAAGTAGCTCATTTGTTTACTGGTTGCATTGCTCAGGCCCTGGCCTTGGCCTTGCCTTGTTTGGCTTGTGTTTGACACTTATTAATTATTTAAGACTCTTCTGGTAAAAGGAAATTCTTTTGAAATTCCAAGTAACCTCAGGAGCACCGATATTAAGTTGTTGTTTTATTTTTAAAGATTTATCTATTTATGCACACAAGCACTGGGGTATAGGCCAGAGGTGTCAGGGTGAGAGGATCCAGCAGAGACAGAGTGAGGAACGGAACAGGCAGATTAACTGAAACACACTGCTGAGGGGAGCAGCGGGCGAGGCAGGAGAGGTCTGCTGCACCCTGTGGGTCCCCTCCCTGGCCGGCAGCAGGGATCGAACTCATGCTGCAGTGACTGTGTTGGCTTCATAGTGCGTTGCTTAACCCATTGCACCACCAAGGAGGGTCCTGATATTAAGTGTTTTATGGGGGGGGGGGTTCACAGATCCCTCTGAAAATGTGTTAAAAGATACAGACAGTTCCCATGAGATAATAACGTCTGCACAAATACCTCTTTCTGGAGGTGCATATACACCTGAACCTCAGGCAAATCCTCTGTTTTGAGGGGATCACAATCCTCTCAACCAGGTATGCTGTGGAATGGAATAATATTCTCAGAGGATGTCCTGGTATTTATTATTTTTTAAGATTTCATTTATTTTTGTGTACAACTGGGGTGTAGGCCAGAGGTTCAGGGGTGAGAGGATTCACCAGAGACAAAGTGGGGAGCAAAACACGCAGATCAACAGAAACACACTGCTGAGGGAAGCAGCGGGTGAGATAGGAGAGGTCTGCTGTGCCATGTGGGTCCCCTCCCTGGCCAGGATAGGACTCAGGCCTTAGAAGTGATAGTGCTGAGACTGAACCCCTAAACCACTATGGAGGCCCTGTCCTTGTATTTAAGGGTCTCTCACAGGCACATTTAAAGGCAGGCACCCTGAAAGCATTTGGAATGCAATGACAGGTAAAGGGTACGAGCCCCCCTGAACACACAGTTTCTAGTGTGGAAGGCAGATGCTGATCTCAGTTATAGACATAAAAACAAAAGGAACTGCAGTGGAAAACGGAGAGGCATGTGGCGCCATAAGGACGGCTGTCAGAGAGTGCAACGAACCAGGGGCATCAGAGGAGCATCCTCTGAGAAAATGAAGCTTGAGCTGAGAGGTGGAGGATGGCAAAGGCAAAGAGGCAGCATGTGTCAAGGTCCTGTGGCAGGTGGCAGCAGGGAGTGTGAGGTCCTGAGGAAAGTTGAGGTCACCAGAGTGCAGACAGCAAGGTATCTGGGATGAGAAGAGGCAGGAGAGTTGGAAGGTGAAGAGCAGAGCACACAAGGCGTTCCAACCCCCAATAAAGACTGTTGGCCATGCCATAAGAAAACTGAGAAGACATTGTATTGGGGGGAGGGAGGGCATAGGAGCTGGATGGTGGTGACATGTAGATTGGTGTTTCTGTGACAAGGAAGACCACTTCAACAGGATACCAAGTGCAGTCAGGGAAATGAGGGGGAGTTGAGGGAAGAGGCAGATGTGAGAACTATTCAGGAGCCAAGTTGGCAGGATTTACCTGTGACGTGCTAGACACGACTGAGGTGGAGAGGGAGAGGGAACGACTGGAAGTTGAAACAATGATATCTGGATGCCAGGCCAGGGTAGACTAAAATGTGTATAGGAAGAAGTGAATTCTCCCATTTTTTAAAAAAGATTTATTTATTTATGCACACAGAGCTGGGGTACAGGCCAGAGTCACGGGAGGTGAGAGGACAGAGCGGGGACAGAGCGGGGAGACAGAGCGGGGAGCAGAACAGGCAGATGGACTGAAACACACTGTTGAGGGGAGCAGCGGGGAGGCAGGAGAGGTCTGCTGCGCCATGTGGGTCCCTCCCTGGCCAGGGATAGAACTTGTGCTGCTGTGCAGCAGATGCTTCACAGTGCAGCACTCAACCCACTGCACTACCAGGGGGGCCCTGAATTTTCCCATTTTTAGAGTGAGATTGGCTTTGGAAAGATTTCACAATGACTGAGTGTGGCCTTTGCTGCTGTTTCTATGTCCTACTCCCGCCCACCCATTCTTCATTCAGAGACACCTGTTCTCATCACTCTTGGGCTGTAGATTATAGGAGTAGAAAGAGCCAGATGCCTGAACTAACACCCTTATTTTCAGCTGAGGTTTAGGGATAAAATACTACCCAAGACTTTTTCATGTTTTAAAAATTTTTACTGAAGTAACATTTGCATGATAACACTACATAAGTTTCATATTCATTAAGAATCAATACTTGTATCCACTGTATTAAGTTCTCCAAATCTGGGCCTCCCTGGTGGCGTAGTGGATTAAGTGACACACTGTGAAGCAAACCGCAGTCAATGCAGCACGACTTCGATCCCTGGCCAGGCAGGGGACCCATATGGCGCAGCAGACCTCTCCTGCCTTGCCTGGTGCTCCCCTCAGCAGTGTATTTCAGTCCATCTGCCTCTTCTGCTCCCCACTCTGTCTCTGGTGGATCCTCTCACCCCCCACACCTCTGGCTTATTCCCTAGTTCTTGCATGCATAAATAAATAAATTAAAAAAAAATAAAAGTCCAAATCTACTATTGTCCCCTTTTTACCAACTTACCCACTCCTTCCCCTTCCCTTCTGGTGACCACTAAGTGGTACCCAAGATTTTTTTGTTATTTGAGTAAACAATAAATTTATCTCCCCAAGAATGAGTCCTGTGGAAGCCATTCCATGAGACAGTCTTCAAATGTTTGGCAAAATGAACATGTTAAACACCGTATACTATAACACCCTTCTGGGTATCTATGGTGTACGTTAGCATAGGAAGGCTCAGAGAAACCCAGCAACAAAGAAACTCTTAAGTCCATCTGACTGGAAGTGAACTTCTTTATCCTAACACTTGGGGATGGATGTGTACACCTCAGCAAACCAATGTTCCGACAATTATGTCTACAGTCCAACATTATGGCCTGCAGAAGTTATTGGGGTTTGTGCTCTTTCCTTGATTCTTAGTCTTCAGGGTTTTCAGGCAGCTGGAGGGCTCCAATTTCAGAGATTGTGTCATACCCTCAACATGCTCCAGGTAGCCACCCTGTTGCCATTCATCTGCTTTTAAATCATAGGTCCACTGCCTCAGTACAATCAGTACTGGTAATAAAAAGAAAAAAAGAAGCAATCTGCATAAACTAATTCATGCTAACATGTGAATGATCACTAGGTTGCAACACCCTCACCACAGAAAACACACCTTCTCCCAAACACATCCTCATGGTGGTGGTCATTAGTGAACCAAGTTAGGGCACACCAGGGGAAGAGATTTTAGGGCATAGAAGTCACCATATAAATTAGATCAGCCATCTTAATGAATCTGCCCTAAATGATTTTCCTCTCCAAAAATCTTTATCAACCCTTGAAATCATGGGATATATAAAATGTCCAAGTTTTACACTCAATGAGTCACTCACTGCCCCTGCAACACCACCAACCTGTGTGAGAAGCGTGGCGATAATGGCTCATATTGTGATCTCATCGTTTGTGGTGAGGAAGGCCTTGGGAACAGGCCCCTGTGCTAGACTGTTGATGAATCTGTCTCCCATAAACACATCTCTTCAGGATGTGTTTACTTCCAGGAAGCTCTTCAAACTCTGTAGAAAGAGTTAAATGATATTCACAAAATGGTTACATGATAATACAATAAGCAATGCCATTCTGAAAAATCTGGGTGCGTCATTGCCTCAGATTAGCACAGGAGGTCCTCAAAATGGCTGACAGGTTCTTGGAAATGGCAACTTGAAGCAAAACATAGTATTAAGAAAATAGATGACTGGATCAAGAAGATGTGGTACATATACACAATGGAATACTATTCAGCAATCAACAAAGATAAACGAGAGTCATTCATAGAAACATGGATGGAGCTGGAAGGGATTATGCTCAGTGAAATAAGTCAGAAGGCAAAAGAAAAATATCAGATGGTTTCACTTTTAGGAGGAATATAAAGGAACCAAAAAAGAGCTCAAGGAAAAGAACAAGAACAATAAAAAAAAAAATCACAACACAACAAGGACAAAAGACAAAGACAAATCAGGGGCACTTAGTGTGGAGGGAAGGGAGCAGAGGAGGGAGATAGACTGGGATGAGGACAGAAAGCCCACGAGGGACTGAAGTGAGGGTGCACTGGTGAAATGGTGATGGAAATTCCATGGGGCCTACAATTGATGTCAAATATATATAAAGAAAGAAAGAAAACAGGTCCTTGAAAGATGGTGTCCTGTGCAAAACTGGCTAGCATCAGTTTTTTTTTTTAAAGATTTATTTATTTATGCATACAAGAACTGGGGTACAGGCCGGAGTCGTGGGAGGTGAGAGGATTCACCAGAGACAGAGTGGGGAGCAGAACAGGCAGACCAACCGAAACACACTGCTGAGGGGAGCAGCGGGCGAGGCAGGAGAGGTCTGCTGCACCATGTGGGTCCCCTCCCTGGCCGGGGATCGACCTCGTGCTGCAGTGGCTGCGGTTTGCTTCATAGTGCTTTGCTTAACCCATTGCACCACCAGGGAGGCCCCCTGGCATCATTTTTGTCTCATCAAGATAATAGCTAAGATACTGAGGAGGCGGCGTCGAATGGACCGCCATTTTGTAAGGACCTGCTGTGGCACAAGTGCACGGACAGTTCACGGCGTAGCTCACGCGGGCACCTCCCTCTCCGGGCTCCATAGCATCCCCGGATCTGTTCCCTTTGTTTAGCTTTTTGATTTGTTTTTGACTCCTCAGGTCTGTCATGAATGTGACCTGGCCTAATTCAGCTTGTCTACATTTCTTGGAGCTTCCTCTTGGCTCTGGCTAGATTACAGAAAATCTACAAGGTGTCTGTTGAGAGAGAGTAGCCTTTACGGTAATAAGTCCTTGGATATTCTCTTGAAATTGGCTGAAGCAGAGGAGGTCACAGCTTCAGCCCACTGCTCTCACACGCTGGGGAGGAGCCACGTTCTACCTAAGCCAATAGCATCTCTCCTGGTCTGTGACAGTCCTCAATTCCTTTCTGTCAGGAACACCAAGCAGATGGTCTGGGAGCCGTGTTGCTTTGAATAAGGATATTTCCTTTCCTTCATTTTCCTCATTCTCCCAATGTTCATGGCTGCTTTTTGTTACTACAAACTTTCTTAACTTTTCACCCAACCCCCACCTAATTCTTCCACTCCAGCTCTGATGCTCTGACAGTAAATGCCAGAGCCGCTAAAATTTCCCTCAGGGGCTGCAGTCAACCATGATTATGCTAGCTCACCAGTTCTCCAAGCAGCCCTCCCATCTCTCTCTCTCTCTCTCTCTCTCTCTCTCTCACACACACACACACACACACACACACACACACGAATTCCCAAGCCCCACTTTAGAAAAGATCCTTAAAAATATTGCTAGTATCTGGTATAATTTACAGCAGTACAAGATGTAAAGCTTGACAGTGTTCCTGGAAACAGAAGATCTTATTATTGCCAACAGTTTGAAATCTTCAAATGCACACATTTTTCAAGCCACTTTGCCAAACAGCTAAAAATGATGCAAGTCTACATTATTTCAAGTCAGATTTTCCAAGATCAGAAAACGCCAGCAGAACGTGGTAAGAAATATCTGTATGGCTTAGGTATGGAAGAGAATACCAGGTTAATGAATTCCAGGTATTAATCATCCACAATAGCAGTTTTATGGCTCGTCCCCTGGAACAACACTGTTTCTCGAGGATTTGGCCCAAACGGAACATTCACTGTGTCACTGGTTGGTAGATTAGACTCGCAATGGAACAAGCTGGGGGTTTCCTCCAAGCTGAGCTGGTGTCGCCAGCCAGGGCAGCATGGCTATGTACAATTGCAATGGAGACTGATGGAGACAGGCCAGTCAAAAAATAAATGGCGGGCCTCCCTGGTGGCACAGTGGGTTAAGCAACACACTATGAAGCAAACCGCAGCCACTGCAGCACGAGTTCGATTCCTGCCCCCGGCCAGGGGTGGGACCCACATGGTGCAGCAGACCTCTTCTGCTGTGCCCGCTGCTCCCCTCAGCAGTGTACTTCCGTTGATCTGCCTGTTCTGCTCCCCGCAGACAGAGTGGGAAGCAGAACAAGCAGATCAACTGAAATACTCCACTGAGAGAAGCAGCAGTTGAGGCAGGAGAGGTCTGTTGTGCCATGTGGGTCCCCTCCCTGCCCAGGGATCGAACTCACGCTGCAGTGACTGTGGAAGCCCCACAATGCGGCGCTCAACCCCTTGCGCCACCAGGGAGTCCCCTGAATAGGACAGTCTTGCTCCATGTATTCCTCCAATGCCGGCATGACACACACACAGCCCCACCAAATTGGGGAAAGGAGCATATACTGGGTGTACTGTGGAATAAAGTGCCCCAGACTCTTGTGGCGCTTCGTCTCCACACTCCTGGCATCAAAGGCCGGAAGCAATTCTCTCATCTACTTAAAATCAAAACTGGTTCTCTGTTCATTCTTAGGACTGCAAGTATGTAGGCACACAGGAATGTGCCATATTGCAAATAGCAAAACCTTCTCTTTAAAAAAAAAAATTCATTTATTTATGCATACAAGAACTGGGGTGTAACCCAGAGGTGTGGGGGGGGGAGGAGAGGTTTCACCAGAGACAGGGGGTAGCAAAACAGGCATACTGACTGATATATACTGCTGAGGGGAGCAGCAGGTGAGACAGGAGAGGTGAGACAGGAGACCCACCATGTGAGTCCCCTCCCAGGCCAGAAATTGAACTCATGCTGCAGTGGCTGCAGATGCTTCATAGTGTGGTGCTTAACCCCTTGCACCACCAGGAAGACCCAACAAAACCTTCTAAAGAGAAGGAAAAAAAGTATAAAAGTAACTATTAAACTTCCCACCTTCTGGATGTTAGTAAACCAAGTCACTGGAGGAAATTTCCAGAGCCCCAGAGCCCCTCACTTTGATCTACAGGTATGGTTTATCACTGATGATTTTCCTAAGAGTCATCCTAAACTGGTCTTGTGAATAATGATACCTCCTTATTATAAAAGAGGGTATTAGACCAGATCATTGCTGACCTTTCCAACTCTGATAAGTTCTCATTACTAAGACCTTTAAAGTTGGAGTCCCATCATAGAACTTTTTAATAGCTTACAAACAGAGCAGACAGCCCATCAAAGAGCTGTCACTAGGGACAGGCCTCAGGGAAGCCACAGTAAACAGAGCCTTAGCAGCTCCTCCAGACTCCACCTGGTCTAAGGGGACGTGACCAGGTAAATATAGGTGTGGTATCCAGTCCCCAAGATGGCCCCAGGGATCCTTGCCTTCTGGCAATCACACCTCATGACTCCCCTCCCACACGACTGGGCCTGGCCTGGACTGCCAAGAGGATATTGTAGAAATCATGGCCTGTGACTTCCACGTGAAGGCCCATCTCACAGCATCCATCTCTGTTGAACCAGGTGCTGTGTCATGAGGCCGCTCTAACACCCCTCTGGGGAAGTCCCGCCGTTGACCCCAACAACCAGCATCAATTTGTCAACTCCGAATTAACTTTCCTGGAAGTGGGTCCTCCAGGCCCAGTCAAGCCCCCAGACGACCACAAACCTGGCTGACATCTGGATCTGGTGTTGTTTTGGAAGACCCTGGGCTGGAACCACCCAGCTAAGATCCCAGCCTACAGAAACTGTGAGTTGATAACTGTTTTTGCTGTTTTAAGCTGCTAAATTTGGGGACTTTTATTTTATTTTAAAGATTTATTTTTATTTATGCACACAAGCACTGGGGTACAGGCCAGAGGTGTGGGGGTGGTGAGAGAATCCACCAGACAGAGCAGGGAGCAGAACAGGCAGATCAACGGAAGTACACTGCTGAGGGGAGCAGCGGGCGAGGCAGGAGAGGTCTGCTGTGCCATGTGGATCCCCTCCCTGGGGCGGCAGGGATTGAACTCATGCTGCAGTGGCTGCAGTTTGCTTCATAGTGCATTGCTTAACCCACTGTGCCACCAGGGCGGGCCCATAAATTTGGGGACTTTTAAATGTAGCAATAAATAATTGATAACACTGGGGATGTTACTAAATCCAAAATCATGGTGAGCACGGCTCAGAATTCTGGGTAAGCCTTCATACATACAGACTCGTTCTGGAAGCCTGGAAGCAGCTGAGTGGATTCCACCATTGCCTTCCACTGAGTCCAAGGTTTGTGTCATCATCCCAGGGTTTAACTGGGCTCACAACTTGGGGACACGAAGAGGGAAGAACAGCACAAGATGCAGTACGGTAGAATCAAATACTAGGTCTGGTTAAACAGATGAGGAACGAAGGTGCATTTGGTCATTTTCTATATCAGTGTCATTTTCTCAGCTAGTTGTCTAAGTGATGTCACAGCAACCTGAACTTCTGCAAAGAAAGTCATTCTCTAGCACCATTCCCACCACATCCCTCAGCAATATCAGCTATCCAGCCTTACAAAAAAATCCTACGAAAGTTATCCTCCTAAAACAGTTATCTCAGTTTGACCTCTAAGGTCTTCTGAAATGATGTCGATAAAGAGCTTAAAATGGCTTGAAATGATTTGCTTTGCCTCTTTCGTTGATGCTGTTTTGAAATATTTAAACATATGTACAAATGTTCACCCACAGTCATCAAACTACATTGATTATATCTGAGCACTATCATTGAATTCATTTGCTTATTGGAATCAATCTAATTTTCAAGATTCCCCAGGACTGCCTAGAAGCCCCAGGTGTAACTGACACGCAAATAGCAACAAAGGGTGCTGACCATGTTTAGTTTGGTGCTGTCTGGACTTCAAAGTCACCCAGAGTTTTGGCATCAGCCCCAAAAGTAATTTTCCCAAACACAGACCAAGGAACTTTCCCCAAAAGATTGAACTCCAAAAGGAAAAGTAAATATTGAAAATAAGAAGGGAGGTGAAATGTAGTTCTCACCCCTGCAAAAAAAAAAAAAAATTATGAAAAGCAATGCCAAGTACTGAATGAGAACCCAGTAAAACAAAATTTAACAAAAGACACAGGAGAGTGTTAAAAGTCTCATGATAAGAATGAGTTTTCCAAAACGACTTTCAGAAGATATATTGGTACAACTATTTTGCCATTATTTCCTGCAGATTGCATTAGCTGGCATTTAAAACACATGAAAACTAGGAGTGAGAAGTAGGTCTAAATATCTTTGCTCATGCTCTGGTCCTTTGGTGCACGGTTGTAACCCAGCGTGGGACTGGGTGGTGCACAAAGCTGTGATGTCACCAAAAGCCACCCATCTTGCTAACTGGATCATCTGATGCTAACAACATCTCTTGTTCCCAAAAAGTGGGGATCCTCATAGGTGTAGGGCAATAACAATCAGAAATGGGGTATGCTTTTTTGAAGCTAGATAATAATTAAGGTTTTTGAAGTTGTGAAAAGAGGTTGCGTTAGCAAAGTGAGGGGTTAAAGTTGAATTATTTGCAAGTACAGACATATTGTTTTCTAATTACAGCCTGACTCCCCATCACCTGGTGCCCCATCATCTTTGCCACCTGGATAAGCAGGGATAATGTGGGTGCGTATTTTTATAGGTGGGTTCCAGTGGGATGGGGAGAACACAGCAATGACTCATAAACTCCCTGAGGGTGAACTATTTTTGAGTTAAAATAGATCTAGTCCAAATTGGACACTTGAGTCAACCATTCTCTTTGATCCTTTTAGGTATAGCAATCTAGCCATTTCGCCTCTGGGCCAGGTAAAGCCAGGATCCTAATCACTTTTATATACTTTCAGTTTTCTACAGTTCAAGCTGTTGAAAGTCAGTTCACCTGATAGGCTGCCCTACTGTATTTTTCTATTTCTCCTCTGTGGTGACTAGACTCGAATGTGACAATGATGTGCGATATGATGTACCCCAAGGTACTTCTTCCTGAAGGGGCCATCCTGAGAACACCCAGCAAGCCTGCAAAAACACCCAGTGTCAAAGTGGAGCTGGCTTCGACTATGGTAGTCAGAGTGAGGGCCAACTAGTAAAATTCGCTCCCAGGCCTGAATGATGTCAACCCCTTTTCTAAATACTGGTGTAGGCAGAAGAATAAGAAAACAGGAGGAAGGAAAAAAAACACTCCTTCTTGGTGCCAAAAAGATGAAGGGGAAGGCCCTAAGGAGGGTTAGGATACAGAAAGCAGTGAGTTAAGAACAGCCCAGAAGAATTTTATGTGCTTCAGAATTTAGGGCAAAATTGAATTGAATTGCAGCAACCTGCAGAGGACGTGGAGATCTTAACCTGTGTTCAAGGCTCCTCTGTGCTCTTTCTCCTGGTTGGGTGGATGACATCACAGACAAGTCATCTTCAATTATGTCAGGAGTTTCGGGGACATGGAGAGATATCAACAGAATTTAGACGAGACTAAAAGGTAATGCTCTTTGGGATCCATTCCCAGTTCTATCACTGACTCATAGGGTGATTTTATTATTCCCATTGTTATTATGGCTATTGTATCTCAGAGTGTTACACTATTTAAGACTTGGAGGTCAACCCAGGACTTCTCCTTGCTTAGTAACTAAATTAAGTGCAAAACTTTCTTTGGGATACAATTAAAGAGAAAGGCAGATGGGAAGATTATAAAATCTAAGAGAAGTAGATATGGAAATGTTAGTGAATTTCCCTCTTAAATTTTTTAAAATTTATTGAGATGAAATTCATATGACATAAAAACCATTTTAAAGTGAACAATTCTGTGATGGTCACTGCTGTATAACTATTGCCTGTATTTAGTTTCAAAATATCTCCCACCCTCCAACTAAGTAGTCACTACTTCCCTCCCCCTCTAGTCTCTAGCAATCCCCAAACTTGATTCTGTCTCTATGGATTTATCTGCTCTGAATATTTGGGGCAAAGAGTATCATAAAATAAATGACATTTGCATCAGGTTCACTTAACATCACGTTCTCAAGGTTTATCATGTTGTAGAATATGTCAGTATTTCATGCTTTTTTACGACTGAGTAGTATTCCTTTGTATGTATAGACCACAAGTGGTAGCCTATTATCCATTTGTTTTACCTGTTGATAGAGCTTGGGATTTTTCCCAAATCTTTGGACTATTATGTGTCACTCTTATTAAGTTATATGGTCCACTCCTATACACACAAAGCCACATACATACACTCCAAACTTGCTGCTTTATTTTCCTGCTTTTTGTTTATATAATTAATTATCTAGTGCTACCTTGCTATACAATCATTCCCTTTCTTTATTGTTTACCCTCCCCTTTGGGATATACATACTATTGATAGCTTATCACTGTGGTCTTTCTGGAAGGCTAAGAACAGAAGAGGAACTTGTAAGTTGGAAAATAAGAGAAAAAAAGTATGGGAAAGAATAAGGTGGGAGGGATGGATATAGGAATGTTGAGCAAGTGCAGGAAACATAATGAGGAGATGGGGATTTGGGGTAACTGGTGCATCTCTCTCCAGAGGGCTCAGCAGAAGTTTCCTCAAAGAGATGTTAGTAAGTAAGAATCATTTCACAAGTATGAAAGCTCATGTATACTTTTTCTCCTGCTGCCCTAATAAGAACACTATCAAAAAATGTGGTGTTTTAGACAGACATGAAGAACTCCTTCCACTAAGTCTCTAACTATTATGACTCTAATATCAATCAATAGTTATCATCATTAAAGAATATCAGTTTAAATCCATTTGAGTCCTAAGACTGTCTTTTATAAGAACCGACCACCACAAAAGGAAATGAATAAGTAATTGAAGACATACTGGCCTCTGTTTCTATGAGGTTAAGAAATTGTTCAGTTAGCGTGAGGCTAATTGCACCTGTCTCTGCTACTATAATGATGACCCTAATTCAGCTTTTAAAAAAGAAAAAAAGAAGAACAGCATTAAAATAAGCCAAATCAGGGCCTCCCTGGTGGTGCAGGGGTTGAGCACTGCACTCTGAAGCATCTACAACATAGCAGTGTAAGTTCAATCCCCAGCCAGGGAGGGGACCCACATGGTGCAGCAGACCTCTCCTGCTCCCCTCAGCAGTGTATTTCAGTCCATCTGCCTGTTCTGTCCCCCACTCTGTCTCTGATGAAGCCTCTCACCACCACCCCCCACCTCTGGCCTATACCCCAGCTCCTGTATGCGTAAATAAATAAAATCTTTTAAAAAATAAAATAAGCCAAGTCAAAAAGTCAGCTCAGAAAGAAAAGGAAGTTATATTTGTGAATATGACCTGCATGGTTTTTTTATTTATTAATATCAAAAGAAGTGAGATGTAAAAAATAAATATGGAGAGGAATACAGACTTTTCTTGCTTTTTACTAGCACGTGTTACTGAACCCACTCTTTTCTCCAAATTGTTTAAAATAATTGTGAGACTCCGCTTTGGGAGGTATGAGATCCAGAAGTCCAAGTTGATTAAACAACTTAGTCCGTCAGCCTGTCTGGAAAAGGAGGTTTCAGTGCAATCTTCCTAAAAGCTCTAATTCCTTTCCTCTATTCAAACTTACTCCTTTTTCTTTTTTCCTTTAAGGTCATGCATGAGTGCTTTAAAAGTCAGCTATGGGAGAAACTGGTCCCTAAGTGTAAGGAGAAATGGCAGCGTTTAAATAAGCATATCTCTTTGATACTCCTATCAAAAGTACAAAATCCAAGTCAGAAATAAAGCCAGACAAAAAGATCAAGTACTGATGATAATGTAACGTCCTGGGACTTCAGTTCAGTCCTGATCAGTGTTTCTTTTTCATCGCTCCACACCCCTCCCCCCACAAACACACACAGCATGTGTGTGTGTGTGTGTGTGTAATTTCTCATAACTTAAAGATTACCTCTGCACGTGTGTAAATGATAGCCCGTATTCTTCATTGCAGATTTTAAAAAAAGATACAGTAGTAATCTTTGACGCTAAAAAGATTCAGTGGCAATTTTGATGCTAAAAAGGCACAGTAGCAATCTTTGTTGCTTTCTTTGGTAATTATACATTTCAATAACCTAACATTAAACCCTATGCATTCTTGTCTCAAAATCCAGGGAGAAGGAAGCAAGTGATAGAAAGATTCCATATAGACAATATTACATCTTTCCATGGGACAGAACACAGGAAGCAAAGAGAAGGGCCTATTAGTTCTTAAGCTTAAAATCAGCTCTTCCAAGGGGATGAAGTAAAAGAGGTCATTTCAAAAAGACTTCTAAAGCACCACAAAGAGGCTGACAGTCAGCAAGACCTGAAACAGTGGTCTCACCTGAGAATCTATTTAAAATGCAAATCCAGGGACTCCCTGGTGGTACAAGTGGTGAAGCATCTGCAGCCACTGTAGCACCAGTTCGATCCCCAGCCTGGGAGGGGACCCACATGGCGCAGCAGACCTCTCCTGTCTCACCTGCTGCTCCCCTCAGCAGTGTATTTCTGTCAGTCTGTCTGTTCTGCTCCCCACTCTGTCTCTGGTGAATTCTCCCGCCCCCACACCTCTGGCCTGTACCCCAGTTCTTGTGTGCATAAATAAATCTTTTTAAAAAAATAAAACGCAAATCCCCAGCGTCCCACTCCATGTTGGCTAAATCCGAAACTGAGTTGGGGCCTAGGTGAAACTGGGTGGGGCCCACATCATTTTGATACTTGCTAAAATTGAAAAGCACCGATGAAAAGTAAGTCAATTGCTCTTGATTTGCTACCTGGGTTCTTAATGTCATGATCTTTGTATTTATTCAATGAAAGGATGCTCTTTTCATCAGGAGTGTTTGAATGTTAAAAGCAGGACTATAAGGCTTGCCAAAATGATCAAATTGTTGGCTTTTTATTACTCGGGACTAGGAGAGTTTTCATAAGAATTTTTGGAAACATCAAAGTAATACTCTCTACACAGAGCGAGAAGTGAAAGAGTCAAGCAACTTAGTGGCGCAGCAAAGGACTTCTCTGCTGGCACAGCTGCCACTGGGCTGGGGGAAGGTACTGCGGTGTTTGCATATGAAGTGTGCTCTGCTCATCTTCATTTTACCTGCTGTTCCCAGTCTGCTCTCAAAAGTAGTTGAAACATTGTGTCTATGGACCACATCTTCTTGATCCAGTCATCTACTTTTGGGCATTTGGGTTATAAATAGCACTGCAATAAACATGGGGGTACAGGCACTCAATAGAATACTATTCAGCAATCAAAAATGATAAACTAGGGCCATTTATAGAAACATGGATGGAGCTGGAAGGAATTATACTCAGTGAAACAAGTCAGAAGGCAAGAGGAAAATATCGGATGGCTTCACTTTGGGGAGGAATGTGAAAGAGCAACAACTACAACAAAAAACGAAGAAGAAGAAGAAGTTCAAGGAAATGGGCAATTACAACCAAAAACAAACAAACAAAAAACTCAACAAGATCAAAAGGTCAAAGATAAACCAAAGGGATCATGGGGGAGGAGGGGAAGGAGGGGAGGACAAAGACAGGGATGAGGGCAGAAAGAGCACGGGGGACTGAGGTGATGGTGCACGGGTGAAATGGTGGTGGGAACTCCCTGGGGACTGCAAATGATGTCAAATACAATTAAATAAATCTAATAAAAAAATAGAAAAAAAAAAGTAGTTGAAACAATTTATGCTCCTACGAATAACACAGGCCTCTGCTTCACTGAGCTTGGCCTTGTCAGACTTTAATTTCTCCTTTCTGATGTGTGTGAAGTGATGTCACAATCAAACTTGCTTTCTTTTTCTTTTCCCTGGCATGAGATCAGGGAAAGCACTTTTTTCATGTTTATCAGTCATTCAGATTCCTTTTTATCTGCCTTAGCCTTTGCCCATTAATCTATTGGATATCTTTCTCTTATTGATTTTTAGAACCTCTCTACATTTTGATACAGATGCCCGCCTTACATCCTCTTTCTGCTGATTGGACCATTTACCCATCGGAAGCACCAAATCCAAGGGCCTCTTGAAGGCCTGCAGCTGGAGGAGCCAGAGAGCTAGAGCTGGCCCAGGGGGGCTCCATGCTCCTCCCTGCAGCCCTGAACCAGGGGCAGCGGGGTAGGCATTTACTGGTGCCCACCATCGCTGCTGGCCTCTGCCTGCAGCCTGAGCCCCAGTGGGACCACTGGAGGCGGGCAGTAAAATGTTCACCACCCACTGCCACTTGCATTGCCCACAAGCAGTGCTCTGGGGCCAAGTCCTGGGCCCCAAGGAGGAAGCTCTGGTTTCACCTGCAGTTTCTCACCAAGATCTCTACACCACCCTCCCCCCCCCACACACACACCCATAACCATGTGTTCCACATAGCTGCAAACCTTGTCCACCTTACAAGTGTTGGTTCAAAGTCCCTTGAAACCCAATGTATCTGCAAAAATGTAACCCTGACACCTCGAGTTGATTCTGAACATTTCCTGCTATAGGGAGACACTTTGCTTGGCAGCAACAGTCTCGGCCTGTTGCAAGGCTTCTTGAATTTTCTTTGACTCAGAGCCACAATAAAGGTGCATATTTACATCATTACTCAGTATACACACACACACTCATGCACATGTGGCATAGAAGCTCCAGGAAGCACAATCAGTCCTCACTTCATACAATGCACTCTGACCTTTTCCATTATGTTTTATTATTTTAAAAAGGAATAGTGGTTCGTTTTTACTCGTGAATAATAGAGATTCACTACTCCGTAAATTATCTTTTTGACCCACAAATTGGTTGTAGCTTTCAGTTTGAAAAACACCAGTCTATAACTTTGGTAGTTAGAATTTTGTGTGCCTGTAAAGAACTCTTACCATCATTTATAACATTAGTTCACAGCAAATATGTATTCTTATTTTCAAACAACTGGATTAGAATCCAATTTGGGGAACTCAATCCATCTGTGAGGTGGGGGTTTGTCAAGGTCTAAATCAGGACTATTTTGCATTACGCGTTCATTTAGAAGCAAACTAGGAAAATCTTACAGCCTTCTAAAGCCTTTCTAAAGTATTCCAGCGTGTTTGTCTGCTTGGGAATAGAGCTTATAAGGAGTAAGTCAACCTTAGCATTTATGCAACTTCTTTTTCCTTTTGAAAAAGGACTTAATTTGAATTTCTCAAAACTGCGTAGAGGCAGTACATGTCCCCATAATACATAGGGTGGAGGTTACTTTAATGTGTTTACTACAGAATGTAATTCTGTACTTGCCAGAAGATCTTCTGTAGAGCAAAATCACCCACATGCCTATAATTTTACCTTGAAAAAAGAAGTGAAATTACCTGCTCTTCTAGAGGGAAAAAATGTACTTGTTTCTGCTCCCTACTCTGTATCTGGTGAATCCTCTCACACCGCACACCTCTGGTGTGTACCCTAGTTCTTATATACACAAATAAATACATCTTAAAAAAGAATGTACTCGTTGGCAAAGAAAGGGGATTATAACAAAATCTCCCTAAGTTTTATGCCCCTGAAATATTTCCCAAGTGGACTCTTTACCTTTGAGATTTTGCAAATCCTTGAAAAAAAAAAAAAACCTTTCCATGCTTTTGCTATTTTCTTGGGAACCAGCTTGTGCAAATTACTTTACAATTTCTACCAGCAGAACTCCACAATTGCCACATTTTCTGGTCCAAAATAGATTTCTCCCATCTTCCAGAAGCTACAGATTTGAGTGTCAATAGAGTTGACCCAGACACCCAAGTAGAAGAGGATGAAGTGGTGCAATTTAATAGCAGAAGAATGAGGGGGAAAAAAAAAAAGGTTTTGAAATTCCCTTGGACCCACAATATCTAGGTGAAACGAGAAGGAAACTACTATATTGGTTAACCTTGGGCATTATTACACAAACTGTAGCTCTCACAAAGTCACACTTGCTTCTAAAGTTTTCTTATCATTGAAGTGTTTATAGAATATACGAAAAACAGATGAGTTCATAGGCTGACGTCTAACCAGAAAATTGCTTTGCCGTTGACTGGAAGACAAGCTTGAGTCTTAGTTCAAGTAATGAAGACCTAGTGCCTTATAAACGAAGCACTGATAAATACAAAATTCACAATTGTGATTCTAGAAAATCAGAGAGTGATGTAGTGATAGGGCCTGTACCCTCCTTCTTAGGTTGTGAACTCCCAGTTTATGTTACCAAGTACATTTTTAAGGGAAAACGTACAAATTGTCTGAGAAAGAGATACCCACTGCATTTTCCTACAACATCAATGCATTTTATAACAGCATTAAGTCACATTGTTTACTGCTTCTTCCAGCTTCTGGTGATAGCTGGCACTCTTTGGTACTCCTTGGCAGGTAGCTGGGTCATTTGGTCTCTGTCTGTTGTCATGTGGTGTTCTTCCTGTGTGTGTCTCATGTGTTCTTCTCTTAAGGACACCTGTCACATTAAATTGAGTCCACTCTAACGCAGTATTACTTCATCTTAACTGGTTACATTTGCAACCTTTTCCCCAAACAACCACATGCTGAGGTTCTGGGAAAATGTGAATTTGGGGGAAATACTACTCCACCTAAAACAGAAACCGTGTCAAATGTTCCTCTCCCTGTCAAGTTTCAGATGAAGGCAGCTTCAGGAGCAACTGCAGGAGAGATGAAAAGAGCTGCTGAAATTACTTTTTCTTCTGTGTGCCTAAATTCCAAAATCATAAGCAAGTGAACACTTTCTGTTTTAAGCCACTAAATCCTGGAGTGGTTTGTTACACTGCAGATACAACCAAAACAGTCCTATGGAACATGAGAGAGATGATTTGACTTTAATTACTAATAAAAGGTTGTTCATAGATAACTCAAATCACTGGTGGAACAATGAGAACACTGAGATTTTTGCAAAAAAAAAAATCTATAGTCATTTTCATGAGATATCCTACAATGGCTGCATTCAATTGTTTTTCTTCACCCAAGAGTTTCTAAGAGGAGGCTTCCTGTTTAAAATGAGAAGGCAGATGGGTGTCTGTGCCTCAGAATGACTGCAAAATACTGAGTAACAAGGAAGGAATGTGAAATGCTCACTGGAGAAGAGAGTTTTGTTTCTTAAGGACAGTGGGTTTTATTATATTTGAGAGGCCCCTGGAAGCAAAAAGGAGGCGAATTAATAATGTTACAACTGACATCCTAGTCTAGAAAGATTAGAAAGGCAGAAGATTTAAGGCATGAAAACAAACGAGAGCCGACCTTGACCAGGTGTTCAATAATTCAAGCCTCAGTCCAGGCAGATGAGAGGTTCAATTCCACCTTCCGAAGGCTTGGAGCAAACCGGATGCAGGAAGTGATATGCTGCCAGTTTTCCATAGCAACCTCCAAGAAATAAGCAGGATGAGAAGCAGCAAATGTTAGCCTTAGTCGCTTATGAGCTTAGAAGCACAAGTGCAAATACAAAGTTGTTGAGTAAGAAAATATAACGTGGAGGGAGGGGGAGAGGGATATAGTCTCCCAGCTCAGGCATAGATGGTAACTGTTACAGTCTGCTGGGAAAATAAGGACCATGTTTCATAGAGGAAGACCAAGCAGGCTCAAATTTAAGTCCTTTCCACTTACTAACCAAGAGCATTAGCTAAGTTCTCTGTGCCTTTTGGCATTTCAGATTCCTCCTTTGTTTTGTTTTTCATTTTATTTATTTTTTAAAGATTTATTTATTTATGCATACAAGAGCTGGGGTATAGGCCAGAGGTGTGGGCGGTGAGAGGATTCACCAGAGACAGAGTGGGGAGCAGAACAACTGAAATACACTGCTGAGGGGAGCAGCGGGTGAGGAAGGAGAGGTCTGCTGCACCATGTGGGTCCCCTCCCTGGCCAGGGATCGAACTTGCGCTGTTGCTGTGTCACAGAAGCTTCACAGTGCGGTGCTCAACCCGCTGTGCCACCAGGGAATCCTGGATTCCTCCTTTGGAAAGGAGATAGCAGCTCAAAGTTCACTGTGAAAAATAAATGAAACTATAAATGAGAAAGCACTTCAAACACTCCAAAAATAAATACACGATAAAGTTTTGTTATTATTCAACATATATTTAAGCACATTATCAGAAAAATATTTTCTGCAGGATTGACTTCAGATGTGGCTGACTACAAGGATTTACTACCAAAACTCAGCTACCATCTCATCAACAGGATTTGAGCGCTACTATTTTTATGTCCTATTTTCAGAATCTGCCCAGGACTGCAAGCCTTACAAAGGGAGATCAGTGCATTTCTGGTCCATCTTTTGAGTCCCAAGTCCTACCGTACAAGGTGCTTTGTATTCATGTCAATGGATAATAAACTACAATTGATAGAACATGGCTTACTTCTGCAAGATGCTTTCTCTAAGCCCTGCCCTCAGGTATTTATGACAATGGCAATGATTTGCAAAGGGTGATCTTCCAGTTAAAACCCTCCAGGAACACTGGCCCCTGAATTCCCCAGACCAGATTCAGCTGTCACCTCCTATTTCCTGTCAAGTCCAAGTCCTGTTCACTGCCAAGATGAAGCTGGTGTCTGCAACATATGCCTTCTCCTTAGGGTCTTGATTGCCAGCCAGTTTGGGCATCTTATGAAATGATGAGAAGAGAGAAGACAAAATTTGTTCTTGTACACCACCACAAAGTCTCTTGACATTTGGGTTTCCAAGCAAATCAAAAGAACTGAAGTCCCCGCTAAGTATGTACCAGAAAACTTAGATCTTATATCATCCTGACATATAGTTTCTAATACTGATATTGCTTTCACATATATAAGAAATTTGAAGGTCAAGATCATCATGCAGTAGAGTCAGAATGTGAATCCAGGTGACCTGACTCTAGAATTTAAGTTTCTCACTAGTATGCAACACTTTGCCTGGAACCCTCAGGTAAGAAATACAGAATCAATGGTGAAGTTTACACATTCTTCCCAAAACTGGCTTGTTGGAGGCTATTCATGTGAATTCTATCAGCACACTTGTTCTCCATATTCGTTTGCAATCTTTATTTTCTCCAGGTTTCACTAGGTAACTAGTTAATAAAACTTCAAGTTTCACTAGGTAACTAATTAATAAAACCAGGTCAAGGAGAAGGTGAATTATTAGGTCATCAAAGGCTAGGATTGGATGTATCGCTTATTCTCATTAAAATATCTTTACCAGTACTTTTCAAACTGAAGTGCTTCTGAAGTGGTGACATCACCGTCGACATAACCAACCTTATCTTTGAAAGACACTTTCATTGGAACAAACAAATCTGCCCAAAATTCAGATTCTACTGTAGGAGAGCGTATAAGCTGTGACATGGCTGTACTTTTTTGGTAGAAATTTGCTTATTCATTTTGCAGGGGGTCCGGTCCGAAATATATGAATTATTCTTCTTTTCTCCTTCCCCCTTCTTCCTCTCTCTCTTCTTTTTAATCACGGTCATACTCTTATTCCTTCTATATTCAATCTCATGCTTTCATCACTGATATTTATAATGAAAGAGTAAATTCCTGAGGATGGCATTCAAGATTCTCCATAATCTGACCCTCTCATGTTCCTGGGTGAAATCCCTAAAGGGTCAGGGCATGTCTGTGTATTTTCTTAAGATTAATTTTTCATGCAGAATGATGTTCTTATCTAGGATTAAATGTTAATATAAAAAAATAGAAATTAAACGGTTACTTGAAATAATAGCATCACAGGCTAAAATATGTTCCCTGGCTTGGGGCCAAATATGCTAACTCAGTCTGAGAATACTGATTATCTCATTTGATTAAAACTCCAATTGCCAGTAATGCATGGCTTTTGCTCTCAAATGGAGAAGTATCATTTGATAAACACAAATTTATTTATAATGACAGTCTTTTTGAAAACAACATGGGATGGGGGAGGGGTCAGGTAGTGAAAGGGCTTCCCCGTGATAAAAGTTTAGGGACCTGTCAACCGCCAGTGGACTTGATTCTAGCTGACTCTTTTTCTTTTCCACTTCTATCTCCATTTATTTATTTTATGTCAAACTTATTCCTGGGCCATAAGTTTTTGTCTCTCCAACTTCTTCTGGGATCTCTTTTTCTTCTGGGTGACCTACTCCAGCTTAGGGACCAGCTGCTCTTTTTCAATATGGATCATTTCCAGGTGGCACGGGGGAGGGGGGGCGGCTCATGTAGGGCTTCTTGGGACCCCGAGCTCTGTCAGTTCTCTGATGCAGCTTGCAGACGTTCCTCACCACAACGTGCTCAATGACCGGAGAATCTACGCCGAAGCCCTGAGGTTCTCCTTACTCTCTGCATTTTTTAAGCATGTGCAGTAGCAATTCAACACTTTTGAGGGCCACCGACCCCGCATCCGGCCCCGCTGCCCGGCCTGAGCACACCTACCTGCCAACCCCACCTCGTAAGGACAAATGGCAGGCCTTCTGGTAGAGTGAGTCCTTCGCTCACCACGTGGCCTTTCAGATGCGCATGCGATGGCCTGAGCACTTTGATGAGTGTTTTAAAATAAACACAACCTGGGCCTCCCAGGTGGCGCAGCGGGTTGAGCGCCGCACTGTGAATCATCCGCTGCATAACAGCGCCAGTTCGATCCCCAGACAGGGAAGGGACGCACATGGCGCAGCAGACCGCTCCTGCCTCGCCCACTGCTCCCCTCAGCAGTGTGTTTCAGTCGATCTGTCTGTTCTGCTCCCCGCTCTGTCTCTGGTGACTCCTCTCACCTCCCGTGACTCTGGCCTATACCCCCAGCTCTTGTATGCATAAGTGAATAAGTCTTTTAAAAAAAGAAAACCCACAAGAATTGTATCAAAATCTATATGAGAGTACTTTAAAAAAAAAAAAAATAGCACAGCCTCTTGATGAGTATGGCTTTGTAGGGTTTTCCAGATCAAGTGTATAGCAAACCATTTTCAGAGACCACCCAAGGCCGCTTCCGGAAGAGGAAAGCTGACTGTCACTGACTGTCACTGAAATAGTCCACGGTGTTGGCATCTCATCGGAACGCTTCTTCCTCCATAAAGTATTTGCCTGTGATACCAGGGGCAGTCACCCTTTCTTGTTCTGTCAGCCCATGACATGTGGCTATGCCGGTCAGAGAACAATCTATTCCATTCTTTCTTCGCTCTGAAAGGCTATCAGTTGTAGTCTGCATCTTGTTATTTACCAGCAAGAAAGCAAAACAAAAAAACCAAAAAAGAAACACTGACTACCACTGAACTATAACACACCCTCCTGACTTCAGGTGGAAACGTGTGAAGAAAAGTGTTACATAATTAACGAGAGAGTGTAATAGGTAGCTGGTGCTGCATTTTTCTCCCTAGCTCAGAAAGAGAGAGCGGTTGTATATTGTTCATTTCTACAGCCCCTGGACCTTATACTGTGCCTTAGATGGGATGTATATTCAATATGCGTTCATCGAATTATTAGCTTAGAATTGTCTGAAAGAGCCCCAAAGACGTTTCATGAACTTTCATAGTCTGTTTATGCCTTTTGCACACTTCTAGATGAAGCCAGTCTATCAATTAGACAATCAAGAAGAAGGGGACCCTAGCAGACTCCAAATCTAGGTATCAATTAGAAACAAACCTTTCAAAAGCATTTGTAAGATTTCCATTGTGCCTTTTATCCAGATAACTTGGGGTACAATGCAGAGAATTTCATATTTGCACATTTTGGGACAACTTTTGAAAATTGGGCCAAGCCGGAAAGACATGCAGGAACACAAGGAGAGAAGAAAAAGCCAATTCAGATATAAAATATTTCATCTTTTTTCCTGGAAGGTACTGTGGTCTTGTAAGCCAGTGCCTGCTTGGTTGGTAGGTGGATGGCTGATGGAAGACATCTCAGCCAATTGTTACTACAGCATGGTTGCATAACAGTCTGCAGCAGAACCTCAGTGCCACACCACAATACATGTCTATTTTGTTTCTGTCGTTTGTCTGTGCTGCCTGACCCAAGTATCTTCAAGTCAGCTGGGAGTCGATGGAAGTAGACTTGATAGCTAGACTATCAAATGACTCCTCCATAATCCTTCATCCTCTTCTGGGCACCAGGGACCTAGCTTGGTCGTGTTCTTTTTTATTTATTTATTTATTTACTTACTTACTTACTTACTTACTTATTTATTTATTTATTTATTTATTTATTTATTTATTTATTTACTTACTTATTTATATAAGAGCTGGGGTACAGGCCAGAAAGGGGAGGAGACAGAGCTGGGAGCAGAACAGGCAGATCAACTGAAACACACCACTGAGGGGAGCAGCGGGTGAGACAGGAGAGGTCTGCTGCACCATGTGGGTCCCCTCCCTGACCAGGGATCAAACTTGTGCTGCTGTGTCTACAGACTTCACAGTGTGGCACTCAACCCGCTGCGCCACCAGGGAGGCCCTTGGGGCAGATCTTGAATGAACTACAGGACCCAGGCTGCAGTGGTCACAGAAGCTCTACAGTGTGCCACTCAACCCCTTCCGCCACCAGGGAAGCCCTGATCCTGTTCTGTTCATGGCTATTTGCAGAAAACAAAAGAGCAAGCAGAAACATCCCTGACTACTTCCCATCCAGACTCACAACGGTGCTTGTTACTTTTGCTTATTTCTCTTGGCTAAAGCAAGCAAGACAGCCCAGCAAAAGTCAAGAGGCAGGGAAATAGACCTCCCAATTTTAGAAGAGGACTTGCAAAACCACTTGGCAGGAGCATACGGAAGGGCTGAAAAAATCAAGATCAATGAAACAATTCTACCCTGTATGGCAATAAGAGCATCCTACATGTCAACACTGATTTAGAGTTTACAAAGTATATATATCCACAAATATTCTCATTTAATTTCATGAGTAGACCCAAAGGGAAGAAATCATTCCTATTTTTTTCTGAAGAAAAAAAGCAATACTTGGAGAACTTAAGTAAGTTCCAAGAAACATACTACTATCAAGTGACCTAGATGGACTCTAAGCCCATACTACAAAGATTCTTCGTGGCTCACACACAAAGTGCCGTGAAAAGCGTTGGGTTCATCTGTTTTCAGTAAAGATCAATTCAGAAGAACAACAACATTGAGCTTCATCTTTAGGGACAACCAGCCACACCCACCCTTTCTGGGAAGTAAGCGATGACTAGTTTCTAGGCCATATACATAAACAAGAATCGCTGCTTGCGATCACATAAACACATTAATCTATACAGAGCTTGGGCTAAGAGTAAAGAGAACAATGGAAATCCAAATTGGTGGCAGCTCTGAAATAGAAACTACATCACACACTGATAAACTGCATATGGATTTCCTGTCCTCAACTGATGGGGGGGAAAAAACTAGTTTGAGGTGATGAACTGTAACATGTTGGAAGTAATTGGTTTAGTAAGGAAAGGGGTGTTCATTTAGAAATATCAATACTTCTACTTTTCTGGTGGATTATATATGGAGGGAGCAAAATCACAGCTGTCCAATGATCTGATCGGGGTTATTGTTTCACACATCATGTGTGTCACCAGACTTGGTCCTCGGCATAAATGGGCTTTTGCATTTCTGCCAGACATGCTGGCTCCTTGGTCCAACTCACTGCCATTTATATACAAAGGGAGAAAATGTAAACATCAAGGTCACTAAGTGAAATAAGGATTGGTATAGAGAACAGAAGGCTAATTAAGGTTCCCAGTAATTTTCCAGTACTCCTCCCAATAACACTTAATCAACCTGACCTTCGGTGGGAAACTTCCCTGAGCTTCTTCCCCTGCTAGTCCCACCCACTGCTCCTGCTCTTCTCCATGACTCAGCGCCTCCTACACTGACCATTTGCTGCGTTGTATCCATTGTAGTTTATCATCCATTGATGTGAATACAATGCACCTTGTACCCTAGACTGCAAGCCTTACAAGGGGGGATCAGTGCATCTCTGGTCCATCTTTTGAGTCCAAAGTCCTAGAACGATGTTTGCCAGGCAGCAATCATTCACAACACTTGTCAGAACAGGTTGATTTAGTGGAAACTTTTACGTACGATATCTACTCTACATTGTGTTCTCTGGGACCCAAAATGGAAGGGTGTGGAGAGAGCATGGGGGAGATGGGTGCTTTTCACTAGCTACTCTGTTCCCCCTTGCAATGACTTCTCGAGAGTGAGGCCAAAATCCTGACTACAAACTATAAGGTGTAGACGGCCATGCCCCTTCCCTCCAACCTATAAAGTGTAGACGGGCCATGCCCCTTCCCTCCCAATATAAGGTGTACACAGATCTTGCCCTTTCCCACCCAATCTATAAGGTGCAGACAGGCATTGCCCCTTCCCACCTTGCCCCTGTCCCTTGGGATGGCCACTAAGCTGCAATGCATTGTCCTTAACAGATCTTCTTTTGGGTCATGAATACACTAAGATCCTACCTGGCCCCGAGGTACTGACCCCCACTTCTGTCCTGAACACTCTGCAGCCCCTCTGCCCTCATAAATGAGTCCTCTCTCAGCTGCAGTCAGTCATCATCCTGGGGAGCCTTTCCTGACTCCCCAGATGAGGTCAGGCAACCCACACAGAATCCCATGCAAGGGGCCCTGGGCAGCATAACACACAGCGGTTAATTTTCATTTGTGTGTGTCCCAGAGGACTGCAAGCCCCATGAGGGCAGGCACAGCGATGACTTTTGCTCATGCATCTAATACTCAGGATTTTTTTTTTTTGTTTGTCACTGTGCCCAGCATTTGGTCAGAACTCAGGTGTTAGCCAAGCAACAAGTTTCAACCAATTCTTTGCTGATACTTGGCAATAACTTGAATTTACCACCAGTCTTGAATTTACTACCTCTTCGGGATCTTCTGGCTTTTAAAAAAGACACAAAAAAAGCTGGTCTCCTTAGAGAGAGGTTTCATTCAACGCATCACTTCTTACTATCAAGCAATCATTAGTGAGCTTTCTCTATCACTCAGACATTTATCACAGTTTATTGCTTGTATTTTCAAACTGCTCCTCCACCCAGCCTGCCACACATGGCCACAGATTGTTTGCAAAGAATGCTGATCGTGCTTTCAAACAAAACCATTCCCATATGCTCATGATTCATTTCCCCCTTCCTGCCTTTGCTTCATTTGTTTTAGAATTGGAGTTTAATTTTGAAACCATTGCTGTGACAGGAAGTGACTGGGGAGAGGAAGGACTAGGAGAGGAGGACTGCAGAGCTGAGGGAGGTGAGTGAGGGATGCTGCTTATTAAACCCACAGGCGGAATCAAAGACTTGAGATTGCAAACGTCCTCTTAAGAAACACCAAATTCCCACTTGATCCCCTTAGTTTCAAGCAGGGGACCGGGCACAGAAATAGAGAGAAGGCTTCCATTTCTGGAATGCACGGTCATTGCACATTTACAGAGCAACTGAACCCAACCTGTGGTTCAGCTGCCGACCACAGTGACATTTGGAAAAGTGGAAACACACCGGCTCCAGAGAATATTAATGAAAAGAAGTTGAGTTTTGCTTATTACAATTCACTGCATGACCTTTCAATGGAGTAAAATGCTTGTAATATAAAGCTAACTTGGCAATCTCAGATAGTTTATTCCTGCACAAATAGTCAGCATCCATTATATACCATAACCCTTTCTAGGCATTGGGGATACAGCATAAATAAACCCCCAAATAATCCTACCCTCATGGAGCTTGTATTCTAAGGGAAGAGCATAGACCAACAACTAAGCGGGGAGTGTATGTCAGAATTTAATATAAACTCTGGAGAAAGTAAGAAGGGAAAGAATCAGAATATGCAAGTGAGATTGAAAGGTTGGTTTGAGATGTCTTGTTTGTGTGTGTTTTTGATATCTGGGCATCCCTTACTCACTTTTTTTTGAGGTAACAACACCGTATATGACTTAGGGGAACATTTTCACACCTCAGAGGGAGGGAGGTGTTTGAAGAGAAGGTCTCATCTACCAGGTAAAGAAATGAGCCATGTGGCTATGGCAGATAGGGGGAGCAATCCAAGCAGATGGAAGATGGAAGGGCAAGAGTGGAGGTCCTGAGGGAGGGGCACCCCAGAATGCTTGAGGAGTCGCAAGGAGCTTAGGCCCTATAGTGGCAGGAAGGGGGCACAGGAAAAGTATGGGATGGTTCTTAGCAGACGGGGTGGGGGTGGGGGGTTGGTTAAGGAAGGAGTCTTGGAGCCCTCAGTAGCTTTTTATGCTTTTATTGTCAGAGGTGGCCAGTTACATGGCAGGCAGGGGTGCCGGGGGGCCGGGGGGCTGGCAGGTCTCCCAGCCCCTGGCGCATCTCACCTTCTCGGCTACTTTGCTACTTACTGCTGCTACTGGTTGGTCCTGGCGTCCTCATGATGCCGCCCATATAAGCCCGTGTCCAACTCAGGTGCACCCACTTGCACATGCCCACCTAGGCACGCGCGCAGCACCACAGGTGTCCATCATCACACCAATGGTGGGAGGGTGGAAAGACCTGATTCCGCTAACTCTACAGGCCTCTAGAATGGGACTAGGAGCAGAGTGAGACAGGCTAGAAAGGGCCACGTCACATGGGACTCTAGTCCAGCATGAGACTTGTGGGTTTTCCTAGGTTACATGAGGAGTGAAGGGTCTTTGTAGTGGCAGGAGGGACCGGGACAGGTTCTTGATGATTCCGGCAGGTGGGTAGAGGAGCAGTCTTGGAGCTCTCGGTGGCTTTTTCAGGCTTTTATTGGTCTTTCTGCATTATTTGTAGTGCGGCGACCAGGTACATGGCCGGCAGGGAGGCCGGGGGGCCAGGAGGCTGGCAGGCTGCCCAGCCCCTGCTGAATCTTCACTCAGGGTGCTCTGCTGCTCTCTTGTGTCTCTGCTTCTCTGCCACCACTGCTGCTTCTGCTTCCCCCTCTGCTGGCATCCCCGTGATGCCGCCTTGTATGCCCATCTCTTGACAGAGGTGCACCCATCTACACATGCCCATACCCTGCTCCAGGTACCCAGCATCTGGCATGCGTGCAGGACCGCAGGTGTCTATCCTTGATGCTAATGGCGGGAGGGTGGAAAAACCTGAGAACTTCCATTTACCCTCCAGTCTTGAACAAGAAGTGGTGTGTCCTGACTGTCGCGCTTATAGCTGGGCTCTGGCCGCTGAGAGTAGGTTACAGGGAGTGAGGAGAGAAGCAGGAGGCCGGTCAGATGGGCAGTCGCTGCCATCGTCCAGGCAGATGAGCTTTGAATCAAGGTAGTGGTGGACAGAATGATAAGAATTTGTGTTGGTCTCCAGAGACTGCCTTAATGAATTACCACAAATGTAGCACTTCAAAAGCAGAAATAGGGGCCTCCCTGGTGGTGCAAAGGGTTAAGCGCTGCACTATAAGCAGTCACAGCCACTGCAGCACGAGTTCGGTTCCTGGCCAGGGAGGTGGCTGTAGGGCCAATGAAAATTGCCAGGCTTTTCCACCTTCTCGCCATTGGTGTCAATGATGGACACTTGCGGTCCTGCATGCGTGCCTGATGGCGGGCACCTCACGTAGGGTGTGAGCATGCACAAGTGGGTGCACCTGGGCAGACTCGGGGCCTGTAAGGGTGGCGTCACGAGGATGCCAGTAGAGAGAGTATAAGCAGAAGGAACGAGAGAGAAAGGCAGGAGCAGCAGCAGTAGAAGTAGAGACCAGACAGAGTGAAATGCGCCAGGGGCTAGGATGCCTGCCAGCCTCCTGGCGCTCCAGACCCCCTGCCTGCGGTGTACCTGGTCGCCTCTGATATAAAGATCAATAAAAGCCTGAAAAAGCCACCAAGGACTCCAGGACCCCTCCTTGGCCTGTCTGCCGCAATCACTGAGAAACTGCTCTGTGCCTGTCCTGGCACAACCGTGGCCCACATGGCGCAGCAGACCTCTCCAGTCTCCCCATTGCTCCTCTCAACAGTGTGTTTCATTGCATCCAGGTGTTCTGCTCCCCACTCTGTCTGGTGAATCCTCTCACCCCTAGCCCCGGCCTGTACCCCAGTTCTTGTATGCATAAATAAATCTAAAAAATTTTTAAAAAAGCAGAAATGATGTCTCTCCCAGTCCTGAAGGCCAGAGGCCAAGGTCCTCAGTCAGGGTCACTGGGTAGAGTCTTAAAACAGCGAGGCTGTGCGCTCTCCACACTGGTGCATCTCCTGAAGCTTCTGGGGGAGGCCAGAACTCTTGGCTTGTGACCGCATCACTCCACTCTTCTAGACCAGCATCTTCCCATCACTCCCTGTTCCATCTCCATGCCCCCTTCCCTCTCTGCATTTCAATCTCCCTCTGCTCCATCTGATGGATTGTGATTAGGCTTCACCTGGATAATCCAAATAATTCCCAATTGCCCTCAGTATCCTTAGTTGAAAAAAAAAAACCCTCCCTGCTTTAGCCCCATGGAATAACATTTACAGATTCTGGAAATTAGAATATGGATCTCTTTCTGAGACCACAGAAGTAATTTTTTAATCTACCACAGAAGTAGTAGATACTGAATATTTTTTGAAGGCATAATCAATGGAACTTCCTAACAGATGACTTGGAGTTTGGGTGGGAGAGAAAGGATTGAAAAGTGACTCCAAGAATTTTCACCTGAGCACCTGGACTCTTCCTCAGAGAAAGAGTCTGGGAAAATGGGTTCAGGAAAGCTCAGTTTCAGATGTGTGAAAATTGATGTGTATTAAATATCCAAGTGATGATTTAAGAAGGGACTTAGACATAAATCTGGATCAGACAAGGCCAGGCAGGAATTATAAATTTGTGAATCATCAGAATTTGGGTGGAATTCAAAGCCATGAGAACAAATGAGTTTACCTAGGATAGAGCATTGAACCGTGTTAATTTAGAATTCTCTATGCCAGAATCTCTTTCTTTGCATGGTTCCAGTTGTAGATGACCAAGCCAATCTTTCGTTTGTGCTCAGAAAGCCAAATTCTGAATCTTGCAAAATGTTTTTACACGCAAGAGTTTATTTTTTAAAAGATTGATTTATTTATGCATACAAGAACTGGGTACAGGCCAGAGGTGTGTGGGGTGAGAGCATTTCCCAGAGACAGAGTGGAGAACAGAACAGGCAGATGGACTGAAATACACTGCTGAGGGGAGCAGTGGGCGAGGCAGGAGAGGTCTGCTGCGCCATGTGGGTCCCCTCCCTGGCTGGGGATTGAACTCACGCTGCGGTGGCTGCAGATGCTTCACAGTGTGGTGCATAACCCCTTGCGCCTCCAGGGAGGCTCACGTGCAATATTTTATTCAAGATGGGCCTCAAGGGAGTCTGGGACAGGCACCCCAGAAACCTGAGCCCCTGACTGTGAAGGTGCTTGAATAATTTATAAGGGGGTAAGAATGGTGGGGGCAGTGCAGGGCTTCCCATTTCTAGGTCTAAGAAGGTGCCAGCCACAGGAGTCAGGTGTTTGGCTTTCCCAGCAGATGTGATGTCACGGTGATCCCCAGAAGGGCGCAGGGAATTGTGTCAGTGGTGGAACAGCGTCGGTTTGCCCATTTTGCAGGAGGCAGGTGGAGCCCGCTGAGGGTTTATCACTAGGAGAGGGCATGGAAGACAACACAGATGGTCAATTTCATCCCACTTATTCCTGATTTTAGTCTAGGGGAGTGTTTTGCTGAAAATGGGGGGCATCTGCCCACTCTCTCCATTGCTATTCAACATAGTACTGGAAGTCTTAGCCAGAGCAATAAGACAGGAAAAGGACATACAAGGAATCCAAATAAGAAAAGAGGAAGTAAAACTATCATTATTTGCAGATGATATGATAATATACTTGGAAAACCCTAAAAGCTCTACAGAAAATCTAATTAAAACAATCAATC
>JAGFMF010011492.1:1048806-1080033 GCA_019455555.1 Galemys pyrenaicus | reverse complement strand
GGGGGGGGGGGGGAAGGGGAGAGGGCAAAGACGGGGAAGAGGCCAGAGGGTGCATAAGGGACTGAGGTGATGGTGCACGGGTGAAATGGTGGTGGGTACCCCCTAGGGACTACAAATGATGTCAAATAAAACTAATAATAATTAAAAAAAAGAAAGAAAGAAAATGGGGGGCATCTGGCTACAGGGCGATCCCAAAAGAAATTTGCAGGCAATTACAGTGTGGCAGGGAGACAGCTGCGGTGTCCTCGGAGTGGTGTGTGACTGACGCCAGGGATGCAGACAGAGGAGCTGGTGGATGCCGGCCCCTCCCTGTCCAGCTCCGTTTCTGAGACACTGGCCCCGCTGGCCAGAAGCCCTGAGTCCAGGGAGCGGCTTCCATAGCGTCTCCTTTCCCCAGAGCATTCCCGCTTTGCACTGGGTGTGACTTGGGAGGCTCCACACAGCTTGGGGGGAGGGGGGCAGAGCTCTGCAGCTCCCTTGAGACTGTTCCTTCACAGCTACAGGTCTTAGTCCAATCATCAGCGCCTTCCAGGATCCTCTCGGTGGCTCTGCCTGGTGCCTCAGCCCTGACTGCCCGTATGGAAGGGAATTCAGATGGAGAGGAGCCTAAGAATTGATCCCTGGTAAATGGAAAAGTGATCAGGTTTTTCTGCCCTCCCACCACTGGTGTGATGATGGACACCTGCGTCCTGCACACGTGCTTGAGTGGGCATGCGCAAGGGGTGCACCTGGGTTCTATACACACGGGGTGTATAAGGGTGGCCTCGTGAGGACACCAAGAGAAGAGACATGAGAGGTTAGAGAGCCCAGAGAGTGAAGATGCACTGGGGCTAAGAGGCCTGCCAGCCTCCCGGCCCCCCGGCCCCTCTGCCTGCCGTGTACCTGGTCGCCTCTGATGTAATGATGCAATAAAAGCCACCGAGGGCTCCAGGTCTCCTCCTTGACCCGTCTGCTCAGAATCATCGAGAACCTGCTCTGTGCCCTCCTGGCACCACACCTGGGCACCCCAAAGTCTGGATTTCAGGGAGAAAAGGCAAGAGAGGCCAGGGAGCATGGCCTTGCTATGCTGGAGCTCAAATGATTTATGGGTATGGGGGGGAGAGGGCGGAGGACAGGGGAATCTGAAAGAACACAACATTACAATAGCAATTAGATATAAAAGTGAATAGACACTTAGTCTGGGAAGAGAGATCACACACCAAACTGCAATTTTTGTAATCTGACAAATGCAATAAGCAGCACAATATTTTAAATTATTTACTGCTTGCTACTCCCCTGTAATACTTTTATCCCACCCTTTTTGGGTTGCATTCTTTTTGATCAACTCTTCATATTGCAATTATTTTGTACTATTATTTTCTACAGAGAAAATGGAGAAATAATTAGTCTTCCTTCCAGCATGATCGATCACAGTTTTTAAATTATTTTTAGTTTCTCTGCATAATATCAGTATCTTCCAATACAGACTTGCTTGCTGTTTAGAGTCCTGGCTGGAGCGTGGGCAGCACGAACACAAGAATCTTCTAAGTTTGATTTCAAATGATCCTTTATTTAAAAAGATATGTACATATATGTATATGTAAAGATGTGTGTATATGTATATGCACATGCATAGTTGCATTCTCTCGTATTCCTTATAGAAGCGAACTTCCATTTTGATATGGTATCAAAGAATTAAAATTTACCAAAAGTACTTACTATTTTCCACATCTGATAAGTAATTTCCCACAGATCAGTTGTGGTGCCAGCAGGGGCGTGGAGCAAGTTCTCGATGATTCCAGTAGGCAAGGAGGAGTCCTGGAGCTCTCGGTGGCTTTTTCAGGCTTTCATTGCATCATTACATCAGAGGCGACCAGGTACACGGCAGGCAGGGGGCCAGGGGGCCAGGAGGCTGGCAGGTCCCCTAGCGCTCTGCACATCCTCACTCTCTGGCTGCTGCTCTTTTTGCCTCTCTTCTCTGCTTCTCTCTTTCTTCTGCTGGTGTCCTTGTGATGCCGCCCCCACATGGCCCGTGTCTAAGCCCAGGTACGCTCACTTGTGCATGCCCACTTAGGCACGCACGCAGGACCGCAGGTGTCCATCATCACACCAATGGCAGGAGGGCGGAAAAGCCTGATCACTTTTCCATTTATCCCAAATCGGTGTTCAAGCTTTGATTCCTCTTTCTCCACATCGAGGTCATGATCCAGCTCCTACCACCACCTTTGGGACTTGATGCTGGAGATGTCCACACACTGGATCATGGGAACATTTCTCAAAGCCGTCGCTGCTCCAGAGGAACAGAAATAACCACACACAGATGAAACTACAAAAAAAAAAAATAATAACCTCCTATAAATGCAGCTCACTAAATCCAAACCAAAAGCATCTCCAACTGAGTTCTTAGCTCCATCTCCAAAATGCTAACTTATTCCAACATTTCATTACTATAGGACAAAAAAGGGAACTTTCAGTTTTCTAATATGCAAACTTTAAAAGCTATATAACAGGGGCCTCCTTGGTGCCGCAAGGGGTTAAGGCATAGCACTATGAAGCTATCTGCAGCCACTATAGCATGAGTTCGATCCCCACCCAGGGAGGTGACCTAAATGGTACAGCAGACCTCTTCTGGCTCCCCGCTGCTCCCCTCAGCAGTGTACTTCAGTAGATGCACCTGTTCTGCTTTCCACTTGTCTCAGGAAAATCCTCTCAGCCCCCACACCTCTGGCCTGCACTCCAGTTCTTGTATGCATAAATAAATAAATCTTAAAAAAAAGACAAAGGCAGTGAGTATTAGGTTTTCTGCCGATAATATCTGCCCAAGGGTTTAATCTATTTCCCTCTATTCTTTTCCTTCCCACCTTGAGAAGGCACAATCAGAGGTGCTGGCAGTAGGTCAGTGCTCAAGGAACCAGCTCAGGGAAGTACTGGGCTGGAGGGATGAGGTTAGGAACAGAGGAATCACCCAGAACTTATAGGAAAGGCAGAGCAGACCCCTGCTTCCCTCAAAGGAAGCTGAGCAAAGGCACCGGAGAGACCTCCAGCTGGTCTGGTGGAGCAGAAGGCTGGGAGCTGGAGATCGGGTTAAAACCAGAAAAAAAAAAAAAAACAGCGGTGGCTGCATTTGCAGGCCCTGAGGGGGTCATTTATGCACATTCAGTGAACATTCTATTTGATCCATACACATGTAAAAATCGCTGCCTCCTTCACTACTTAAGTGCTTCGAATTACTCTTTCCCCCATTTAAGGTTTGCATGCATAGGGCTACTGTAGGGTTAGAGAAGTCTCAGGCTTTTCCACTCTCCTGCCACTGGTGTAATGATGGACACCTGCGGTGCTGCACGCGTGCCTAAGTGGGCATGTGCAGGTCGACGCACCTAGGTTTGGCCGTATAAGGGTAACATCAGGAGGATGCCAGAAGAGCATAGAGAACGAGAGCAAAACATAGAGCAGCAGAGAAGCAGCAACAAAGTAGCCAAGAGAGTGAGATGCACCAGGGGCTAGGAGGCCCGGCACCCCTGCCTGCCGTGTACCTGGTCACCTCTGATAATAAAAGCATAAAAAGCCACTAAGGGCTCCAGGACTCCTTCCTTGACCCGTCTGTTCGGGATCATAGATAACCTGCCTTGTGCCTGGCTGGCACTACAGCTACCCACAGCTACCAGCCTGAATTAATCAGTGTACCGACCACCCATTTTTCCAGGATGTTCATTTTCTGTGGCCCATCACAGGTTTCCACCTGAGCACATGTTTATTATACCACTTATCCTCCTAATAACCTTCACATGTTGCCATTTTAAGCCGAAAAGCCTGGGGCTCCAGGGGGAGCAGGACTTTGTCCCAAACCTCACAAACTGTGGGCAGCAGGGCCAAGATTCTGAACCAGCTCTTCTGGACTGATTCCTAAATCATCAGCATGGAACTAAGCCTTCTACTCACTGTCTCGAAGCCAGTAATGAGTTGGTCTCACATCCTTTACAGAATGAAAAGTTGACATCTGTGAAGACATTTTAAAAATGGGACTGGGAAGCCATAACAGAAAAATTGCATTACCTGTCTCATTTAAGCCAAGTCACAGACCTTTGAACTGGGTCAAGAGCTTTGGATAGGTCCAAAAGCAATTGTCTTAAGAAGCCATCCAGCAAGCATTGTTTATGAACTCACGCAGATGGCAAGAACAGACAAGTATGGACTTTTTACCAGAGAATCGGTAATCAATTATGCACAGCCAAAAATAGTTTAAGATTGTTAACATTAATCAACTTCTGAAACACTTATATTTCATCTTCTTTCCCTAGGATTAAAAATTCCTTACTTTTGGGTCACCCTGGTGGATCAGCGGGTTGTGCACTGCACTGTGAAGCATCGGCGGCACAGCAGCGTGAGTTCGATCCCCAGCCTGGGAGGGGACCCACATGGCGCAGCAGACCTCTCCTGCCTCACCCGCTGCTCCCCTCAACAGTGTGTTTCAGTCATTTTGCCTATTCCGCTTTCTACTCTGTCTCTGGTGAATCCTCTCACCTCCTGTAACTCTGGCCTGTACCCCAGCTCTTGTATGCATAAGTAAATAAATCTTTTAAATAAATAAAAATTCCTTACTTTTTAGTTTTCTACCTGAATCTGTGTACCCTAAATTGTAATTCTTTGATCCCAAGTAGATGCTTTGCCTTTTTAATTAACTCCTGAATTTTTAGGTGGCTAGAAGAAACTCTCTCTCTCTCTCTCTCACACACACACACACAGGTATTAGGACCTGCCCCCAAAGTGACAGCTATAAAAGGCTGATGACCATCTAAGCAGTCTCTTAAGTCCCTTTACCCTGCACACAAACCTAGAGTCTATGTAACTGATGGCTTTAGAGTTTTCTGGAAGCTAGACTCGACTCTGCCAGAGATAATGTTCCTTCAAGTCATTTCATTAACTACATTAAGGTTTTTACTTTTTCAACTAACGAAACAGCTGTTAAAAAAAAAAAAATTCACATCACAAAAGTAAAGCATTAGAAAACTTACCAGGAGCTAGTTTCAGTTTTGTCAGGTTGTTGAAAATCAAAAACAAATCAGAATAACCTAATGGTCTTTTTCCTTCATTCCACAGGAACCAGTGGGAAGCCAGAAGTGACCCCTTCTGGACACCAGGTGACCCTCATTTTTGCCATGTCGCACCCTAGCCATCATCCCTTCTTCAAGGACTCATCTGACTTGACCTGCTTTTCTTTTTTTGTTATAATTTTTACAAAGATTTATTTACTTATGCACACAAGAGCTAGGGTACAGGCCAGAGTCACAGGAGGTGAGAGGATTCACCAGAGACAGAGCCATGAACTGAACAGGCAGACTGACTGAAACACACTGCTGAGGGGAGCAGCGGGGGAGGCAGGAGAGGTCTGCTGCACCATGTGGGGCCGCTCCCTTCTTGGGGATTGAAGTCACGCTGCTGTGCCACAGATGCTTCACAGTGCAACGCTCAACCCACTGCACCACCAGAGAGACCCTTGACCTGCTTTACTAAAGGAAAGTCCCCATTATACCACCTTGGGGTTCTGCTTCCAGTTATGGCAGATTATCTGGTACCAGACCAGCCAGCCTACAGGAAACCGCCATAACAGGTACTTTCCAGATTGTAGCCCAGGGAGTGAGTCGAGCACAATGCAGCAAGCTTTCTGAGCAGAAAAGACAGAAATTGGGAATTTCGACTCCTGAGACAGCTTCAATGGGTGGGGGTAAAGTACCCCAGTGAAGGGAACTGTGCAGAGCAGGAGTTCCAGATAGTTGTGGTTAGGGGGTGCCCATGAGACTTGCTAAATAGCAAGCAACTCCTTCCTAGTGCAGGATTCCAGGAGGCGGATCACAGAACACTGGAGAACCGAGCGAGGGACAACTACAGAGCCTGAAGAGGTCTCGGGGTGCTCAAGGACTGGCGGGCCAGGGTGGAGAAATGTCTCTGAGCTCAGGCACCCAGTGAGACTCCAGAGAAGCTGCTCCAAAAGCTGCCCTGGTGAGGCTTTCAACCAGCGCTTCAAAGCATCAGGATGATCTGAGATTAACTGTCAGCCAGAACACCAGTCAGCACTCGATTAAAGAAGATAACAAAATCTGGACATTCAACTAGGTGGCATCCATAATTTGTAATGCACAATATATTACCTGTGACATGTGAAGGCGCAGCAAGCTATGATCCATATCCAGGAGAAAACAGTCTATTGAAAGACCTAGAAATGACAGAGATGATGAATTTAGCAGATAAGGACTTTCAAGCAGCTATTTTTTTTAATGTGCAAAAGATTTGACTAGACACTGCACCAAAAGACATATGGACATTCGCATACTAGCACATTAGTCACCAGGGAAATATAAATTTAAACCACTGTGAGTTACCACTACACACCTATTAGAATAACTAAAATTATTTAAGACTGCTTATGGGAAGCATTGATGAAGATATGAGGAATTGGGATTCTCTTCTTCCTTTGGTGGAAATAAAAAACATTACAAATATTTTGGAATACAATTTGGAAATTCCTTTTGAAAAATAAACATGTACCTAATACACGAAACAGCCATTCTAATCTGAGGTAGATCATCCAAAAGAAAAGGGACATGTTCAGGCAAGGACTTCACAGATGCGTATAGCAGTTTTATTTACAATAACCTTCAACAGAAGTCAACTCAAGATGGGTTAAAAGATGGATAAATAAACAAACAGGTATGTGTCAAGTTAGGACCTGTGAAGGGTTTGTTTGCTGGTTTTTTTTTTTTAAGATTTATTTATTTATGCATACAAGAACCAGGGTACAGTCCAGAGGTATGGGGTGAGAAGACTCACCAGAGACAGAGTGGGGAGCAGAACAGGCCGATGGACTGAAACACACTGCTGAGGCGAGCAGCGGGGAGGCAGGAGAGGTCTGCTGTGCCATGTGGGTCAGCTCCCTGACTGGGGATCGAACTCGTGCTGCTATGGCTGTGGAAACTTCATAGTGCAGCTCTTAACCCCTTGTGCCACCAGGGAGACCCCTGTGAAAGGTTTAAGATGCCATTCTGCTTGCATGCCAACAGCAATGTATCTTGTCACAGTTTTCCAGATACAGGACTTTTGGGTCAGAGGCTAAACACAGCTTATTACTCAAGGCACTAGCACCAGTAAGAGTAACATCACTGTGTAGTCCCACTGGGTGTTCATGAAGGAAGCAAGGGGTTGCCTGCACACACAGTAGGGCACATTACCGGAGAAGAAACTAAGATTGGGAAGGCCTGGTGTGATAGAAGGTTGACCAGCAAGCCTGCTCATCCACCCCTCTTGAGCAATTTATTGCCCCAGGATTTCTGTGAAGAAAATGAAGTCAACTTTTATTTTTTTATTTTTTTAAAGATTTATTTATTTATGCATACAAGAGCTGGGGTACAGGCCAGAGGTGTGGGGTTGGTGAGAGAATCCACAAGACAGAGCAGGATGCAGAACAGGCAGATTGACAGAAGCACACTGCTGAGGGGAGCAGCGGGCGAGGCAGGAAAGGTCTGCTGTGCCATGTGGGTCCCTTTCCTGGCCTGCGGTGGCAGGGATCAAACTCTTGCTGCAGTGGCTGCGGTTTGCTTCATAGTGCATTGCTTAACCCACTGCGCCACCAGGACGGGCCCTGAAGTCAACTTTTAGAAACAATTTATTTACACATACAAGAACTAGGGTGCAAGTCAGAGGTGCAGGGTGGGGAGTGAGAGGGCTTACTAGAGGCAGAGCAGGGAACAGAACAGGCAGATGAACTGAAACACACTGCTGAGGGGAGCAGCGGGCGAGGCAGGAGAGGTCTGCTGTGCCACACAGTTCCCTCCCTGGCCAGGGATCAAACTTAGGCTCCTGTGCACAGATGCTTCACAGTGCTGATGTCTTAACCCCTTGCGCCACCAGAGAGGCCCTGAAGCCAACTTTCAATTGGCAGCTTCCATCAGATGGGCATATTTTCTGTTGCTGCACAACAAATTACCATCAAATTAGCAGCTAAAAACCTCTGCTCTCTCTTATCTTCTCTGTAGGTCAACAGTCAGGAGGCGGCAGACTCTGGAGGGCCTCACAAGGCCCAAGCAGTATGTGAGCCTGCGGCATTCTCATCCAGAGCTCTGGGGCCCCTTCCAGGTTGGCTCAGCTCACTGGCAGATTCAGTCCATGAGGTAGACGACCGAGTCCCCTTTCCTGCCACTAGTCACCGCAGTCCTGGAGGCTCCTCCTTGCAGGTTGGCAGCACATTTTTTCAAAGGCAACAGAAGAATCCCCTCCCTTCCGCTCAAGTGGGGTCTTTTAGAATATAGCCTAAGGGAATGAATATCCTGTAATAATGGCCAGTCCTGACCACATGCAAGGGGGTGGGGGGAGTTGTTGTAGGTCGCATTTACACCAACGGTCAAGACTATCAGGGCAGACACAAGCATGAAAAGAGGTGACTCCTTTTCAAGAAAGTTCTTTTTATTATTTTTTTAAGATTTATTTATTTATACATACAAGAGCTGGGGCACAGGCCAGAGATGCTGGGGGGAGAGGATTCACCAAAGTGGGGAGCAGACCAGGCAGATTTATCGAAACACACTGCTGAGGGGAGCAGCGGGCACAGCAGGAGAGGTCTGCTGTACCATGTGGGTCCCCTCCCTGGCCGGCAACGGGGATTGAACTTGTGCTGCAGTGGCTGCGGTTTGCGTCACAGTGCTCACAGTGCTGTGCTTAATCCACTGTGCCACCAGGGAGGCCCCAACTCCTTTCTTGAAGGAAAGGACATCTGGCCTGCTGGCCACCAGTGAAATGCTGGATCTGGAAGGTTGGATTGGATGACGAGAGACATTCCAAGAGCAAAGCCAGGGCCTTCTATTGCCAGTTAGAAAAGCAATAGTAAAAGCTGGGAGATAAGGAGGGAAACCAGGAATGGGAAAGGAGTAGAAGGGGGTTTTCTGCAGGAGAAGGTACTGGCCAGCCTTTCGTTCAACTTCCTTTAATGCCATGGCGGGACTCACTGTCATCTGTGATTTACAGCAAAGTGTCCATTCGCCGGGCCCAGCTCACCAGGCCTCACAGATTTCTCCCTGATGGCATCAGCCTCCTGGAGGAGCAGGTCACCAGGTAAAATAAGGGCACCACTGAGCCTCTGATATATGAGCTCCAAATGCAGAGGGGATGGGGAATAGCTAATGCCTTCACCTCATCATTCTCTCATCTCAGGACCGATGCACTGGGTCAGCCTCAGAGGTCCTGGCAGCATTAAGAACAGCAGCTCCAGCCAGCAGACTGACACAAGATAAGATCTTCTAAATCAGAGTGTCAGTTAACATTACACAAGACTCGTGGCTTAACAAAGGAAATGCCACTCAAAGCCTTCACGCTGAGGTTCAGGAAACGCTCTTGCGATGGCACCCGTCCTGACGGGGCCAGTGGTGGCATATCTGATTTACACCGAACCACATCGAGACAGAGGACTGGTGTGCCGGGCTCCTGTGGGAAAATTCCCTCTTGAATTCTGGATTAGGTCATGGATGCCACAGAGCGACTAAGGGTGGAGCTCTCCCACGTAAGCCCCAGAGGGCAATGGTTTAAAAGGCAACAGGGCTTATCGCAAGCTTTCAACTCCCTGCTTTCAATTTTGTTCAGCTACCAAAGTACCAAAAATATCAAAGATAAAAGGAAACTTCCAGACTTTCTTTGTTCCTTCCAAAGAATCACGGCAAGAATGTTCCAGAAAAGCCAAATCATCAGCAATCTTGACATTAAGGAATAATTAACTCCACCTTCAGGCTTATGTGCTGCTGTTTTTATATTTACATACGTCAGGGTGAACTATGGTATTCAAACTAGTGACCCAGTAAATTGTATGAGTTAGTCATGCAAGTGCTATGATTCAACCAGAGAAACGGCTGACAATTCTGTAAAGTTCACCTTCCCAAATGTATTATAATAGTTAAGAACCTTGAGATGGGAGTATCTGGATTACCCAGGTGGGCCATAAATTCAATGACAATTATACTTATGTAACACAAGGGACGACAAAAGAGAGGAGAAAACCATGTCAAGATGGAACAGAGACTGGAGTTACGTAAGCAAAGCCAAGAACGCCTGGTGCCACCAGAAAGTGAACGAGGCAAGGAAGCGTCTTCCTTAAGAGCCTTCAGACGGAGCCTGGCCCCACCAAGACCCTGATTAAGGAATTCTGAACTACAAGATCTACAAGAACTACAAGAGAATACACTTCTATTATTTGATGCCACCGGTTTGTGATCATTTGTTACAGCAGCCTCAGGAAACCAATGTATTTGGGGAGGTGGGGTTTACAACAGATTGCTGATGATTTGGCTTTTCGGTAAGTGGTGCAAGAGCTGAATATCCCAAACAACAGAATGAAGCTGGACCCATGCCTTACACCATAGATAAATACTAACTTATGCATCTGAAACCCAACTACAGGTGCTAAAACTATAAACTCTTAGAAGAAAAAATAGAGGAAAAAAATTATGACATTGGATTTGACAAGGGTTTCTTAGACATGCCACAAAAAGCACAGGCAATGACAGAAAAACATGTACTGGACTTGATGAAAATTCAAGACTAATGTCCATCAAAGGATATTATCCACACAGTAAAAAGGTCACCAACAAAGTGGGGAAAATATTTGCAGATCATGTATCTGAATAGGGCTCATATCCAGAATAAATATATTTTTCAAACCTCTAAAAACAACAAAAAGGAACAATGAAACTTTAAAAACAGGAAAAGGACTTACATAGACAGTTCTTTGAGAAAGATACACAGCCAGCAAGCATGTGAAGTGATGCCCAACATCACTCATAATTAGAGACATGAAAATCAAAACCACGATGAGATTATTATCTTACATCCATCGTCATAAAAAAAATCAGAAAATAGTGTTGGTGAAGATGTGGAGAACTGGAATTCTTGTACATGGCTTATGCAAAGCTAAAATGGCATAGTCTCTGTGGAAAACAATAAGGCATTTCCTAAGAACTAATATTGAATTACTATATGACCCAGCAGTTCCACTTATAGGCATAAGCCCAGAAGAATGGAAAGCAAATATTGAACAAACATTTTTACATTAATTTCCCCAGCATGATTTATAATAACCAAAAGGTGGAAACAATGTAAATGTCCATTGATGAAGGAATAAATAAAATGTGGTTCAACATGGAATGGAATATTACTCAGCCTAGAAAAGGAAGCCAATTCTTACACATGTTATAGTATGGATGAACCTCAAGTTCATTATGCTAAATGAAAGAAGCCAGACAAAAAGAACAATAATGCATGATTCCACTTACTGGAATACTATCCAGGAACAGAAGGAATGAACTACTGATATACTCAACAACCAGGTCTCTAAAACAGCAGCTTGACCAGGGGTTGAAGTAGGAGAAAGAGAGAGAGGACACCTCAGGAGTTCCCCTATCCACCCCTCAAGCCTATTCGCACTTCTACTTAGGCTTGACTCTGAGTAAAGAATGATGATGCCCTGGAACGTTTGTTTCTCACCCTACTTGGTCATTGATTACAAATTTGTAGTGGTCACTTTTAAGTCCAGATCTAAAGGTCTCTCCAAGAAGTGTGCACACAGGATTAGTCACTGAGGGCGGGGTAAAGACCAGACCCAGAGGAATGTATCCATTTTGTTATTGCTGTAACTTAGAACAACAGAAATGTATTCTCTCTGTTCTGGGGGCTGGGAGTCCAAAAATCAAGCTGTCGGCAGGGCTATGCTCTCTTGGAAGACTGAAAGGGAGATTCCTGGGCGTCACTGCTGTGCAGCGGATTGAGCGTTGCAGCACTGTGAAGCATTCGCAGCACAGCAGCTAGGAGTTCGATCCCCAGCCAGGGAGGAGACCCACATGGCACAGCAGACCTCTCCTGCCTCGCCCACTGCTCCCCACTCTGAAATACAGCAGTGTATTTCAGTCAATCCTCCTGTTCTGCTCCCCACTCTGTCTCTGGTGAATCCTCTCACATCCCGAGACTCTGGCCTGTACCCCAGCTCTTGCATGCATAAATAAATAAATCTTTAAAAAAAGAAAGGGAGACTCCCTTCCAGGCCTCTCTCCTGGCTGCTGGGGCTGCCACCACCCTCAGTGTTCCTTGGCTTCTGGCAGTGTCCCTCTGGTCTCTGCTTCCCGCCCAACGTGTATGTCTTTTCTCTTCCTCTTATAAGGACAGTCATTGGAATCAAGGCACTCATCCAGTGTAGCTCATCTTAATTTAACACCAGCCAAGAACCTATTTTCAAATAAGCTCATCTTCTGTGTTTCTGGTGGACATGAATTTAAGGGATCCCTTCCTGAACCCACACAGGAGCCCCTAGTGACAGGTGCACAAGGAATACTTCCCACAGGACCATGTGACAATGATTCACTTTTGACTTAAGTGATCTTCTTTTTACAAAAGAGTTTATCACCATACTTTAAAAGCAAACTAGTCTTACCTGCTATTAATTGGAAGTGATTGTAAAAACAAAAGTGATGAAAAGGAATAGTATTAAATATGCTTCCTCCTGTTAAAGGGGATAATGAAAAGATTTAAGACACAGCAGCTTCCAACTGAGATTTTCCAGTGGAGGAAAGGAGACCCATGTCCCTCCTCTTACATATGGCCACACCCAGAGCACCGAAAACCACTGTCCCTCTCCTCACCCCTGGAGTCCAGCTCTGAGACTGACCATCACCAAGTTGTCATCCAGAGTGGCTGTTTTTTCCCTTAGGGGGACATCAATGCTGTCTGCATTTGAGGTCCCATCACAGCAGTCAAGGACCAAGGCTGGTGGGGTCTTAGGGACAGACCTAAGGCATGTGGTGAGGTGACTTCTCTTTATCATGTTCTGTTTCTCTGTGGGCTTCAAGATTCTCCCAGTGGATCTGGCCTTGAGGAAAGACATTTCAGCACCAGGGACAGCACCACAAGACGCCCTCCCCCTCCCCCTCCACCCCGCCACCCCCAAACACCACCACCACCACAATCCTCCAGCAAGGATTAAATCTTTGGGGGCTGAGGAGAGTAGAGAAGTAGAGATGGGGTGTCTCAGTGTCTGCCTTTGCAAAATAGGACAAGTTGCACTTTGAGGTACAGGTTGTCCTAAAGACTACATAGCCTAAATGATGCACTTGAACCCTGTGTCTTGAATGCAGTGGCCACTAGGCTGATGGGAGCATCCTTCTCCTTCTTCCTGGTGGGCTCTTGAGAAGAGGGATGGATCACAAAATCAGCTTACCTCTCAGTCATCAAACGAGGGCCCCTCTGGAAGAATGCTCATTGTGTCCAGGGCACCGTAACAGAGATAGGAGATGACACAGAAGCTGTCAGCTAAGGCAAGTTAACCAGGGTCCACTTCAGGATTGGAGATCAATCCCTAAGAGATGTCCAAAAGCCATGCCCAACCCACTTACTTCCTCTGTTGTGTACCCAGACCTGTGCAGTAGCCAAGTCCCCTTCCCTTCCTACAATCCCAGCCTCACACCCAGGCATTCTTCACCTAGCCAGAAGGACTACACCAAAATATAACTTAGATCACCTCCTACTACTGATTAACAGCCTCTATAGCTCCCTACTGCCCTCACAGTCAAGCCAAATAAGACTTAGAAGAAAATAGGTGTGAATCCTTGTGACCTTGGATTTGGCAAATGTATCAGATACAATACTAAAAGAACCAGCAGACAAAGAAAACAGATAAACTGGTCTTTATCAAAATTTTAAACCTTTGCCTATCAGGCTGATGACTCCCCACTACCCCGAGAGAGCCCTGTGGAAGGGGATGCCGAGGGCAGCTGTCCCATTTCTGCCAGGCTCAGTTTACCTGCAGGGAAAGTGAGACCTGAGGAATTCCACCATGGGACTTGAGATTGCGCTGTGTCTCTGTTTCCCTGGAGGGGAGGGGATTCCCCCTCCCTGCAGTTAGAGGCAAAGATGTTGATGCTCCCTCCAGACCAACGGAGTCACACCCAAGCCAGGGCATATATCTCCACCTCCCACTTTCAAGTATCCAACTTCCCACTCAGACGGGAGCCAGTTCTGCCACTGGACAGGGCATGGTGGGGTCGGGGCTTACCTGGAGGCTGACCACCACCAGCAGCAAGGGCAGGGTCACCAAGAACTTTCCACGCCAAGGAGTATGGAGCAGTGCTGTAGTGGACAGAGGTGGTACTGTCAGCAGGAGAGGTGGGCCTGGCTCCCCACCACACCAATCCAGAGTCCCTTGGACATGGTTACTAGTATCTGGGTGAAGTAGGCACTCAGAGTTTGATGAGGTCCTCCATGCTGGCCACAGCCATGATTGATGCTTGTGGACACACTGCCGAGGGAGCAAAACTGGGGAGTTCTCAGCCCATATGGAAGCAGTGACCTCACCAGCTCTGGGGCCCCCAACTGTCCACACCATCTGGTCTGCTGGGACCCCCAAGGGCAGAGGGTGGTAACAGAAGCTTCTAATAGTGGAGTTGATGTGTGCTTACTCTGCAGACTTGAGACCCCCACCTAAGCAAAGATTCCACACCCATGGGCCTGAAGGACACGACTTCTGGTCACAGCAAGAGGAGGGTGTGGCCAGAATTAGGGAAGATGTGATCCAACCTGAATATGAGGCCCCTGAGAGAAACAGCGGGGGCCTCAGTCACCAGCCACAGAGTAGGCACCCAATAAACATTTGCTTTGGGGAAGAAGGAAGGAGAAAAGGAAGGAGGGGCCAGGTATGGCCCTGCTGGGTGATAAGAAGGACTTATCAGGCAGTGGAGGATGGAACCAGAACTGTAAATGATAACATGTCTAGAACATTCTATCCTGAAGGGCAAGGCCAGTAGGGAAAAGGAGGCTCCCGGGGCTCATGGTAGTTTGCCCGAGGGTGCCACAGTCTGCACAGGCCAGAAAGAGCTCAGAGACCCCAGGTAGATCCTTGAAGGGGGCTAACACCATGTACTAGGGAAATCGGAGGTCAGTCTCCAAAAGCATCATTCCAAGATCAGGGGCTTCTGTCCATGCTCACCTGCTCATTCCAGTGCCCAGTTCAGAGGGATCACAGTGGGCCTACTGTGTGCTTGTTAACTGGCCCCATGCACCTGAGAATTGCCACTGACCCTCTCGGTGTGCTAAGCCCTGGGATCCAGCAAGACTGGTTCCCAGTTTGCTGTCACAGAGAGTGAGTTTGAAGAAGTGCGGTTGCTACCTGAGGTTGCACAGTCAGGCAGTCTGGGACCTGACGCCAAGGGAGGACAGCAGAGAGGACGGCCAGTCTGAACCCCAAGGTCAGTGCTCCAGCTGTAACTGAGCTCAGTGCGTCCACTCTCTTGGTGGGTGTCTGGGCCGAATAAGACGTCTCCAAGGTGCAGTGCGCGAAGGCCTCATCCATCTTTCCTTGCGATGAGGACACAGTGACACTGGTGTCTCCTGGAGGGGACAGTCAGGTGCGACTGGATTGTACTGCTTCATGTGGGACGCAGTCTTCAGGGATGTCTTTGTTCTCAGCATCGGCCTCTTCTGGTCTCAAGTCCTTGGAATCTGTTCCACTGGTCATTTTTCATCTTCAGCAGGGAGAGCTGCAAAAAAAAAAAAAATACTTCCAGGGAAACATAAAATTTGTCATAAGCAGGATTCTTATCTAGCTGTTACTTAGGGGCAAGAAGCTTGTGCACAAGGCGAACTCTACCTGGTGATCTGGGTCAACAGGGAGAATTCCTTTACTCTTGCTAACCCTGTGCTCACACAGCCAGAGTGGACCCAGGCCTGCCAACTCAGGCAGTTACACTCCCCTCAAGACTCAGTTTCCTCATTTGTGCAGTGGAGACTGTGACAGCCTTGGTCTTGTCATATGTTGAAGGATTTGATGGGAAACTGAAGGGAACAGCATGAGGCACAGAGTTGGTGCCTGGGACTAGGAAGCTGGTGTGGTGCCAGCAAGGCACGGAGCAGGTTCTCAATGATTCCGGCAGACAGGGCAAGGAGGAGTGCTGGAGCCCTCGGTGACTTTTTTAGGATTTTATTACATCATTTATCAGAGGTGACCAGATACACAGCAGGCAGGCGTGCCGGGGGGCTAGGAGGTTGGCAGGCCTCCTAGTCCCTGGCGCATCTGCACTCTCTGGGCTACTGCTGCTTACTGCTTCTGTCTCTCTTCTCTCTTTCCTGCTTATGCTCTCTCTTTCTCTGTTCTCTCTTCTGCTGCATCCTCAGGACACCGCCCTTATACACTGCATGCCTCAGCCCAGGTGCTCCCACTTGCGCATGCCCACACCCTACTCCAGGTGCCGCCATCAGGCCTGCGTGCAGGACCGCAGGTGTCCATCATCGACACCAATGGCGATAGGGTGGAAAAGCCTGATAATTTTCACTGGTCCTACAACACGCCTGGGCCTTGGAAGCTGGTCGCTATTAATATGAACACCACCACTTCATGCTCAACCATGATCCAACACCTCTTTGACATCCCTTAGGGGGTCTCGAACTCTAGATCTGCATGTGCTCATACCATCTCCCACCACAGACACAGACACACACACACACACACACACACACACGGCATCCCATTGCTTCCCAGCCTCATCTCCCCACTCCTTCCAGGGCTTCCTTGGAGCTAAGCGTCTTCTTGCCTCTGGACCTTTGCACAGGCTTTTCTTCTGCTAGGAATGCTTTTCCACCCCCGCCTCCAGAGGTTCATCGTCTCATCAGAGTGGGAGTAGCCTAAGAACTGGGTCCTGGGTGAACTCCCCTGGTTTGGGGGCAGATATACACCCGGGAGGAGATGGTCACAGTGGATGCAGCAAATCTGGCGATGCCATAGTTACCAGCACTGCAAACCATCAGGAAAAGGCAGTTGGTTGATGAGCAGGATGCTGGGGGAAGGGGTGGGCTCAGGCTGGGGGTCGTGGAGCACATCCCAGAGGCCCCACCTTGCTTCTGATCACTCAGGGCTGGCTTGGCCTGCAGAGAGGCAGCCCCTTGCCAAAGGCGTATCCATACCTGCTTAAGCAGGGCCTGGCCCCGGCACACGTCTATGGAGGAGACCAGGATGTAGGCGCCTTCCTCCTTGGCCCTCCACCACTGCCTGTGGCCACGTCTCCGAACCCTCCTGCGTGTGTGCAGAGGGGGTGCGTGCAAAGGCACTGTAGGGTAAATGGGAAAGCATCAGGCTTTTCCGCCCTCCCGCCATTGGTGTGACGATGGACACCTGCGGTGCTGCATGTGTGCCTGAGTGGGCATGTGCAAGTTTTGACATGGGCGTATAAGGGCAGCATCACGAGGATGCCAGCAGAGCAGCAGAGAACAAGAGACAGGAGCAGGGGAGAGACAGAGGCAGAGAGAAGAAGCAGCAAAGCAATCGAGAGAATGAGATGTGCTGGGGGCTGGGAGGCCTGCCAGCCTCCTGGCCCCCCAGTCCCCTGCCTACCGTGTACCTGGTCGCCTCTGAGATAATGATGTCATAAAAGCCTAAAAAAAGCCACCGAGGGCGCCAAGACCTGTCTGTCGGAATCTCGAGAACCTGCTCCCTGCCCTTCCTGCCACCACAGGCACCAAGGCGCTTCCTCCATCCCGGGCACAGAGAGAGGGAGGAGGCAGCTAGCCCAGGTGAGGGGCTGTGGAGCGCAGGAGGCAGGAGGGCGATGGGAGGATGCTTGCCATGCATGGCAGGGAGCCACATGCCTGTCCCCTCCGTCTCCCGGACGCTGAGTGAGGGTTCCAGTTGGAACCCTATAATGGGAGTCATATGGGGGAGCCTGCCATTAGCCGTGAACCCCCTCCCCAGAAGGAGACTCTGGGAGGGCAGTGTCTGGGTGACCCCAACACACAAACGAAGAAACTGAGATTTGGGGAGTCATCCCGCCGAAGTTTGCAGGCACTGGCACCTTGGGGTCCCTCACTGGTGGGCACAGAGGGACTTGGCTCTCCCCAGGCTGTGGGTTTGAGCCCTGGGGGAGGAGCCCCCTCCTCCATGCTAGGGCGGCAGGAAGCCTGGGGAGAAGGCTGGAGCCCCGCCGTCCTCCCCAGCCTCTGCCGCCCCCTGGTGGCCTCTAACCGGCACCCACCCGGCCCCGCGCCTCCCAGACACCCCCGCGGGTGCCGGGGCTTCCTCTCGCCGCTGTCCCTCCCGCAGGGCTGAGCGTTGCCGCCGCCGCCTATGGACACCTGGCGCGCAGCCGTCCCTGAGCCAGGGCGATGGGGAGGACACAGACCTCCTCCTTCCACCATCTTCCCGGACCCGTCAGCGCTGCCTTCTGGAAAACCTGGTGGGGCGGTGTAGTAGGGTCTGGAAAAAGTCTCAGGCTTCTCTGCCCTCCCGGTATAATGATGGACACCTGCGGTGCCCGCATCCTTCGGCGGGATGACTCCCCAAAGCTCGGTTTCTTTGTTTGTGTGTTGGGGTCACCCAGACACTACCCTCCCAGAGTCTCCTCTGGGGAGGGGGTTCACGGCTAATGGCAGGCTCCCCCATATGACTCCCATTATAGGGTTCCAATTGAAACCCTCCGTAGGGTTAGAGCAATCAGGTCTTTCCACCCTCCCCCCACTGTGATGACGGACACCTGCGGTGCTGCGAGCATTCCAGGGTGGGCATGCGCGAGTGGGCGCCCTGAGTTGGACACGGGCATAAATGGGCGGCGTCATGAGGACACCAGGGCCAACAGGACCGACAGTACTGACCAACGTGAGGAGAAGCAGCAGCAGCAGAGAAAGGAAGCAGCCGAGAGGGTGAGATGCATCCCTGTCTGCCATGTACCTGATGCCACCTCTACTAATAAAAGCATGAAAAGCCACCGAGGGCTCCAAGACTCCTTTCCTTGACCTGTCTGCTAAGAACCACCCAAACCTGCCCAGTGCTGCCTTCCTGCCTCTACTCCCTCACTCAGCATCCCTCCTAGGCATGCGCAAGTGGGTGCACCTGGGTTTGGACACGGGCCTTTATGGGTGGTGTCATGAGGACGCCAGTACCAACCAACAAGCAGTGAGAGTACCAACGAGCCCAGCAGCAGAAGAAAGAAATGCAGAAGAACGAGAGAGAGACGAGAGCAGCCGAGAGGGTGGGATGTGCTGGGGGCTGGGAGACCTGCCAGCCTCCTGCCCCACTCCCCCCGCACCCCTACCTGCCATGTACCTGGCCAACTCTAATAATAAAACCGTAAAAGCCACCGAGGGTTCCAAGACTCCTTCCTTTATTCCCAGCTGCTGGAACCATCAAGAACGTGCTCCGTACCCCTTCCCGCCACTACAGGAGGGGAATCCAGGTGGGGACCCTCTTCCAGAAAACCTGCAAATAAATGTATGCATGGCTACCTGCTCCCACAGGATGGTCCTCTGGCAAGCACCCTTTCCCCTAAGGAGAGGGAGCGCATCCACGCCTGGGGGGAGGATGGTTCACCGCGCCCCGACTGTGTGCAGGGCCCTGCTCCTGGCTTGGGGACGCTGCTTGGGGAAACCGCGGAGTTGAGGAGTGGACCTGGGGGCTGAGGGTGAGTCTGGCTTGCAAAGAGCTGGAAGGACTCTTCCAGAAAGAGGAGCTGCCAGCGCAAAGGCCTGAGTTGGGAAGGAGCAGAGTGAGCCTAGGGCTGAGGGGGTGGGGAGGGCCGCAGGGGCCCCTCTGTGCTGGCCAAGGATGGGTGGGCCACTACTGCTGTCTTGTAGTCATAGGCGGGAGAGGCAGGCTGGGGAGGTTTTTGTTTTGCGTTCTGGATGCATCTAAGGTGGAAGGCCTTGTTGCTGGGGATCTTAGTCATCTCCTCCTGTGTCATCTCCTCCTGTGTGTCTCTTCATCTGGCTATCCAGTCACAGTCTTCAGTGCGGTGTGTTCAGGTCTAATGGGAAGCAGGCTTCCTGAGTTCTGTGAATCACTCTAGCAAATTAATTGAACCTGCGGAGGGGGTGTGGGTCTCGGATTGGAGGTGGTTGGTCAGAAGTACTGGTAATGGCTGGGCTTACAACTGGTCTCTGGAGTGAGGGCCTGGGAGTGAGGCCTTAACCTTGGAAGCTGACACCATCTCAGCTGGTGTCTGGGAATTGCTCATTGATATAGGACACACACAAGTTGGAACTGGATCCAGTAGCTCATTCAAGATCTGTTCCAAGGGCCTCCCTGGTGGCGCAGCGGGTTGAGCTCCACACTGTGAAGTCTGTAGACACAGCAGCACAAGTTCGATCCCCGGCCAGGGAGGGGACCCACATGGCACAGCAGACCTCTCCTGCCTCCCCGCTGCTCCCCTCAGCAGTGGATTTCAGTCTATCTGCCTGTTCTGCTCCCCGCTTTGTCTCTGGTGAATCATCTCACCCCCTCACACATCTAGCCTATACTCCAGTTCTTTTATGCATAAACAAATCTTTAAAAAAAATTGTCCATCTTGAGGATTGAGCTACACTTTAAAGTCTGTTCAAATGTTGGCAGTGACTGACCAGTCACAATCACCAAATAGCCAGGTCAGCCTGTTTCATTTTTATCTAGAGGCCTCACCATGGGACCTGAGAGACAAGAAGTGATTCAAAGCAGGTTCTGCAACAATTAGTCCCCCAAAGGCAGACCTTCCCTTCCTCCACTTTTCACTCTGTTCAGGGCTGAGTGGATTGGGTGATACTCACCCATACTGGGGAGCAAATCGTCTCTCCTGAGCCCACCCATTCAGGAGTTGCTCTCACCTGCAAACACTGTCCTGCACAATCCAGAAGTAATTTTTTTATTTTAAAAAAAGATTTATTTATGCATACAAGAGCTGGGGTAGAGGCCAGAGGCAAGGGAGGAGAGAGGATTCACCAGAGACAGAGTGGGGAGCAGAACAGGCAGATGGACTGAAATACACTGCTGAGGGGAGCAGCGGGCAAGTCAGAAGTCTGCTGCACCCTGGCTGGGGATTGAACGTGCGCTCCTGTAGCGTGGATGCTTCACAATGCAGCACTCAACTCACTGCGCCACCAGGGAGGCCCCAGAAGTAATGTTTGGGGAGATATCTGCGCACCCCATCAAACTGACACGAAATTGACGGCCAAAAAGGGATGTATATTCGTCCTCCTTTCTCTGGACATTTCGGCATTTAGTCTTGCAAAATATGACTACAGAGGAGTGAACAAAAAGATTCTACACTCTGGACACCCAAACTCTGCAGGTCCTAATTCTCATTGGCTAGTCTTTGGGATTGCCAAGATGAGTTAGGGAGATGTAGAGGGCCTGCAAATACTTGCTTAATCCCCGCCCCCCTTCTTTCTTGCTACTATCTTTCCATTGCTTATTTGTTGCTTTTCCTAAAAACAAACTTTAGCAGAGTCTAGGATTTTCTTAGTGGGAGGCTCCCTGAGGTTTAACCTGGTATAAGTGGCTACAATGATGCAATTAGGTTTGGTAATGAATGTAAAGCACCTGTCACAGGGCATGGCCCATGGCTGGTCCCCATAAATAATGTTACATTTATCCAGTCGCACCTCAGAGAATTTTTCTTTCTTATTGGAGGGATAATTAAGAATGTTTTGCATTTTTTGGACATAGAGGCTGTATTCTTAATTTACTGCTAATTAAGCTAATAGTCTCAATTTACTGTTTTCACTACTTAGTACTAGATCAGGATACTTAAACATTTTGTAATATTAGGTATGAAAATCATACTATGTGATCAGGCTGATAAAGTATGGACTATTTTTCACTTAACAATGAATTCTGCCCCCAAAGATTCCAACTGGAAAGCATGAAGTGAGAAACAAAAAGATTTATTTATTTATGCATACAGGAGCAGGGGTACAGGCCAGAGTGCAGGGAGGTGAGAGGATTCACCAGAGACAGAGTGGGGAGCAGAACAGGCAGACTGACTGAAACACACTGCTGAGGGCAGCAGCGGGCAGAGCAGGAGAGGTCTGCTGCGCCATGTGGGTCCCCTCCCTGGCCAGCGGCAGGAATCGAACTCGTGCTGCAGTGGCTGTGGTTTGCTTCATAGTGTGCTGCCTAACCCGCTGTGCCACCAGGGAGGCCCAGAAACAAAAAGATTTAAAGTGGCGTGTTGGACTTGTCATTATCCATTGTGTTCTTTGGAATCCCACAAAAATCAACCCTTTTTACTGAATAAGTATGTGATGGAACATTACAGGAAGGAACTCACTGAAACTTGGCCATCCACAGCCCTCAACTTTATATCTTAGATCTAATCTTAGATATTTTCTGGTGGTGCAGAGGGTTGAGCACTGCTCTGTGAAGCATCCGCAGCACAGCAGCATGAGTTCGATCCCCGGGGAAGGGAAGGGACCCACATGGTGCAGCAGGCCTCTCTTGCCTCGCCCACTGCTCCCCTCAGCAGTGTGTTTCAGTCAGTCTGCCTGTTCTGCTCCCTGCTGTCTCTGGTGACTCCTCTCACTCCCCTCACCTCTGGCCTGTGCCCCAGCTCTTGTGTGTATAAATAAATCTTTAAAAAAAAAAAGTGTTGGAGTGCATAAATCACCTTCAACCCTTCAGTGTATCTATTTCACTACCTGCACATTTGTGAAACATTATTTGTGTACATAGTATAATTATTCATATAAATTTTTTTAAAAATTATTTTTGAATAGTTTTAAATTTACAGAAAAATCACAGAGATGGTACAGAGTTCCCAGCCAGCTGCTCACCCAGTTGCTTCAAGTTTTTTTTATTTCTTATCCAAAGTCCTTTCATTCCGGGAGTCCATTCAGAAAGCCACGTCCACTCAGTTGTCTTTTTTTTTTTAACACACTGCTGAGGGCAGCAGCGGGCAAGGCAGGAGAGGTCTGCTGCGCCATGTGGGTCCCCCACCTGGTCGGCGGCAGGGATCGAACTCGTGCTGCAGTGGCTGCGGTTTGCTTCATAGTGCGTTGCTTAACCCACTGCGCCACCAGGGAGGCCCCACTCAGTTGTCTCTTTAGGCAACTCTTGACCGTGAGTTTCTTAGGCTTCCTGGCTTTTGATGACCTTGACATCCGCAAGGGAACGCATCAGGTACTTTGCAGGATGTCTCCATTGACGGGATCTGTCCACTTCTCTCATGATCAGAAAGGGCTTGTGGGAGCGTGACCGTCAGAGCCAATCTCATCACATCGAAGGTTCCTTCCATCATCGTTACAGCACCACTGCGGCCCAACGCCCGGCCGAGGCAGCGCCATCCATGGTTAATAGGGTAGACCCAGTCCCGGTAACCTATGGCCTAGCAAAGCACGCCAGGCAAATCTGAATTTGACTTTATGGCTTCTGACTTAAAGGTGTTGTGCAGAGGATCATCAAGTAACAAGGGGGACTTTTCAAACACTGACCTACTGTTCCTAAGCACACCAGGGATACTCAGATATTCTGGGTAACAGTTCCTTTCTGTGAGGTTGACGATGATCTTAGTCCCTCTGGCAATGTATTAGTAAGCCCACTGAAGTTACCTACTTGAAGGAGAAATCACTTGTAAAAATGTGTGTAACATATACGATGTGTTATCTGATGTAAGCAGCAATGTTTACATTTTAAAGTTGTGTGGAATTTATCCTTCCCTGAGTTTACTCAAGAGCAATAGGAATTTTAATCATACCAAGTGGTCCACCTTAAATCCCTACAATATTTTTTAAAAAGATTTTATTTATTTATGCATACAAGAGCTGGGGTACAGGCCAGAGTGCAGGGAGGTGAGAGGATTCACTAGAGACAGAGTGGGAACAGAACAGGCAGACTGACTGAAACACACTGCTGAGGGGAGCAGTGGGCGAGGCAGGAGAGGTCTGCTGTGCCACGTGGGTCTCCTCCCTGGCCAGCAGCAGGGATCGAACTCGTGCTGCAGTGGCTGCGGTTTGCTTCATAGTGCGCTGCCTAACCCACTGCACCACCAGGGAGGCCCACAACTTTTTTTTTTTTAAATCCACTGCTGAGGGGAGCAGAAGGGAGGCAGGAGAGGTCTGCTGCGCCGTGTGGGTCCCCTCCCTGATGGGGGATGGAACTTGCACTGCAGTGGCTGTGGAAATTTCACAGTGCAGCGCTCAACCCCTTGCACCACCAGGGGAGCCCTCCCTACAACTTTTATTGTCAGTTGTACTCAATAAAGTTGAAGGAAAAAAGTAATGGTCATTTTAGGTTTTAATCCTTTGAGATCAGTTAAACCTTGCTAATTGATACTTTCCATTCATAATTTTCCTAACATATCATAAAAAATTGAACTATCAATCACCTTTTATAATGGCAATCATAAGAAAACAAGTAGGTGTATTTTCTTTGCAATTCACTTTCCAGGTCACGGATGTAACAGGCTGGATATGGCTAACTGACAGGGCTGCCCCCACATCTGCAATGAACTACTACAGGTGCTGAGCTGGGGGTGCTGGCGCGCCCATGCAGACTCCTGAATGATGATGGGTTTACAGAGGCGGGTAAAATTTTTTTTTATTAACTTTTTTAAAATTTATATATATTTGACATCACTTGTAATCCCATGTATTCCCCATCACCATATCACCAGTGCACCATCACCTCAGCCCCCCGTGCTCCCGTCTGCCCTCAACCCTCCCCCTATTCCCTCCCCACCAAGTGTCCCCAATTTGTCCTTGTCTTTTCATTTTTGGTTTTTGTGAGGTGGGTAAAATTTTAAGTGTGTTTCAAAACCTTCCACATGTAGCATTAAAATAAAAATGGTTTTCTAGTTTTCAGAAAAAGATTCAGTTAACATACAATGCCTATTTGTTTTTTTAAGAACAGTGTGACAAGTTGAGGTTTTGGTGTAAAAGTCAGTGGGGAGGGAGACCCCCTAACAGCACAGCAGCCAAGCACGTGGGAATTTGGGGCGCTCCCCTCACCCTCTCTTCCCAGTGCTTACATCAAGTCAGAAAACACACCCGTTTAACTCTGACTAGCTGTTTCTCAAGTACATTTGACACTTTTTATTCTGCCATCTCTTTGTACCCTAAGGAAGAGATGTTCTAAGGGACATTCTAAGGGACAAAGCTGCTCTGTGGCTAATAAACACGAGTTCTAAGGGTGGTGAGTTGAGCAACGGTTATGATATGTTCTAGGCTCGCTAAGGAAGTGACACGTGACTTCTCAAATGATCTTTCTGTAGAATGAGTATTAAGTGCAGAAATCCCACCCAGCTTTTTAACCCCAGTGATGCTAATGTGGAAAAAGGGGTGCTACAGATGTGACCCCAGCACTGCCAGCACCCAGCCTGACAATGCCAAGCATTTTGAAGAGAAGACACGGTCAGGGCAAAAACTTTGAGAAGCTGAGACATGACCATGTTACCTACTCTGGTCTTTTAAGGAGTCTTTCCCAAATGACCGAGATGTCTCTTCACCCACTCCCTCCGACCACAGGGCAACTGGTGCACACAGGGGGCTCACCAAGGTTCCCAGGAGAGCTGACCCCCGGCCCCTGGGCAAAGGTATATTACCAAGATGTAAGGAGAGAAAGAGTCCTTAGTCCACCACACATGTAAAGGAGGTTGGGGGTTAGGGACATGCATGTTCTGCCATCTGAGCTGGCTACACTGTACAATGTTTTTGTAAGAAAGTATGTGATGAGCGAAGCAGCAGGCTGAGCACCGCACTGTGAAGCATCCACACCGCAGCAGCGTGAGTTCGATCCCCGGCCAGGGAGGGGACCCACATGGCGTGGCAGACCTCTCCTGCCTCACCCGCTGCTCCCCTCAGCAGTGTATTTCAGTTGATCTGCCTTTTCTGCTCCTCACTCTGTCTCTGGTGAATCCTCTCACCACCCACGACTCTGGCCTGTACCCCTGCTCTTGTGTGTATTAATAAATCTTATTAAAAAAATATCATGTGATGAGTAGCTCGGTTCTAGTATGAAATATTTGTGAAATTATTGTGAAAACATACTACCATTGATAGTATGTTTTCTGAATACTATACTTTAAATACACTACATAAGCTCAAGGAAATGGGCATTTATAACCAAAAGCAAACAAAAAACTCAACAAGACCAAAAAGTCAAAGATACACCAAAGGGACCATGGTGGGGAGGGGAAGGAGGGGAGGGCAAAGATGGGGATGGGGGCAGAAAGAGCACAAGGGACTGAGGTGATGGTGCATGGGCGGAATGGTGGTGGGAACTCCCTGGGGACTACAAATAATGTCAAATATAGTTAACTAAATAAAAAAAATATATACTACATAGCATAAAACCACTGGTAAATTATGAACAGACAACAGCTCTTTATTTTTTTTTTAAAGATTTATTTATTTATGCACACAAGCACTGGGGTACAGGCCAGAGGTGTGGGAGGTGAGAGGACTCACCACAGACAGAGCAGGGAGCAGAACAGGCAGATCAACGGAAGCACACTGCTGAGGAGAGCAGTGGGCACAGCAGGAGAGATCTGCTGCGCCATGTGGGTCCCCTCCCTGGCCGGCAGCAGGGATCGAACTCGTGCTGCAGTGGCTGCGGTTTGCTTCATAGTGCGTCGCTTAACCCACTGCGCCACCAGGGAGGCCCGACAACAGCTCTTTAAATCCTCAGTTTCCTCCAGCATTTTTTCATGGTCCATAAATAAATCACTTGGTCAAAGCTCTCCCTTCACTGAATCGCACATGGGTTTTGTTGTTGTCTAGTATCTTCTCAACTTGATATGCCTACTTCCTAGTTTCAACAGTGTTAACCAGCAAATGTCCTAAGTCTTGATTTAGGAATCTGCTCTTTAGTTAGAAAGGCAAAGTAAATGCTTAAACAGAAGTTGAGTAAGTTAAATAAACTTTAACTTAATATTATTTTCTGTTACTAGTCTGAGATACATGGAGTGCAGTACAAGGCTGTCTAGCAAACTCCATTCTGAGGTGAATCTGAGGGGTCCTATCACCGCAGCTAGGAAGGTTTGCAGGGGCCTCTCTGGTGGTGCAATGGGTTAAGCAACGCACTATGAAGCAAACCACATCAATCCCTGCCTCCCGGGGAGGGGACCCACAGGGCACAGCAGACCTCTCCTGCCTTGCCCGCTGCTCCCCTCAGCAGTGTATTTCAGTTGATCTGCAGGTTCTGCTCCCCACTCTGTCTCTGGTGAATCCTCTCACCCCCGCACCTTTGCCTGTACCCCAGCTCTTGTATGCATAAATAAATCTTAAAAAAAAAAAAGGCTTGCAGCTGTGGGCACCTATTCCTGCTTTGTGAACTCACACCAGTTTGAAACAACATGAAGAAACAGACATGCTCTGAAGAACAAAATAAAGGTAAAAAGCCCTGAGCACCTTTTACAGTATCATAATAAAACATTCATTAATTCCCCTGTGTGGAAATCTGGGAAAGGCAAGACTAGATATATCAAGTGTTAAGTGTGTTTATAAAGTCAGTTCTGATCTGTGATAAAACAGTTTAAAAACCCTTTGAAGCAATGTGAGAAAAGTTCATGGGTCATCTATCTGTGAATCTGAAAAATCTAGTAATTGATACTGGGCTTCGTCATGGTTAATGTGAAGTAGAACTACTACAGCTTAATTCAAAAGCAATTATTTTCTAGGTTCGGGACCCAAACCAATGATACTTAGTATTAGCTGAAATCTCCCACATGATGGGCAAAAGGCTGGTTTGCAGGGACGGGTAAAGACAGTTTTATGAGAAATCCATAAAAATGACTCTCAACATATTTTCTCCACTGGGGTTAGTTTACAAATGGAAATATAACTTTTATGAGAGGATTTTAGGCCTTTTGGCAACACCCTCGCAACCAGAAATAAAAGAATTTTAACACTATTTCTTACGATACTGTCAGAAAGTTTGGTCTTTGATTTAAAGAATTCTGTTAAAACAATGGAGGGAGGGGTGACAGATACTGAGTCTCTGATTAAAAATGAATCTTAGAAAATTTTCCCATGGACAAGACACAGATACCAATCATCTTACTTATCTATTTCTAGAAATTCCATGAGAATCCAGAAATGAAAATGAAAAGGTGAAACCTGGATCTAGCTGGCTGGCCAGGAAAACCCCAGAAACAGCACTAAGAAATTAAAGACACTGAAGAAAAATGATAAACACCTGCAAACATTTTTTTCCTACTGACACTTTAGGAAATTCCAAAGAACACACCCTGATTGTCTTTCTACAGTCATCATTTAGTAGTTAGAATTACTTACAAAACCAGCGCTGAGAACTAATAAATATTTATGTTGCCACCTGGTGATTTGCTTCAAGTTCAGCCAGTGCTGATTTGGGCTGTGATGATTACTGCACTCCCCCTTCGGCCCCCCAGCATATCCTCCTTTGTGTACCGGAAGCCATATAGTTGGGGACCGGATAGTGGCAGGATTCTGGAGCATCCGTGAGAAGAGCTGCCAGCTAAAGGGAACCATGACAATGGAGACTGCTTTACTATGCATTGCACAGACGTAACCATTCTTCATGCATGGCCATTATTTCCTACAGAAAATGCCAGCTCCTTTATTCCAGACAGCCTGTAACTGTAGAATTGCACATACAATCTTCATTATAGGAGCAGCATGCGCGATACGCCAATACCGCCTTCTTAGAATCCTTGCTCAGTGTCAAAGACAACAAGCAGGGCCCGGCGCTGACTGGCGGCTCTGGCAGCATCATATGAGATGGCTCTTGGGCCTGCCGTACAGTTGCAGTTTCTTGGTCGTGAGCAGCTGCGCCAGGCCATTGAGGAGCACCAGCACGATGGTCAGAGACATGACAATCACATAGTGGCTGATGCTACAGAAAGAGAGAAGCAAGTCGTAAGACACACAGAACTACTGTGGGGGAAATGTTGCTGGACAATGGACTGGAGATGCCTCCCCAGTCACAGAGTTTAGCCTAAGTGTAGTTAACATCCCCATGCAGGCGCAGTTAGCAAGGCAGACTCATGGCCCAGTCTCAGCACTGCTAAACAGAGCTGCAGATAACAGGTCAGGCTGGGCTGTGTCCTTGGCAAATGACCTCCCTGCAAACCTCCCCCTTTCCTCTGGGAACTGGCCTTCAAACATATGGTTCGTATGTTTTTTTTTACCCATGTAGCTGTGTAGAGATAGTAAAGTATAAAAGGAGCTCCCAGCCTTTGTTCGGGGCCCAGATTTTCGGAAAAAGGTCCATGCCTGGGTCCATATGCAGATGAATCTAGAATAAAGTGCCTGGTCTCCAGAGATCCTTGAGTACCGCCAGGTTTATCCTCCCATAGCCTGGGTTACTGGCCAGAGTAATTTCCATAACATTATGAACTGGTGACTTTAAAGCTGACATCAAAATGTTAAAACAAACTTGTGAGAGAAGTAGGGATGAGCATAAATGACATTTTGAGTTATTTCAAATAACACGTAGTGAAAATGGTTGGTTATTCAGCAGTATCCACACCTTTGTTAACAGCAGAAATGGAATTTCTAAAAGCTTCTAGAAAAATCAAGATCTCGTCCCTCCTCCAATTCTTGGGCCCTCTGAATAACACCGGCAGACCCCACAAGCTGTTCCCAGGTGAGTGGGCTGCCGTACAGAGCGCCCCCACCCAGGCTTGGATGTGTTGGAAGTCCTTTGGCAAAACTATTGTACCAGCCACAAGGGAAAGAAATGTTAGCTAAACGCAGACTCAGTAAAAGGATAGCTCTACTCAAGCGATTTCCAAACAAAGAGAAAAAGGTGCATCTCTTCACTAATCTCCCAGCCAAACTACCATCTCCTAGACTTTTTGAAAAAAATAAGACAATAAAAACTATTTTACTTAGTCCCAGTTCTCATTGTCAGCAATAGTAAATGCCCGGCTTTTCTTAGCAGTTGTACTCCACAGAACATGGCTTGATGATCAATTTAGCAATATGGGAAGAAATTTAGGACACAGATCTGACAAACTGATGATTTAGCAGAAGCTTCACGCAGCTATACTAGTACGGTATCACCCCAGCCACCTATACCGGAAGTTATCTATGTGTAAGGCCTATCAGATTTAACTAACTGACTTTACAGTAGGGTCATACGATTTACAGCCTTCACAAAGGGGATTCCCCCTTTGGGGGGAATCCCACCCTTTTTGGGGGGTGTATGCAGGCCTATAACCAGCTGGCTTGACAGAGAGAAGTGATTTTCCCCTTCCTCTTCTCCATCCCAGGCAAGGCAGGAAGAGTAAGGGTCATTCAAGAAGCCCCTACAAAGGAAAGGCCCACGGGACAAGCCCAGGTACGTGCCTTGGGACATTTGAGAAGGAGACTGGTACATGGGAATGTAGCGCCAGCAAGGCACGGAGCAGGTTCTCCGTGATCAGAGCAGACAGGTCAAGGAGGAGTCAGGCTGGGAGGTCAGGGGGCGGAGGTCAGGGGGCATACAGGCCTCCTAGCCCCTGGCGAATCTCACTCTCTGGTCTCTGCCTTTCTGCTCTGTTCCTCCTGCTGTTCTTACTCTTCTCCTGGCGCCCCTGTGCCTCAGCCCAGGTGCGCCTGTTACAGGGCAACCCTAGTAGAAAATGGGTTTGCCTAAGTTTTTACCTGAACGTTTGAAAGGCACTTATAATGCCCCAATTGCAGGCACACATAATAAAGGTTGATAAAGGGTTTCATTTACAAAAGAAGAGGAAATAGAGTAGTGAATAATACAAGGAGAAGAGAGGGATATAGATTCGTAAATGTTTTACCAGTTCCTTGGAGCTGGAACCCAACAGCATGCTAAGAGCTGGCCCCCAAGGAAAAGAGAGACCCCCCAAGGCCCACATGTCTGCTTTTATACTCAGCCTGGCTGTTCAACTCCACCCTCAGGTCCCAGTGATCTGCAATTCAATAATGACCTTATGGGATTTGTAGTTTTTGGATACTGTAGGTCTGGAATAGGGGTTGAAGTTTATAACCTATTTGTGTATCGCATTCGGGAGGACCTTCCCCCCTAACACGCCCACCTGCGCATGCCCACACCCCACTCCAGGGACCCGCCATCAGGCACGTGTGCAGGACCGCAGGTGTCTGTCATTGATGCTAATGGCAGGAGGGCAGAAAAACCTGACAACCTTTCTTGTACCCTACAGTGAACCAGACCAATCACCTCGAGGGACCTGGCAATTAGGAGAAAGGGCAGAGAGGGCTCACAGGTTATTGAGGTCACCGCCTCAGTAACTTCAATCCATTAGGTAGGCAACCCTTCAGTGTCAAATTGTTGGCTCTAGGACAAACCAAGCAAAGCTTTGGCAAGCTGCCAGGTATTCACCAGTAGGCAATTTCCTCAAGGTCAGGAGGGAGGACCTTTTATTCTATGCAGATTGTTTTTTTTTTTAAAGATTTATTTATTTATGCATACAAGAGCTGGGGTACAGGCCAGAGTCCAGGGAGGTGAGAGGATTCACCAGACAGAGTAGAGAGCAGAACAGGCAGACT
>JAGFMF010011492.1:1002361-1030424 GCA_019455555.1 Galemys pyrenaicus | reverse complement strand
TTGTCATCAGAGAAATGCAAATCAAAACCACTATGAGATACCACCTCACCCCAGTGAGAATGGCACATATCAACAAAAGTAGCAACAACAAATGTTGGCCAGGATGTAGAGAAAAAGGAACTCTCTTACACTGCTGGTGGGAATGCAAGCTGGTCCAACCATTATGGAAAGCAGTGTGACGGTTCCTTAATCTACCAAGAATGGAACTTCCATATGATCCAGCAATCCCACTCCTAGGAACACACCCAAAAGACACAAATACACTGATTCAAAAGAATACCTGCACCCCTATGTTTATAGCAGCACTCTTTACAATAGGGAAGACCTAGAAACAACCCAGATGCCCAAAAACAGATGAGTGGATCGGGAAGCTGTGGTACATGTACATGATGGAATACTATTCAGCAATCAAAAATGAAAAACTAGCCACATTCATAGGAACATGGATGGAACTGGAAGGGATTATGCTCAGCGAAGTAAGTCAGAAGGCAAAAGAAAACTACCAGATGGTTCCTCCCCCAGGAGGAATATAAGGGAATGAAATAAGGATCAAGGAAAGGAATAAGAACAATAGTAACAAGAAAGAAACAAAAACCAAAAATGAGGAGACAAGGACAGACTGGGGACACTTGGTGGGGAGGGGAGGGGGAGAGTTGAGGGCAGATGGGAGCACGGGGGACTGAGGTGATGGTGCACTGGTGATATGGTGATGGGTAATACATGGGGATTACAATTGATGTCAAATATATGTAAATTAAAAAAAATTATATAAAAAAATAAAATAAAGTAAAAAAAAAAGAGTCCTCGTAGAGCTTGGCAGGACCAAATTGAGGCTGGTGTACAGAAACAGAGAAGGGGAGGTGAGAGGAGAGGCCCGTTAAATGGGCAGAAACAAGCCACAATGGCTTCACAAGCAAAAGGAATCAGAATTTAAATTCTTTCTACTAATGTGTTTCATCTACGTGTCACTTTGTGTGCAAAACTCAGAGTTGATTTGTTCTAATAGTCTGTGTGGTCAACGTCACCAAAACAGTGGTTAGAAGAACCAGTTAACAATGCCAAAATGCTCTCATCTAAACCAAGTGACCAGGAATCTGATTTGGAAGTTACCCTAACTGGGCCTCTGGTCACTTCTACCATAGGATGTTGTGCAGCAAAGCACCAGGCCTCCCCCAAGGGAAGTCTGCCTTTGCCTTCACTCCTAGCTGGGGACTTCTGGGCACTGGAAGTCATGCCTGATCAAGTGTTTTGCCTGTGGGATGTCAGCCGCCAGACAGTCCAGTGAAGGGGTTTATGTAGGAGGCTTTGGGCACCGTGGAGTCATCACCACCTCTACAAGCTCAGCATGGAACCCCCAGGGACAAGTCTCGAAGCCACAGCCCCGACATGAGGGCTGGCAGCCTCCACACAGACCGTTACCTCAGCTAGCTCTGTGAGGGTCACGCTGTCCTGAAGACACCTGGAGGCTCTGCTCTGGGACCCCTAACTCTGCCCTCTGCCTCCGCTCTGGGCTGACTTGAATCTGTGTCCTTTCATTGTCATAAACTGTAACTGCGAACATAACGGCTGTGTGTGTTCTGTGAGTCCATCTAGGGATTTATCAAATCCAAAGGCAGTTCCGAACTTGCAGGTTCTTTTTGTGAAAACACTATATACAGGGGCCTACACGCACCTCACTCAGAACTCACTTAAAATTAGAGCTATCGTCTTGATGTCAAAAGCTCTATTTCCTCACTCCTTCATTCTTCCTTCCCTTGAAGGGTTGAAAATCAACATTTCATGAAGCAAAGTGATGAATTATCAAAGTTAGTTTCTGCTGTCAATTTCCTATGATGGTTCATTTGAGACACAATGCACCATTGAAGACTCAGTATAAAATGACAGACTTGTATAAATCAAGTTACCTTAAGAAGAGCATTCTTACCACAAGTCTTATAAAAAGAAAACAATCTATAGTATAAATTAGGCCAGCACTTATGATTAATATCTAAAGACTTTAAGTATAGAAAATATACATATTTCTGATTAAATTAATTCAGCACTTAGATTCTCCATCATATTTATATTTAATATCCATTAACATCTTACCAAAGCCATGATGTCTGATATGACGAGGACCATGAGAAAAAGACTGAAAAAAAAAGAAAAATTATAGGTAATACAATAGGCACGAGCACATTTATAAAGCACATTGAAATCAAAATGAGAATAATCAACTATTCTGTCAGTATTTTGTTTCTGAATATACTACTTTTTTAAAGATTTATTTATTTATGCATAAAAGCATTGGGGTACAGGTTAAAAGTGTGAGCAGTGAGAGGAACGACCAGAGACAGAATGGGGAACAGAACAGGGAGACCAAGTGAAACACACTGCTGAGGGGAGCAGCGGGCGAGGCAGGAGAGGTCTGCTGCGCCATGTGGTTCCCCTCCCTGGCTGGCAGCAGGGATCGAACTCCTGCTGCAGTGGCTGTGGTTTGCCTCATAGTGTGTTGCTTAACCCACTGCACCACCAGGGAGGCCCTGAATATACTACTTTTGACAAAAGCTTACTGCCCCACAGAAATGGACTGGACTTTAAAAATGTCATTCAACATGTTGAATATTTATTTCAGTGGGATGAAAGGAACATGAATTAAGTTTTTTACTACAATTTTTATTTTGAGATAATTGTAGATTCACATGCAATCGCAAGAAATAATATAGAGGCATCCCCTTGTACCCTTTGTCCAGTTTCCCCCAATGGCAATCTCTTATAAAGCTTATTAGCTACCTAGTAATTACTTTTACTTTAGCTACTCTGATAGTCATATAAATATAATCTGTGGTTTTAATATGCATTTCCTCAATGGCTAATGATGCTGAAAATCTTCTCTCCCACTTCTTTGTCATCTGCAAATCCTCTTCAGATCTTTCTCTCATTTCCTAATCTGTTTTATTTTTACTGTTGAGTTTTAAGACTTATCGATATACCCTAGATACTGTTCTTTGTTAGATATGTGGCTTGTAAATATTTTTAGTATGTTGTTTTTCTTTTTATTCTCTAAACAGTTTTCTTGCAGAGTAAAACTTCTTAGTTTTGATGAAGTACATCTTACCAATTTTTCTTTTTAGTTGTCTATTGTCTATTCTAATTATTTTCCTAGCCCAAATTTCCAGCATTTTTTTCTCATTTTTTTTCTGAAAGTTTAAATCTTCTGTCCATTTTAAGTTAATTTTTACATAAGGTTTCGGTCAAGGTTCACAACTCTAAGAAATAATTGTTAGCCTAATTATAGGACTGATACACAGAAAGGTAACTCCATATGTATTTCACATATGCATATATATATATATATATACAAGCCAGACTGATCATTTCTTAGTTAAGTATGATCATTCAAAACAAATGTGATACGAGATACATAAAATAAAATGTATTATTCATTTTATAATTAAGAGTTTATAGAGATACAATGATACTGAAAGCATAAACTCCCAAAGTAACAATCCCAATGAAACCTTTGTCTAGCACTAGCTTAGTGGTTCCAAGAACAGAATCTACCCCTAATTTTAGACAGCTCCAATGAGTAAATAGTGCTTTCCTTCTTTGAATCAAAATGAGTGGAACAAAAAATTCCACCCTAGTGATCCAGTTATTCTGGAATAGAAGAAAAAGAATCAATATAATTTAAATACAATGTCATCTAGCTTTGTTAAAGTTTTGCTTGGTATTTTTAAATGCTGTTTTTCTAATATAAATTATTTTATTGTAGCACATGGATAATGTATGACACACCTGACTAAGTTATTTACTGTCTTCGCAGCATCAGCTTCCTTTTCTATAAAACGAACATAATAATACCTGTTTCACTGTATTAGAGACAATAAAGTCAGATAATACATGTAAAGAACCTGATAAAGTAAGTATAGATGGTAAGTGCCTAATAAGTACTGGCTTCCTTCTCACTCTTAATAACATAAGCTTCAAATAAAATTAAAGATCCAGTGAAAAATCCACTCTCTGCTCTCATAAGGTAGGTGTTCACTAGTTAGGGCTGTCACAACAGACTACTACAGACTTGGTAGCTTGAGTAATGGAAATTTGCTTCCTCGCAGTTCTGGAAGCTAATATTACGGTGTGAATAGGGTTGGTTTCACTCTTAGCCTGAAGATGGCCATGAAGCTTACTGTTCCAAAGTGATGGACTGGACTTCAAACAATTTATTCTATATGTTGAATGTTTATTTCAGTGGTATGAAAGGAACATGAATTTATATTTTTTTTACTACAATTTTTATTTGGAGATAATTGTAGATTCTCTCTACGTGTGTGTCTGTGTCCTAGTTTCCTCTCCCTATATGGACCCAATTATACCCATATGACCTCATTTTATGTGAATTGTCTCTTTAAAGTCTCTATCTCAAAATACAGCCACATTAGCCACATTCAACATATAAATAGGGGGAAGGAGAAGGAGAGGAGGCAAGTAAGCCCACAACAAGATGTGAAATGGAAAAGTAAGAAATAATTTCCATATGAGTTATCTAACTTAGGAATTGGAGGGTGGAGCAGCTGGGAAAGAAAAACTTAGGAGAGAATATGATGTCTGAAAAAAAAAAAAAAAAAGAATATGATGTCTGAACTACTCCTTCACAAGAAAGAAAAAGCTTTTCCCAGGCCAGTATTCATATTTTAACCATTCTGTGAAAACTGGGAACTGAGAAGCGAACTGTGCAAGGGGACCCAGCGAGCAAGCAGGCAGACAGTCACGTGTCACGTCTGGCCTGAATCTGCTCCTCAGCGTCAGGCACACTCTCCCTTGGGCACTGCTGATGCTCAGGAGCCTTCAATAGGTTCATTCTTTTCCTTTGAGCATGTCTTTGTTTCTCTTGCTTATTCATAAATCGCTCAAATAAGAAGCATACAAGAGACACCCTATTCAATATTCATGGTGTTCAAGTCACCACAAAAGCAGAAAGGCGGGATCACTCCCCTTGTTCTCGATACAATTTCTATTAATTGCATGCTAGGGCCTCCCTGGTGGCGCAGCGGATTGCGCTCTGCACTGTGAAACTTCGGCAGCACAGCAGCACCAGTTCGATCCCCGGCCTGGGAGGGGACCCACATGGCGCAGCAGCCCTCTCCTGCCTCGCCCGCTGCTCCCCTCAGCAGAGTGTTTCAGTCCATCTGCCTGTTCTGCTCCCCACTCTGTCTCTGGTGATTCCTCTCACCTCCCATGACTCTGGCCTGTACCCCAGCTCTTGTATGTATAAATAAATAAATAAATATTTTAAAAAACCCACGCACATTAGTTTCAGTGCATCATTTTATCTCTCAGGTGTTTTGCGCACCTAGGTCTTACAAGTTTACCCAGGAATAGTCTTTGAATCAAGAAATAAATACATGCTATAGGTTTTCATCCAGCTGATAATGACTACTACCTCTAGTAATGAGTACTACCACCATGACCGCCCCCTGCGGTGGTCTCTAGCTGGGCTCCTTGCTTTCACTCTTGTACTCTTAAAGTTGTCCATACATTCTCAAGGAAAGGTGGAATGAGAAGGAACAAAATATGTGGGAAGAGCACAAGGGACTATGGTGATGGTGCACGGGTGAATTGGTGATGGGAATTCCACGGGGAGGAGAAATATACACTGTACAAAAATGAAAAACAAGGCAAAATATATATGAAATAAATAAATATGCACATTTGGTAACTAAAAAAAAATTGTCCATATAACAGACAATGGGGCCTTTGAAACCTTCCAGTGTTTTTTAGCCATAACTAGGGAAAATAAGTTCCAACTATGGCCAATGACTCCAAGCCCCGCTTGTCTCTCCAACATTTATTTCCTACAATTCTTTCACTGGCACACTCCACTTAGGGCTGTTCCTCAAGTACACTGTATACATGTACACAGCTTCGGCCTTTTGTTCATTCCTCCACAATGTTCTTTACTAGATAGTTTCATGGTTCATTCTGTGTTAATTCAGTTTCTGCTTAAACGTCTCGTCATAGAGGCCATTCCTGATCAATCTATTTTTCTTCTTAACATTTAACTCTGCCTGACATGCGTTTTATGTCTCCCCAAGAAGATGGCAAGCTCTGTTCATCAGTGTATCACCAGTGGCTAGAACAGTGCCTGGCATATAACAGAACTTGAAACACATATGCAGTCAGCACTGAAGATGGCGAGTGACATCCCTTTTAGACACATGACTGACTTCAGAACCTCTTTTTGTCATAGGATTCTCAGAAAATTTGATCTAGGAAAAAGCAGACTTGGTAAAACACCACCAAATAACACCATAAACAGCTAGAGCCACAGAGTACAAGCTGTAACTGACAAAACAATAACGTGAAGAAGAAATCTTGACAAAAACCAGGTCTGTAATATCTGACAGAAAAATGAAACCCAGTAGACATAATATCTATAAAATAAAAACACACACTAGCAGGAACTAAATTCACAGATCTTAAGATAGATTACATTAAAAAATCTAAATGAAATAGAAATAGTTCGGTTTCACTTCACTTAAAATTAAAAATAAAAAAAATTGAGTGGGCTTAATGGAGTTTCTCCTGGAAAACTCTTTCAATAAAAGTTATTTGCTATTATTGTATTTCTGATTCTAATTTGGATTCCAAAATCTGAGTGCATAACATCTGAAAGTGAAAACATCCAACAGAGCAAAATTATATATATCTAAATGATGTATAAAAACATCTTACATTCATTTCAATTCATACAGGGCACAAAAAAAAGTCCCAGTTTTTTGGCTACAAGATCACATTGCTGACTTCCCAAAGTTTTTTCTCCCAAACACTACCATTTGACCGTGACTCTCTTGTATAGTTCGATCAAACATAGGACCGAAAAAGTATCCCTTTTAGATTTCATTATTTGGTTGGTTACTGAATACTTCTATAATTCTAAGACTCGTCTTCTCAGCTGCCTTCTGATACTTACTGTACACCTTGTATTCTGGAGGTAGTTAAGGTCTTCAAGGGCCTTATCACCTCATACTGTAAAATGGACTAGATTCTAAATATCTTCCCTAACCGTGATGCTTTGACTGGCTGCTTTTCTCTTAGTTCATCTCTGGAGTACTATTGAACAAAGGCTAAGGAGCAAAACTGTGCTAGCATTATTTGTTTTACATTACTTAACAACGATTTTTTTTATAAATATCAGTTTGACAGATGCTTTGACTGGCTGCTTCCCTCCCTCAAATCCATTTCACCCCCTTCCTTTTCCCTAACCACCTTCCAGTTTAGAATGAATGTTTGCTACAGAGTTCTGGCCTTGAGATCTATAATCTAAATGTGTTGGATGAAGTGTTTGAGAAAGACCTTGCCTCCCTGACAGAAAGGGAGAATCTGCTAACACAGCCCTTTCTCTTTTCCGCTTTCTCCTATGGAAGATATAATTCACAGAGGTAGAAGGAGGAAAATCAACACCCTGAAAATGGGACAGAGAAAGGCAGGATTGCCAATGAAATCACACTAGCTCTGGACTGCCTACCCCCATGATTTGTGAAACACATAAATCCCTACTTCCTAGCTACTGTTCGATTTTCATTACTTACAGCCAAAAGCATCCCTAATGGATCAGTTGTAACTTTCTGGTCAACATACTTCCATTGAGTGGACTCTACTCAAAATACACAAGTTTTTGTTGACAAAGCCAGATATCAAGACTGTCACCTAATTTGGTAAACTGATATTTACTTAAAAAGTCATTGTTAAGTAATGTGAAGCAAACAATGCTAACACAGTTTTTCTCCTTAACCTTCGTTCAATACTGCTCCAGAGATGAGTTGAGACAAAAGCAGAATCACCTCACTAGTTACACTGAACTTGTCCTTGGCATGACAGATCTAACAAGCAACTTGTCCTTGGCCTGACAGATCTAACAATCTAGCAGACTAGTATAAAACGTGTATCAGTGATGACGTCAGTGATATTTAGCAAGTGGATATGACGATGAAGGACAGGGGAACACAGGCTGTGTAATGGATGAGAAAAAGAAAACAGGATGAGGAGCTGGTAGGAAAATGTACTATCAATAGAAAGAAAAGGGACAATATGTGGGTTCAATATGTGACATACTACATTTAAGGGGTAGGTGTGACTTTGAAGAAGAAATGTAAAGGTTTAGAGGTGAAGAGAAGACTTTCCTAAATCTTTGTTACCTCTGCTTGACTTCTCTCCCTTTCTGTTTAGTTTTCTATTGTTCTAGTATCATGATTCAATCACTACACACACACACAAACACACCCACGCGCGCACATTTTGGTGAACCTTTTACTTTTCTCACCCCACATGTTCCCACTTCTTATTTAAACCTGAATTAAATCCCATCTAAACAAAGGCATTCACAAACAGAGCTATAAGAGAGTACACAGTATTTACCAGTTTTCTATTGCTCCTAGTATGTGATATTGACAAAGTGTAAGTGCTTTCAAGTCATATAAATATCCTGCAAAACTATACCAAATTAAACTAGAAATGGGATTTCTACTATTTTTAAACAGTGGAAGAAAATCCTTTTTCAAATTATGGCATATGCATAATATGTTAAGCTGAGTTGTAGTTTAAATTCATCAAGAAGAACATGCAAATTTATGCTAATATCAGTTATTTCTTTCAGCATGGAATATGCCAATTTGAGTCAAGAATAACAAAGCTGCTGAGAAGCTTCAGATTTATTTCAAGTGTTTTTCAGAGAGGTAATCAGTTCTGAGCTGATAAGGCAATTTTATTGGCTTATAAAAGCAAAAAGTGAGTTGACAGCTTCTCAAGTCTTCATTGCTAAATTTGGAATTGCTCCAGAAGTTCCTCAAAACTCAAAAAGAATGCTTTCCTCCCAATTGTCAAATGTGTAGAAACAAAAACTGAGAAACTGTAAATTACTGGTATTTAGAATAGTCAATTTCAAGCTATTTTAAATGAAGTAATTTTAATACTATTATATTTGTAACATCCAATTTAAGAAGTAGCCCAAAACAGAATGATCTCCTTTGTTTTGGCACAGCTATGTATATAACAAAGAAGTCATCAACAAAATAACTGAATATTTATGGTTAAATGTTTTCTAGGGGGCCTCTTCATTAGCCCAAACAATCCTCTAGTAACATTTCATTACTTTGAAAGAATTCTGTCTGCTAGAGATGCTAATCAACTATTTTCCTCCAATGAAAATGAAACTCTGATTTAAAAGGTGTAACATTATTTCTCATTTTGTAGCACATGATCTATGTTAGCATCTTAATAACAATCAGATGAAATATTCTCAAGTGTGTATTCTTACTTCTTGAGAATGGACAAGTCCAATGCGTCTTAAACATTCACCTTACCTTTTTGATGATAACTGGGTGGTCAGCTGAACTGCTTCAAAAGCACACATCACCAGAACGAAGGGGATTAAAATCTGTTTAAAGAACAAATGATGTCACAGGTGGCTAAAGTATTTGAAATTTTTTAAAATACATACTACATTTCTTTGTAGAAATATTTCAATTTCTCAGATAACTTTTCTATGTATTACTGAAAAATAACATTGAAAATAAAATACATTGAAATAAAACATGGAAGTTGTAACACTGAAATAAAATACAACAATATTGAAAATAACCTAGAAATGAACTTAACAGCTCATTGGTATACAAAGGCAATCAACATTGGCACACATTCCAAATAAAACCTACTACAAATTTTTGTTCTATTTAATTCATTATAATTAATGACCATGTTCAAATGTTTCCAAGAGGCTATGACAGGCATAGAATGCCAAAATCAAATAAATCATGGAACCCAATAATTGAATTCACAGATCCCTGAAACCAGCTGGTTTAGCCGCTTCACCACTGCTTATTGAATTTTTAATACAAATTCATTTCTTATTATGAAAATCATATTCGCTATAAAAAATTTGAAAAAAATAGAGAAAAGTGCAATCAAATTTATATAGGTTGAAAGTCCATAATCCAGAGCTAATACAGTATTTTGAGATACTGATTTCCAATGACCAATTTAAATACGTACATGTATGTGTCATGTGCGCGTATGTATACTTGATGATTTAAAAAAGGAGGTGGGCCTCCCTGGTGGTGCAAGGTGTTAAGTCTCACCACTATCAAGCTCTCTGGAATATGAGTTTCATCCCTGGCATCCCCGGCCAGGGAGGGGACCCACAAGGTGCAGCAGACCTCTCCCGCCTCGCCCGCTGCTCCCCTCACCAGTGTATTTCAGTCAGTCTGCCTGTTCTGCTCCCCACTCAGTCTCTAGTGAATCCTCTCACCTGCCGCACCTCTGGCCTACACCTGAAATCTTGTATGTATAAATAAAATAAATTTTTAAAAAATAATTAAAAAGGAGGGGAGAGGAAAGATATGGAAATGATTAAACTGCATAAGATACTTTTGCAGATAAAGAATATGTTGTAACTCAAGTAGAGCTCAGGCGACATTAATATAGCTCAAAAAAAGTTATCAAGCTCATTAAGTCAGTGAAGTTCACTGAAATAGATGGGAGATTAAATATTGGGCATTGTAATTTAAACTTCTGTCTTTCTTTTTTTCTTGTTTTTAAAGATCCATGGTTTTTAATAGACCATGAAAGAACAACCACATTAAAAAATGTAAATAAGATCAAGAAAACAATACATACTTTTGTTTAATTGAGATATAATTGAATGTAACATTATATTAGTTTCAGGTGTATAAGAATGATTCAGTTTTTGTATATATTGTAAGATGAGAAACCATGTTTCAAAATCAATAGGGAATGGAACATGGAACAATGTTGAACATGTTTTTAACATTTCTTAAAATTACATTTGTATTTGTACAGTAACAAAAGTTATTAATCCTAATAAGAGACACATTTAATAATAATAATGACAACCTTTAATAATTGCTACTTCTGTGACTGAACAGAAACAATCAGATTTTAGGTACATATTAGGTACTTTATTTACACAAACAATATATTAACTACATAAAATATGCCAAGGATGTTATGGTAGAGGGAATAAGATTAAGCATAAGAAGAAAAAAACATGGAGTATCTGAGTATGTACCAGCCGGTACCTGGCACGTTACTGAATGTAAGCACAGAATGACATATTTGTTGAATGAATAAATCATTTCTAGGTACATGAATAATGAGAAAAGATTATATGTTGGCAGACTTTTGGGGAGGGAACATGGTTTGGGGAGCCTCAAAATGAGAAGCAATGTGCTACATTTCCCCACAGATTTTAATTTTCTTTGATAGGATTTCCCAGGAGTGACATGAACCTCTACACTTTTGAAGTTAAATGGACTTAAAAGATGAACTATATTTTGGAATAATGGCTAGAGTATCCCATCAGGATTCAAAGGGTCTGAGGAGCTATTTTCTTTCCCAGCTATGTAACTGTCATATGACCTAATAGTCTAAATATCACATAATCTCAATGTCACAATAAGTTCATACTGTTAAATCAGTATTTTCATAAAATAAGAAAATAGAACTAACCTTCCACATCATCAAGGCTCCCATCACAAAAGGACTAAACACAGTCACAAAACGATAGACTGAGGCAAGATCAAAGCTAAGGAATCAACATACAGAAAATGGATTTTAGAATTCACATTATTACTTTAAAAGAACGTTCTGCTAAAACAATGCTTAAGCTAATTTTTGAAATGTATTCCTTCTAGAATACAAACATACTTCACATCCAGGAATATCACGAAGTCACCGAAAGGAATGAGGTAGGTCTGTTTGTACTAACAGACACCAATCTCCAAATTATACCCATCAGGGTAAAAAGCAAGGTATAGAACAAAATTCCAATTCGTATTATTTTTGGTGAATGGTCATTTAAAATTACCTGTTGATAGAAGCTATATTCCCAGTTCCAAAAAATGCTGTCATTAAGAAGAAAACCTAGATGAGGTTAAGGAAATGCCAACGTGAGTCAGAAATCATAAAAATTCCCATTCATTTAGAAAAGATATGCCTGTTCTACCATGAGGGCAATCTACTTTTTCACTTGGGCAGTGGATCATAAATTGTTGTAAATGGACGTTCCACCGATGATGTCCTCATGACTGGATTTTAAAGAACCAGATTGAAGAGGCCGAGTACTAAGAACAAGCTGGCCTGGGAGGTCACCTTCATTGTCATCAGGACCCTTCAGAAGTTTACTATTTTCCTCTTCTTTAACATGAACAATTTGTTTTATTATATCTGTAGTTGGCTGCTAATGGTTTTTTCAAAAGGAGAATGTGGGACTAGAGTATGCGATAGACACGTTCAGCTTAAACAGTGTTATATGTGCCTGTTCTAGGCCCACTACATGTGAAACACGTGTAAGGTTTCTTGGAAAGCTCAGAAGAAATAAGATCCCATGTTCTAAAACAATTCAACAGAGGATGAGACATAGGAAAATGTTCAACATCTTTCCTGACATTTCTTAAACTTCTATTAGTGCAGTAATCAAAAGGAGCTCTTCATTCTGTTAGTATCTAAGAACTTACTGCTAGTAAAGTACTTAAAATAGTGCCTGGCCCACTGAAAGGACTTGATAAATGGTAGCTGTTTTGTTATAATAGACAGACACACAAAAGTGGTATAAAAACCCTGACGAGGAAATATGAATCATGACAATTTTCATTGAAAAAGCGTCCTTTCACTTGGTGACTTGTGCCTTCAATGTATTCTTGAATCCATTCATTCAACTGATGAACTAATCAACATTTATTGTCTAATATATATCAGAGGCAGAAATGTGAATAAAGTACATTTTGAACAAAGTGTGCATTTGGTGACTAAGATTATGACACTTTATAATATATGTGGGGTGTTCTAAGGGGAACAATGGGAAGATGAAATCATCAAGACACAGTCAACAGGTGTGAGAGAAGTGTAGTGTTTACTGTTGGATACTGAAAGTTGCAGCAAATCGGATTGGAAGCATATTAATAAAAAGCTTTGAACTTTACCTTGCGAGAATGAGACCTTGAACGTTAGTACGAGATGATGACAATGAATGTACACTTAGGTGGATGACATAATCAGGAGATAGCAGTGGCAGAGATTCGGATAGGAAAACATGATTGGAGTCAGGAAATCCAACTGGGAAGCTGTTTCGGCAGTCCACATGTGGGACGAGGTAAGTCTGAAGTGGTGCAGTGCAAGAGGAAAGCGAGAACAAGAGAAGAGAGGTGCACTTTAGAACTGGACAAAGAGCAACTACACAGGACAGATGTGCTGGCCAGGGTAGCAGAAGTACGCTGATGCCATTGGATGAGATGACGCCTGCTGGGTGACTTGGAGAGGGGTAGACAGTTGTTTGTCAGTCTGGGACATGTTTGGTGAGGCCCAGAGAGATGTTTGAATATGGCTGTTAGGGTCAGGAGAGGTCAACGTTGGAGGGGCAGATCTCAGGGTGGTTTTCTCTGCTCGAGTTGCACCCCCAGGGAGCCCGTGCAGACCACTGAGAGTTCAGCTTCAGCAGAGACACGTGGCTTTGATTTTAGCTGTGATATTTTCATTTTTTAAATTTTTTGGGGGGGAATGGAGTACAATTTAACCTTCATTTTTTTATATAACTTAAATATTACATTATGAAAGGATTATTTTTATAATTAAGCAATAATAATCACATAATTCAATTTACCATTTTCCCTGCTTTTCTAGCCGTAAACTTGTTTTGTTTATTTATTTATATACATTTGACATCAATTGTAGTCCCCACGGAATTCCCACCACCATTTCACCAGTGCATCCTCACGCCAGTCCCTCTTAATTTTTTTTAAATGTATGCATATGTGACTACTCTTTGTTGACATCTTGGATAGCAGAAATACAGACATATTTATTTGTCTGTTGTTCTACAGTTGCACCATTTTTTCAATATGTGAACTATGTGAAAATTATGGCTGAGAAGGGAATTAAATGGCCCTTAAGGTAATACCACTATTACGTAACAGACAGACACACCTCCATGTCTTTTTCACTCCATGAAATGTGAGGTTGCGGTTCCTTGAAACAACAGTTCAAAGAAAGGATACAAGGAAAAAGGCCCTCCTGATGTCATCTAGACACAGCTGTCGAAACTGGGTTATATCAGTACCATAGGCAAACTGGATACTGTTAACCTATGAGATAACAAGAAGCACATGAACACACAATAACAGTTTACTTCTATCCTCAAAGGCAAACTTAGAGGCTAAGGTACAATAGCTAGAAAAATACCATACTCTGTACTGATCAAAAAAAAAAAAAAAAAAACAAAACAAAAAATAAATAAAAAACAAATATCTTCCTGTAGCTTAATTATTCCTTAATAAAAACGGCCAGAAGGTAAAACATGTTGCTAATAACATAGTTGACAGGGTTGAAGCATGGCCTCATATGCAATGAAAGTAAGAACTGGGATTTTTCTTATCCTACATGCATGCTTTACTTTCAAATTCCCATAGAATTCTTCTGTTCTCCACACTGTGAAGGACTTACAGATCTTCTCAAACCCAGCTCTGTTGTGATATCTTTTAAAAGCATACCAAAACAGGGCCTCCCTGGTGGCGCAGCGGGTTAAGCAACACACTATGCAGCAAACCTCAGCCACTGTAGTACGAGTTCGATCCCTGCTGCCAGCCAGGGAGGGGACCCACATGGCACAGCAGATCTCTCCTGCCTCGCCCGCTGCTCCCCTCAGCAGTGTGTTTCAGCTGATCTGCCTGTTCTGCTCCCTACTTTGTCTCTGGTGAATTCTCTCACCGCCCTGGACTCTGGCCTGTACCCCAGCTCTTGTATGTAAAAATAAATCTTTAAAAAAAAAAAAGTATAGCAAAATATTTATCTGTTTCCTTGTTTCTCCGCTCATTCTATTTGTAGAGAAATAATTTTCACTTTATAAAAAAAATCAAAATATTCCTGTCATTGGTAAAATAAAAAGTTACTCAATGCCAACATGATAGGTGTACTTTGTTTAGTCCCTCTTCCCCATAAAAAGAAAAACTCATGGATGAATGAGGGATTTTTGCATGATGATTTTCCAATAAGTTTTTTCTCCTAATAAGTTCCAGAATGCTTTAATACTCCTTTCTAGAAAAAGACTGATGTAATTTCTGCTACAAAAAAGAATTAAGTGCTCACTTTTGGTAGCACATAGACTAAGAAGATTAGCATAACCCAGTGCAAGGATAATATGCAAATTTGTGACGTGTTCCCTTTTTGGAATACTACTCAGCTGTGAATAAAGATGAACTCTGCCATTTGCAGCAATTTGGATGGAACTAGAGAGGGTTATGCTAAGTGAAATAAGTCCTGAGGAAAGAGATAAATGCTGTATGATTTCACTAATATGTAGACTACAGAGAAAAACAAAACAAAGGGACTGAAAAACTAAACCAAAATAAACCCTAGAAATGTGATTGAAGAACTGAGGCTAATAGAGGGGAGTGAAAACAAAGGAGGGAGGTGGCTTAATGCTCTCTTGAAGGACTGTGGGAGCGTGGATGGTAGGACTGGGGTGGTAACATGCATCTGAGGATGTGTGGACATTCTTCCCCAAACTATATAGTGTTTTGGTTTACAGAGGTCAACCACTGTTATTTCAGTGGAGAAAAGAAAAACAAATAAAGGAATTTTTAAAATGATACAATGACCATCACTGAAGATATATTGTTATTTGATATTGAAATATTTAATATCAAGGACCATCTGATCATTTACTTAAATTGGATTAAAACTGCTTTTTAGATATTAATATTCTCTGACTAAAAGTTAACAACCAGTAACTATTCAGTATACTTCGATGAGGTTTCTTTTTAATTGAAATTAATTATTCTAAATTATCAATTACTTCTGCAAACTCAACTGGAACCAGTTAAGGATGGATCAACCATGAAGGTGTTTTTCTGCATTATTCATTTTCTCTGACCTCGATAAAATTATAAATACTCTGTCACCACTTTCTTATAATTACTTCAGTTCTAAAACAAAGGCAAGAGACATCAATTTAATTTTGTAGCTCTACATGATAATCATGCTCTTAAAAACGAGGTTGGCTTTAGGTCAAATAAAAGTATACCATGTATATAAACAGTCTACAGTTTGACTGAAGCCACAATCACTAAGGTAACAGAAAGCATTTTGTATTAGGGTGACTAGAAAGGAAAAACAATACTGGATAAATGTCACCTTATGATCAAATTCATAAACTGATTTGTAACAAAATAAACATTCTTCCAACTGAAATAAAATGGAGGAAAGAAGAGTCAGATGAGGAAAACAGGATAAAAGGCATTCTTTCTCCTCCATTCTTTTGCATGTATTGATTTTTTTATATCAGTGATTCTCAAATAATGTCTAAGAAAAACACAACCTCTATAATGCCTATGAAATAAAATAAAATCATGGCTTTTTGTACTAAGTGAAAAATTTCCTTACAAACTGTTTATTATTAATTATTAACGCCATAGGCAGTGTAAAATTTCAAGCGGAATGACTGCAGTTGAAATAACATTGTAACTTCCTTATAGAACAGCAAATAGGGCTCCCTGGTGGTGCAAGGGGTTAAGTTGCAGCACTGGGAAGCTATCAGCACCCAGGGAGGGGCCCACATGGCACAGCAGACCTCTCCTGCCTCTCCTGCTGTTCCCCTCAGCAGTGAATTTCCCCCACTCTGTCTCTGGTGAATCCTCTCACCCCACCACACCTCTGGCCTACACCCCAGTTCTTATATGCATAAATAAATAAATCTTTAAAAAAAAAAGAACAGCAAATATTGTAAGAGTCTCAAGTAGCTACAGTGACTGACAAACTACCTTCTGTTTACAGGAAAAACCAGATTGTTGTAGGGTTTCATGTTCCATATGTATCCAGACAAACATCAAACATGACAACACTAAGGGGAAGAGAGCTTCATACCTAAGTGGGGGAAGAAAGTGGAAGAAATGAAAAAAAAAAAAAAAAAAAAAAGACTAAACAAATTTAAATGCAAATTTATACTGAGAGGTGTTTCTCAATTAATGCAATCTTTTTAACATTTCTAAGTCATATGATCACAAAATTTATATTTTCTAAACTTTCCAGAAGAGAGAAGTAATATTTGAACATCAATTCCAACGCCATCTTTTTGAAATTTACCAAATCTTGAGATCATCATATCTTTGAAATGGTAGGTATATTTAAAATTCATTCATAAGTAAACTATAAATAAACACACAAAAAGGAAAATATGAAGAATATGGTAAAAAGATGATTCTTGACTTACATTATTAATACACATAGAAATATATCACATATGTTTTTTAAATCAGTATAATATAGGAATAGAAACATCTCAAGAAGAAAAAAGAATATGTTTGACCTTATTGATAACTGATGTAGAAATTAAAATAATGGAATCTATTCGGAAGACAACATATTTACCAATGTTTGCAAAAATTTTGACAAGAGAATAATGGAAAAGGAATATTCTCTGGTGCAATATGGTCCCCCAAAGATTGTTGGTGATATTATAAATTGGTCCTGTCCTTAAGGCAAAAGTTTAAAAATAAAAGTTCATACTCTGTGGCCCACCTATACCACATCTCAGACATGAACAAAGGAAATAATCTAAACTGTGTAAAAGCTTACGCAGGAAAACATAACTTAAAATACTAGTCAATAAAAAGAAGCAGCAAAGAAAATGATAGCAGAATGGCTAAGTAAATCAAGGTGTGGCCACACTGTCAAATATCAAATATCTATTAAAATGCAAGTTGGGAAGCTTGTAAGTCATTTGGGAAAAAGCTTCTCTAAATACGTTCAGTAGGAAAAAATATATATAAAACAGTACAAGGACGATCATTCTTACTACAATAAAAAGACAAATATGAGTTTAGACTGTAAAGAAATATACCAGAACATAAATGAGAGAGGTAGGGTTAGTAATGATTTTCCTCTATTCCTACTATACTAAATGTGATTATGCTACTTTTACAAGGATTAAAAAAACATTGGAAACAAAGATTTAGAATACCATTCTTCAAAATTTAGCTCAGCATCCGCATGAATCATTGATGGTATCAATTCAGCTCCCCAACTTGAATTTTTTCTCTAGTCATCCTTTATAACAAGCAAGTTACAACTTAACTCACAATAAACTGCTACACTTTATAACTGGAAAATAATGTTCTTATTTTATAGCAACTTACAACTCTACTATACACCTGGGATGGACTAACTGTTGGCCTATATCTCTGTGCAGTGCTCAGAACACCAGAGACATGAAGGAGAACAACTCTTGGTTCACTGAATCATGAAGGTGTATATTCTGAGCAAAAGAGGATGAAGATTATTAAATATTTTCAGTTACATATCAAATTATTCTTTCCTAACATACAAGAACATAACTCTACAAATAGTGCTGCAGATTTATCTTCCTTCAAAATCTATAAAGTATGATTACTTTCTTTTGTGAAAAGGAGGTGAATAAATCTGACACAATCTTTCTATGGGACTTTAGACAATCAATATCTTCTATCAAGCCCGCATATCTGAATTAATAAAATGAAATATCAATAAAATGTCATCACAGCTCACAGTGCACAAGATAAAATCTTACTAAATTAGGGGCTGCTAGCTTGGTCTCTGTGATTTGAACAGACTAAAAAGACATTTAGCTTTGTTTTTTGTTTGCTAAGCAAAGGGACAGTATGAATAAAATTTCAGGGGGAAGGTTTAACAACTTAAAATAGCTATTTTCAAGTACACATTAGCATAAAAATAAATGCTGATTAGAAGCAAATCTTTATTCATTAAATCAAGAATGCATTGTTAGAATTTCGGATTTCTATTACTGTGTTTCTGTAAGTAATAAATCTGCATTTCTTTTAAATATCCTGTAACTTTGACTATTCACTAATTTATATAGTGAACCCAACAGGTCTTTCAAAACAGTGACATGGAACAATAACAGGTAGACAATGTTTTGCAAAACTGACTTAACACTGAAAACTACAGTAATTGAAATTATTAGACGGTGCTGTTTCAAGCATAGTCTAATTAAATTTCTTTAAAAAGGCAAATATACTTTCTGATGTTGAAAAATGTATTTCTAAATACAGTCATCAATAAGATCATTTTCATCATCAGTATCCTGTATTTAAGTATACATTTTTACTTTTTTCTTAAATGTGCTTATGATAATAAGTTTTGATATCTTTTCAACTATTAAACTGATTATTTAAAATACTTTGTTATCACCAATAGTGATAATTTAGGAAATAAACAGAAAGACAACGATAACAGATGGTACTAGGAAAATGGTAGGAAAAAAAACCTGAAGAATCAAGATTGTTATAGACAATTCTTAAAAAGTGGAATATATTTATCATTTCTTCAAGATTTACATACTTTTCATTTTGAAAGGTTAAACTCACAGGGACTTTCAATACCTTATTTAAAACTTGCTACTAAAAATTGAAATTGAAAAGCAGTGTCTACCCGGTGCTCAGCAGTAGATAGGTGGCCATCGAGGAGAGAAGTATGCTAAACAATCGCTGGAGGAGAACTGGGCGACTCAGCAGCGGCATGATGAAGGAAGAGGCTGCAACAAAACAGCAGGGCGATGTCAGCATTAGGGCCACGACTTAGGAGATAAGAAACACTGAATAATCTACCATCGTTTACGGCATTTTTTTTTTTTAAAGATTTATTTATTTATGCACACAAGAGCTGGGGTACAGGCCAGAGGCGCTGGAGGTAAGGAGATTCACCAGAGACAGGCAGATGGACTGAAATACAGTGCTGAGGGGAGCAGTGGGTGAAGCAAGAGAGGTCTGCTGTGCCATGTGGGTCAGCTTTTTGGCCAGCTGGCCGGCAGGCTGGGAATCTAACTCATGCTGCAGTGGATAGTGATATCTTGATGGTGCTGTGTCTTTGACCCCTGCACCATTGCGCATTCAGGGAGGCCCGGTTTACGGCACTGCTTGTTTGCATGACTTTAAAACAAGACACTGTCTTATCATTTTTGTAAGAAATTTGAAACTTCAAACTCTAAATTAAAATTATATTTCACTGGTTTAATGACATTTTGCTCAGATTTTCTTATAGTCAGCCTCACTCACTGTTCTATTAACTCCTAAATGTTATTTCCTAATGCAAATGAAAAAACGTTATAAAAATACTACTGAAGATTCAGCAACTCTTCTCTTAATTAGGCATTTATGCTCCAGAAATTGATCTTTTGTAACCCTCTCTTCCTCCAAGTTTTCCCACCACAGACTGCACTGAGAGTTATAATGTGCTACTTTGAAAATCAGACACAGGACTTCACCATACATGTGAGCTGTACTAAGAGTAATCTTAATAAATGATGTAACCTTCCTCTACCCGATAAGAAAGCAACTACTTTAGAGGAGAGGAGCAGATGAAATGAGGGGGTGGGAAGTGAAGGGGGAACATACACCGCCACCCCAGTCTGTTTGGGAAAGAAATGTGCATAGTATCCTAAGAATGGTTGCGATATTTAGGAAGAAGTTTTGATGAGAATATCTGGTAGTCTTAGAGTGTCTCCCCACGGACGGCTGATTAGCTGCCAGGGAGGGGAAAAAAAACAGTAAATAGATGGTGTAAATATACAGTGAAACGAGTAGGCAACCCCTGGGTAGGGCGATGGAAATTAACGTCACCAATGAGGGACAGACAGAGATCCTGTGCTCCCAGTGTGACCCTAAGAAGGATACATCATCACTTATGCAGTAGCCTAGCCAATAATGCCTGACCTCAATTTAATTACGAGGAAACATCAGACAATACAAATTGAGTAACAGACTATTGGGGCGAAGGTTGATTGGAGCTGACTATATTTTTTGAAAATGTGAATGTCATTAAAAACAAAGAAAGGAAAAATACCATAAAGGACATTACTAAGTCAACTGAAAAATTAACATGAGCATGGTAGAAGAGATAAAAATATTGATTATGGTATTTAAGTATTTTTATACAGATATACACTCATAACACAGACAAAGGAAAAGCACTCAAAGTCTTCTGTAACTCTGGTAAGTGTACTTTTTTATTTTTGCTTGTTTAGCAGCTTTAGATGTATAAAAATGAGGTATAAGGATGTATGTACAAATTCTGTTTTCATTGTTTCTCTTCTTCGTTGTAGCTTATCCTTCGCTAGGTAAGAAAATTAAGGGGTGGAACCAGGTACATTGAGGTTTATGTAAGCAAAAGCCAGGCTGCTATGTTAAGGACCTGGAATTCTAGTCATTATCCACTGTGCATTGTCCGTCTGCTGGGTGTGCTGTATGTGATTGTGTAAGTGTGAAGGTGTGCAGAATAACAGAAAGATGCTCTTTAATGTTAGAGTTCCATTTATAATTTTTGGCATGTCTGTGTATTTGAAAACCAACACGTTACCACCAAGAGAGATGCTCATCTATTGTGCCACCTCACTAGAGTATTAGTGCCCCACCCCACACTATCCCTGCAGAAGAAGGATTACAAGCGACCAGGGATTTGACTACTCTCAGAGACCAGAACAGTGCCAGAACATCATACAGACTGAAAGCAAATCTTTAAAATGAAGGAGCATTAATTAATATTGTACATGCAGAATGAACATAAACAGTAACTTTGCTAATGGAGATAATGTAAAAGTGAAGACTTGCAAAATGCCCATAATGAGGTGAAGCTTACGTAGTCAAGGTGAAGATATATTTATATAAACATAGGTATGCTTGTCCAAGAACAACTTCAACTTAAACACTGACTAATGCATTCAGAAAATGAAACAATCAAAATTTCAGGAGATACATGTCTACTTTCTGTTGCAGTTTTAAGCCTTTGCATGGGATCTTAAGAGTAATTCAAGAAAGGGAAAAAAGAATAACATCCTATCTCTTATTCCTCTTAAGGTGAAATTCCATTTAAAGAACTTTTTCTTTTTTTAACAATGAACAACAACAACAAATTACTTAAAAAAAAAAAAAAGAAAAGATTAAATTGGAAGTCACACCATTCCCAGGCATTACAAAATGTCTTTTTAAAAGAAAATAACTGGACTGGAAGATTGGGAGGCAAAATCCAGGCCCTTAAATCATGTATCTCCTCCCAACACCCTTCAGAGTACTATAGAGAGATGTTTAGAAACACTGACATGGCCTTATAAAATGTGCAATGTGTTAGGAGGTGACTTATCAAGGTAATTTTCAGCAAGGGAAATAGGTAAAATTTAATTGTTTCCTAGTCTTTGTGTAAGAATTTATGAAGTGACATGAATTTCAGCATTAAGAATCTCACCTCACAAACTCTCTTTGGAATTACTTTGATTTTTATCACTGTGCACATAGTCTTATCATCAGTTGATAAAAAATTCCATTAAGTATCTTACTAACATGTGAATGCTCAGCAAAGTTCTAATTTTCTTTGCAGATTCCAGGAGGAGATAGAAATAATAATAGCTGGTTATTATTTTTCTGCAATAAAATTATGTCTTTCAACAATAATAACATAGATGTAAATGGACAATTTGAAGATATAACTTGATGCAAAGTTATCTCATTTGTTTGCTTGACATCTTACCTAATATTGTCCAGCTAATGATCTGATTCAGAAGAGGCAGTCCTTGTTTCTTGAGGAGACTATTATGGGTGCTGTACACAACGCACATGGAGAGCACTATGATCAGCATCTGAAAACAAACACAGAGCATGTGAATAAAAGAGAAAGTGGTGAAGGACTAATTTACATGCTAGATAGAATACTTAGGAAAGTGCTTGATCTGGAATCTGGCCAAAATGCTATTGAAATTCAATCAGCTCACCTCCGGAGGCCAAGGCTAAGTTAAACACTTGCACTCAGCACAGATCCTCCCTTACAAACTTGAAATGAGGCACTTTACACTTTCAAAAGTAAGCTGGCATTCATTAACACAATTTCCACTTAGAAATATCCATTATTAACCTTGGAGGTTTCTTAAATCATGGAAATTCAGAGGGTGGATGAAATGTACACAGTTTAGTGTATATGGTTTAGTGTCTTTCATCTCTATCCTTGCCCACAGACATATCCATTTATTCATTCAACACATATTTGTGATCTGAGTAATTGGCTGGTGCTGAAATACAAGGAGTATAACATTCATCAGTGAACATAGAGAAACTGGCATAGAGCTGGGAAACTACAGCCTGTAGATGGATGATCTGTTCTGAAAAATACTGTTTTATTGAAACACAGTGATTCCCAATCATTTTATGCCCCCTCTGTACTACAACGGTTAAGCTGAACATTTTCAACAAACTCCATGTGACCCACAAGATTACCAAATTTACAATCTGGCTCTTTAGTAAAAAGGTTTGCCGACCCCTGAACTAATAGAATAACTGCCATTTTGAGAAATGAGCTAAGTTAAGGCTGTGAACTCTCATAGAAATCAGATTACTAATCTCATCAATCAAATCCTAGAGATACATTTCATTTGCTCTTACATTTTCAGTGAATTAAAAGGGAAAAAAATGCTGCCAATAAAGCTCTGACATAATCCTAAGATCCCGTACAATGTAAGACATTCTTATTTCAGAGACGTTAAAATGTGAAAAGACATCAATGAAATATACGCTCCACAGCAGAGGAAATCAATGTAAATTAATAGTGTAATGAGGGATTTCAAAGCAGATTTATGTGATACTCAGGAAGACAATTAGCAAAGTTCTTAAGAATTTCAACAGGATATTCTTGGCTACTAGAGGTTGAGATTCAGAAATACTTGCTACTGTCAAAGTGCTTCTTACTACAGGTGAATTCTGTCATAGCTACTCATATGGAGTGGAGAGCCAGTCATGTACCATGAAAAGTGAAAATAGATATATCTTTGACAAAATAATTCTTCTTCTTTTACATGTTCTCTAGGAATGAATTAACATCTGTTAAGTGTTGTATATTTTGATTTCAGTGCTCTTGGAAATACTTTCTTCTTCCAGTTCTGTTCTGAGATTTTTGGAGAAGACCTGTGTAAGTTTTTTTGGTCACTGTTCCAGATGTATTTTTTTTTTTAATTGTTTAATAGAAACGAAGTAGTTTCTACTCTTGTCTATGAAAAAACTATATTTTACAGATGACATTACGCAATTTTGAATTCTCACAAGCAATGAGGTATTATCCCTATAGGTTAAAACAAGCAAACTGAATTCATATTACTGAAAATCACACCTCTAACATGCAATGTGGCTAGGGAATGACTATTTTGAGACATCAGTATTTTCACCACAACAAAGCCACCAAACCAGCATGAAGTTTATTTCCTAAGATCCTAAGATGTTGTATAAAATCTTAAACTGGCTTTTCCTCAGATAAACATATGCACAGGCTGCTCTTACTCCAAAGAAGATTACCTTTTTCTAACCCAAACAAGGACAACACAGAATCTCCGTCCAGAGGAGGCCCTTTTCAGGTCAACTTTTTGAGTCAATATAGATGCCTTTCACCTCTCCATAACCTCTGCCCTCTAGTCATTGTTGAACTACTGCCTATTACCCTTTTTACTATTTCATACCTTTTAGAAAAGAATGCATTTCCATGTAGTATCTTAAGCAGAAAACTCTCTTTTTAGCTGGCAGGTACTGACTGAATCAATGCTATGGCATCTTAAGAACATGATTAAATAAAAATGTATACATTTTTGTATATTGTTAGTGTAGCTTAGTATAGAAAATGTATAACTTATTTTTGACTATTTACTATAGGCTTACCATAATTATAAGTCTTGAAATCAGATAACTTTTTTTCATTTTTTATTATTGATTTGGCTATTCTGTATTTCCATGTAAATTTTCATTTTTCAATTTCCAAAAAAACGTTTACTAGGATTTCATTTTGAATTGTGTTGATTATATATGTATATTTTCATTATTGTATATACATATGAATATACAATATACATTTTCTATGTGTTAGTGAAACATTAAGTATGTTTATGTGTATAATACATTGATACATGTGCTTTTGCATGTTTACATGTATAATCACTTTGTATTTTATACCAGTTTTATTCTATTTCAATCTTTCAGTTGCTTTTTTGTTGTTGTTTGTAATCACAATAAATTGCTGTTTTTGTTTTAAAGAAAAGTGTAACTGACCTGTAATAGATGCAACAATAGCTCTCCACTTACAAAGCTATCTTTTCTTTTTACCGGTGATGCTATCACAAACAGGGACAGCAGAAGAACCAGCAAGCCTGCACCCATTCTGTTTTAAAACACAATTCACAATTTCAAACTTTCATAAGATATCTATTGAATACATAGAATATCAAAATTCTAGACATTTTACTTTAATAGAAAACCTTCCATTCATTTGGTTTAACCAAGATGAAACAGCAAAATAGATACACCAGGATAATAGGAATAAAATTCTTAAGATAAAGATACTATAGGGATGGGGTTATTTGTCATGTCTTACAACTGTTTAACTATCTTCACCTATTTCTACAACTTGATTTTTAAGACACTCATAATTCTTAGCATTACTTGAATAAATTTACAAAAAATATAAAAAATAGCTAAGTAAATATAGCATCCATATCTGCAAATGTGTTTGACTAAGAGCATTTATTCATACAAAAAGAATCTGCATTTATAATCCACACTTATTCCTAGCAGGACAAACTGCTCCTTTCTATCACTGCTGTTGATTCTTTTCTCACCTGTTCCTGACTCAAAGAAGCAGTAACAAAGGCAGCAGGAAGTAAGACGTTTTACAGTATAGAAACAACAAATCACACTTTTTTCAAGAACACCAGGTATAATATGGTTCCTGAATTCAAAGAAACTGATATGAAAGAAATGGTGTAGTAATTATTCTATTTTATTCCTAAGCTTCTATTATGTGAGTAACATAGGACCACCAAAATTATACTGAGGACAGAATTTGGAACTCAGTAATATAAAACCACCAAGAGAAAAGGAGTTGGTTTAAGAGAAATAAAAAAGAGCAAAGGCAGAGCTAAGGAGGAAGTGAATCAGAAATTCTCAGGCAAATACTAGTGTATTTTTGTTTTGATTCTTCTAACACTCTGAGATTCAGATAGACAAATTAGTAGTTATATATTCACCACGGATTACTATTAAAACTTAGGAAAACAGCCATATACAATTAACATTCTTTGATTCTTTCTTTATGTCTAGATTTTCCACCTCTTTAAAAAAGTTGATATTTTAACAGTTTGGCAAATATCTTTGCACTTTAGAGAACTGGACTAACAAACATTAGAGCTGCTACATATATTTTTGCTTTCTCCTTCACTGTTATTCTTAAATGTTTCATATATCTATCTTTTTAATTTTCGAAAGAAGGATGGAGAGTAGAAACTTACCCATGAAACAAAAAGTCAAAATCAAGAATCTGCAAGTAGTTATTAGGAAACCAATTCAAGTTTAAATCACTGGAGAACCCAAATTAAGAAATATAGAGAAGCAATATAATTTTAAAAATACATATTAGATTTCTCATGCTTTCTTCCAGAAACAAATTTGTTTCCAGAATTCATTTTCACTAGAATATGTGATTGCCAAAATCTGTGGAGCCAATTTATAGAATTTTTTCCTTTCAACAAAAATTCTCTCAATACTGTCAACACTGCTTGAGCAGGACAGATAAGCAGAAACTGATGGAAGGAGGAAAGGAGTTTCATAGGAACAATAGAACTCACAGAACAATGGGAAGTGAGAAATAATGAGAATATTTGATTCATCTCCCCACATACTATTGTTGTTTATGACAACTACAAAAAATTTTTTTTTTCACTTAGTAACAATTAAAGAAGAGCTGACAATAAGTTCCTAGACATCAACAAAATTATTTTGGCCTTGCTATTAAATTGTTTACTCGAATAATTCCTGAATTAACACTCTGAAAATAACAATTCCGTATTGGAATTCTCCCAGAAATGACATCAAATGTGTTATTTTATAAATAGCACATACTTCAAAATAAGCAATTTAAAAAACGCTACTTAGACTTTCTTCAGTTGAAAAAGATATACCCTTACCTATTAAAGATTAGTTTAAGATGATAAAGAAATTGATTATACAGAGGTCAAAGGAAAAGAACAAAGATACTACATGATTAGAAAATAAGTGAGGGGATGTTAAAATGAAATGATCATTTAGTTAGTGTGTACAGATCCACAGTTCACTGAAAAACAATTTAAAAGTAAAGGGAACTAATTATTTTCCAGGTTTATTTGGGGCATACTAAGGAAAAATATAATAGCAGCATGGCAAATTCAGGTAATTTACACAGAATTTTCTAATGGTTGAAGTGATTCAGCACGGGAAAGCTGTCCAGGTACACAGCACTTCTTCCCATGGAGATCATTATATTCAGAAAATAACAGCAGAGAGCTGCATTTTCCTAAGACATTTAATGTGTGGACAAGGAAAGGATTATACCTACGACTTTTAAATCTTTTTGTTTTGGCAACAGAACATTTTTTCATATGAGACCTTTTATGATTTCCTCCAATATACAAAATCTAGGCTCTTTTTTTTGGCATTTAAAGTTATTATTAATTGGCACAATTTCATTTTTTGTGAAAGCCCAGAAATATCTCCAGGGAGCTTTAATGTCTCTTAGAGCCAGGCCAAAATCAAGACTACTGCTTTGAAGCTGACTTTCTAACTCCCAGTCTGTTCACATGACTCTAAACTCAGAACCAAGATTAGATGCATATTCCACAGTGATGACCGAGAGAAATAACTGCATTGAAAACAAGTTGAAATGCTATTCATACACTATAAAGATATCTGGCTTCCGTCCCATGACTGGCATCAGCGGGAACACAGCCAGGAGCACAGCGAAGAAGATCCAGCTCAACGAGGTGCTCTAAAAGAAAGAAAACAATTATCTTTAGATAAATACCATGCAGAAAACTGCCTTCAGTATTTCACAGACTAACATGGCTGTGGAACTAAAAGGAAAATGCAAGACGTCTTTTTTTTTTTTTTTTAAAGATTTATTTATTTATGCATACAAGCACTGGGGCACAGGCCAGAGGTGTGGGGGGGTGAGAGGATTCACCACAGAGAGC
>JAGFMF010011492.1:985669-1002311 GCA_019455555.1 Galemys pyrenaicus | reverse complement strand
CCCTGGCCGGCAGCAGGGATCGAACTCGTGCTGCAGTGGCTGCGATTTGCTTCGTAGTGCGTTGCTTAACCCACTGCGCCACCAGGGGAGGCCCGCAAGACGTCTTTTTACTTTAAAGAGTAACATAATATTATTCAGCAGCTACTATGTTAGGTATGAGAGCTATCTCATTTAATGGTCACAATAACCTAAAGAGGTAGGTTATATTATTCACCGTATTTCAGAAGAGGAAACTGATCCAGGAGTAAATGAAATAGCCAGGATATAAACCTGGGCCTGATATTTCAAAGCAAGCATTTCATTCGGTTAATGCTATGCTAGACATCAATCACATCACTTACAAAGTTGGCCGGTAATCATCATCCAATAATTGAGCCCCGCAGGGGAATAAGCAAAAATATTTTATAACTAGATTAAGATAAAAATGATCAATAATGCCATTCACTGGGGAATACTATAACTTTTCATAGGATAAAAAGAAGATTTCTACATTCCTGGTACTTCCATCAAAAAGTATCAAAAATGGAAATATGAAGAGTATTCTTCGGTGAAGCACATTGTAATACCCAGCCTAGAAGTAATTACATTTAAAAATAATGTACCGTGAATATAAACTCCTTCAGGGGAAATCAGAGACTCGAGGTGGGTCCTCAGGTCAGCTCAGAAGGGTGGTGATGCCTATGTCCAGTGCCCAAAGGACCCCTGTGCTCCTGCGATGCCCTTGGCAGTTCCTTGGGCAATCATTGAGAGATTGACGTTAGTTTCCACCAGGAAACTAGGAAGTAGTTCAGAGGAGGACTCAGCACCTCTGCTTCCTCTGTGTCTGGAGCATTTCAAACACCACCAGTTCATCGTGATAGGAAAGTCCACATGAATCACTGAAACCTTAAAGCGGTTTCACAATCCTCCTGTCAAAAAGGCACAGACGGGCCTCCCTGGTAGCGCAGTGGTTTAAGCAACGCACTAGGAAGCAAACTGCAGTCACTGCAGCACGAGTTCAATCCTTGCCTCCGGCCAGGGAGGAGACCCACATGGTGTAGCAGACCTCTTGTGCCTCCCGCTGCTCCCCTCAGCAGTGTATCTCAGTCCATCTGCCTGTTTTACTCCCCACTCTGTCTCTGGTGACTCCTCTCACCTCCCTGGACAAAAAGGCACAGACCCTTTATGTAAGGACATAATCTAGCCTTTTCCTCAGAAATGAACAATTCCCCCAGCTAAGCACATTTCAAAACAAAGTAGCCATGAATCTGTCCAGTGTCAAAATGAGGTCTTATACCTTTGCTCGAGTCCAGAGCTCAGTGAAAAATGGCCAACCCACGAATGCAGTAAGTCCAGCTATAAGCATGTAGCGGTAGAAAAAACTGAGAACCTAGCAATGCATTTCAAAGAAGAAATGAAGAATGAGATCACTTAAGGAATTACATACACATAAAAAAGATCTGAAAATGTAACGTGGTAAATGACTTACTAATACTTCAATTCCCAGAGTAAAGAGCAGCAGATACCCCACAAAATGACTCAGTGGACAGGTTAGCAGTGATGTGACAAAGTCTTGAATGACTTGAACTCTGTTGAACAGGATTATTTATTAAAAGATTGCAACTATTTTTAAAAATTAAGAATAGGTAGTAAAAAAAAATTTTGCACATAGCTAGAAATCAGGGAACTTTCAATTCATAGATCACTTAAGAACTAAGATAATCTCTTCAATAGCTTTGTTTCAATGACTGTAAATAACTTAATATTTTGTTGAAATCTAGAAATATCTTAGAAAAATGTAATTTATGAATTAATTTGATAACGAACACAAGTTTGCTTGCTTTTTAAATAAACATTAATGACAATAAATAAGTCTTGTTTGACCTTATTTAAATATAGGTACATATAATTAAGTATAGATATGTATCAAATAAAATAACACTAACCCAAATGAATAAAAACTGAAAAGAAAATAAATTTACCCAGGTTACTCGCAATCGAAATCTCAGTTGTCTTAATGAAATAAAGGTGGGTTTTCCTTACTTAGGAAGAGAAAATTTTAATTGCACTTTTTCTCTGAGCTAAATAACCTTTCCAAACCCAATTTAAAGTGTCACTAATTGTAATTAAACGTGAATTCACAACCATTAAGAATGTATCACATACTTGGGTACTTTTCCATTTCATCAACAAAAAAAAAAAACAACACTTTAGCATTTTCAGTAGGTAATTATGAAAGGTTAATATCATTTAGTTTATGATCTATTTCTGATTGAAAACAATGGTTACATAATAGTATAAAACTGTTAAAGTGCCATGCAGGATAGAAACGCTGACACCGGTCAAAAGCAGAAATGTTTCTTTTGTTTTCAACCATGAGTGGGCACATAGAAATAAGAGATAATTGGTAAAATTATTTAAAATTTTTTTGAAGAATGAATTTATGAAAAGATAAAGTATAACATATTTGGATAATGCTGATTTCTCTTAAAACTTAAATACATGTCATCTTCATAAATTGAACTTTTAGTTATTAAGAAGAGGTTCTATAGTAGAATTTTCTGCAAAGATAAAAACCTTTTATCCTAAGAATGTTAAAAGCAGAATAACCAGGAAAAAAAAAATGATTTAAATATGCATATCGAGCAACTCTATTCCTTTAAAATGGAGAAGTAAGACTATGATCATCAGTGTCTTTTTCAATACTTCATATTTCTTTTTATTTAAAAGATTTTTTAGTTTATACAAGAGCTGGGTTATAGGCCAGAGATGCGGGGGGTAAGGGGTGTGGGAGATGGTGGTGGTGGTGGTGAGAGGATTCACCAGAGACAGAGTGGGGAGCAGAACAGGCAGATCCACTAAAATACATTGCTGAGGGGGAGCAGTAGGCGAGGCAGGAGAGGTCTGCTGCACCATGTGGGTCCCCTCCCTGGCTGGGGATCGAACTCGTACTGCAGTAGCCGCAAAAGCTCCACAGTGCAACGCTCAATATGCTGAGCCATCAGGGAGGCCCTAATACTTCATAATTCTAAATGATGGACAAGGTGGTCAAAGCTGGAGTTAGTAAAACAGACTGCAAATACCTATCTCAAGACACACCTGCCAGCCAGCGTGAAAAGACCCCTTATTCTAGGCTCACATTTCCTAACCTGCTTTATTTGGGGATCTGGTTTTCTCAGTGGATGCTTGACCGCCCCAAACTAAGTCTCAATTCTAGATGATTGGTGCAAATAGAGACATCAACAAGATCTGCGGCAGGACCCTTGCTGCCAGTGAACATCAATCTGCACAACGTTTTGGAGGGATTTTTCAAAATGCGTGAACTCTACTTCTGGTGTTTTCCACTATGGCGACAATCTATCTTAGGTCCAACTTGTGAGGAAGCACTTAAAGGTAGAACCAAACAGGTGTGAATAATATATATAATGTCTGTATATATACACTACTCCAGTAGATTTAATGGCAGTTAGTTACTTTTTTTAAAGATTTATTTATTTATGCATACAAGAGCTGGGGTGTAGGCCAGAGGTGCAGGTGGTGAGAGGATTCACCAGAGACAGAGGGGGGAACAGAACAGGTGGAATGACTGAAATAACCTGCTGAGGGGAGTAGCGGGGGAGACAGGAGAGGTCTGCTGCGCCGTGTGGGTCACCTCCCTGGCCAGCGGCAGGGATCGAACTCGTGCTGCAGTGGCTGCAGTCTGCCCTATAGTGTGTTTGCTTAAACCATTGTGCTACCAGGGAGTCCCTGCAGTTACATTTACCCTAATTCATACAATAGCTAGAAAAGAGGAACAAAAATGCATGGGATGAAAATATGCTGACTTCTTTGTGCTATTAGAAAATATACTGGAATCTGAGATGATGAGACAAGGTGAAAAAGTAAGTGACTCCTGGCATAATATAATCGGGATTATCTTTCGTTACTCCAGACTGTTTTTAGGAAAGATATACAAAGAAAAGAACAAGGACAATGCTATCTCAGGACAGTAAAGATGAAGTAAAAAAAGGTAAAACAGAAAGGATGTTTATATGCAACATTTAGACTGTTACAAATGAGGAGGATTTAGAGATGTGACTTGATGGTAAGTCTCTGATTACTTACACAACAGAATGTCTGCATTTTAAATACAAAGTTAACTGTAAATGAAGTGAAAAACAAGACAGCAAGATGCTTACTTACTCTGTTAGTACGGCATACCATATCAGCACTGGCAACAAACAATATATGTAGTAAGTCCAGGGACAGGATTGAATCAGTAAGAAAAATACTACTGATATGCCAATAGCTATAAAAATACATGACAGGAGATGGCTTGGTTTCTGAAAAATAAAAAATAAAAATATATCGAAATACTTTGAAATCCATGCTAATTGACCTTTTCTTTTTGTCTTTTTAAAAAAGATTTTTTTATTTATGCATATGAGAACTGGGGTACAGGCCAGAGGTGTGGGGGGTTAGAGTATTCACTAGAGACAGAGTGGGGAACAGAACAGGCAGATGGACTGAAACACACTGCTGAGGGGAACAATGGGAGGGCAAGGGGAGGGTACAGGAGAGGTCTGCTGAGCCATGTGGGTCCCCTCCCTGGCCAGGGATCAAACTTGTGCTGCAGTGGCTGCAGAAGCTTCATAGTGCTGTGCTTATTAACCCCTTGCGCCATCAGGGAGGCCCTAATTGATTTTTCTTTTCTTTTTTTTTTTAAAGATTTCTTTATTTATGCATACAAGAGCTGGGGTACAGGCCAGAGTCTGGGGAGGTGAGAGGATTCACCAGACAGAGTGGGGAGCAGAACAGGTAGATGGACTGAAACACACTGCTGAGGGGAGCAGCGGGCAAGGCAGGAGAGGTCTGCTACGTCATATGGGTCCCCTCCCCAGCCGGAGGCAGGGATTGAACTCGTGCTTCAGTAGCTGCGGTTTGCTTCATAGTGCACTGCTTAACCCACTGCGCCACCAGGGAGGCCCCCTAACTGATTTTTCAAAAAGACTTTCTAAAACGAAGATGTATTCCTTTCTTTCAGGATGCTACAACTAGATGATTAATCTAAAAAGTGCATTTGAGAGAAGCTGTCACTAAAGAAACATGTCACCCTTACTAGGCAATTCTCAATTAAAAGTGACTATTTTCCTATAGTTTGTTTGCAAGTAACTTATTTGAAACCCTGAATGTGTTTCTCCTCAGTAACAATTGAAAAATGTTAATTGAGTTCTCAGATTAGTTCACAAAAGCCTGCTGAATCCACAATAAACTGTGGACCCTAATCTTCATTGAGAACAATGTTTCCATCAAGTCAAACTTCAACCTGACCGGCAGCTCACACCTGGCTCCACACTGTCCCGTCACAGGAGGTTCATTCAGTCACGGCTACTCTTCCCATCCACAAGCCACACAAGGGAGGCCCTCCAGGTGAGCCACCAGCAATGGCCGCGACTGGCAGTGCAGGCCAGTGTTGAGGCAGAAGTGACGCTACAAGGATCAGTAACAGAAATTCCAGTGATTGGGACACGCACCGGAAGTTGTGACTAAGAACAGCAGAGGGGAATTACCAAGAATGGAGGGGTAATGTGGTGCTCCATGGCCGCCCTTTTGCTTTCTGTTTTAAAGATTTATTTATTTATGCATACAAGAGCTGGGGGCCTGTACCCCAGTGCTTGTATGCATAAATAAATCTTTTTTTAAAAATGGAAAGAGTGATTCCACATGTATTTATTAAGGTGTGTAATGCTTAAATGAGATTATATAAAGGGCTTTACCCAATGTACTATTACTACTTCTTAATAATAATGACTGTTATTTCTATCTGTATCTTTATTTTCTCCTCCTCTATTCTTTTTAACAATTCTAGCAATTACTACAGAAACATCAGTAGCCTGTGGATGGAAAGGTGGAGACAGGGATGGAGCAATGGAGGTTCCACAGTAAGGGGGTTGGAGAGAAAGAGGCAACTCTCAAGAGATGTACAGGTAGAGCCTCAAGCTGAAGGAAGGTGGCGGCGGCAGGTATTCATGAGGCAGCAGAGAACTGATTTCACATCATTTTTTGAGGATAACTATATTACTAATAAAGTTAAGTTTAAAAGAGTACCTGGAAAAAAAAAAACTCCAAGGACTTTGTAAAGCCAGAACAATATGGTATAATTATATGATCCTTTCATACATCTAAGTAACAGAGCCTACAAATGACATCGATTTGTAGAAAATGAAATCACAGAGAAAAGGATTTGATTGAGCCGATGTAAAAATTTAAAGTGTTAAATAGTAAGAGCCGGAGGTGTTTTCTGCTTCATCATGAATTGACTCCCTGGCCTGTCCCCCGCCCACAACATGCCTGTGTCTGGTGATTACCTACATCTAACAAACATTTATTAAGCCTTATATTATACTCCACACTAGGGGCTGGTGTCTAAGGACTTTAAACAACCTACTGCTAAGACAGAATCAAGAGATTTGGTTTAAGGGTTCACATGTTGGTCCTTAACTAGGTAATAAGAGAACAGAAGAAAGCATGTGGCAAAATAAAGATACTTTGTTCTAAAGCAAAAGACACCTGAACTGGCAAGAGCAAAGAACATAGAGAAGTTAAATGCGGAGTTCAATGAGGAGGCACTATGGCAAATTGCCTTTAAAGGAAAAAGAATATTCAGTAAAGATTTGCCTTTTGTGGTGACAAATTAGGGAGAAAAAAAAAAGAAAAAACAACCTCTAACAAAAGGGATACTGTCAAGGTAGAAGCAACAAACCTTGAAGTCAGACTTAGATTTAATACTAATGATGGCATTCCATTTGCTTGTCAATTTGACTAAACTGTTTAGCTCCTTTATAGCTGTTGCCTCACCTGACAGGAGGATACCTGTGGCTGGCTCACCTCCACTGTGGTTCCCCCAGAGGCCCCTTCTAACTAGCCAGGCATGACTTGCCCTTCTTCCAAGAGGCCATGCCTCCTCGGTCCTCACTCAGCCCATGCGGCTCTCTGCACTGCTTTTCCTTCCTTTCCCTTCTGGACTCTTCTACTTAAGATTTCACTTTGGCCATAACCTCCTCTGTGAACCCTCCCAACACCCCAACTGCAAATACTTGATACTGTCAAGTATCAACCTCCTGACAGCTTGCCATGCCTCCCTTCAGTTAACACCATGGACTGCCAGCATTTTCTTCATCCTTATGAATGGTTTAAATTGTGTCACTTCACTGTATTATAAACTCCTGATTAAGGGAATCAATGTCTTAATAAACAGGACCAAAGGTAATACTTTAATGACCTCAGTCAGCTGTAATGGTCAGTCTTACCCATCAACTTAGCTAGGCTGTGGTCCCAGTTATTCAATCAACTGCTAATCTAGGTGCTGCTCCAAAAGTACTTTGTAGATGTAATCAAAATCCATAATCGGTAGAGTTCTTTAGAGTCTGAGAACTCCTGCCTGCAAGGTCCAGGGTGTCCTTGATGACATAACCTATGGATTTAGGGTTTGCTCAAAATCCCCCACAATCATATACATCAACTCCTTTACTAAATCTCTTAACACCTTATTTATTTTGAAGGCAGCATGGTGTAGAAAGAGCATGACTTTAAGTTTTAGAAAATATTGGGGCCTCCCTGGTGGCACAAGGAGTTAAGTCTCAACACTGTGAAGCTATCTGCAGCCACTGCAGCAAGAGTTTGATCCCCAGACATGGAGGGGACCCACATGGTGCAACAGACCTCTCCTGCCTCGCCCGCTGCTCCCCTCAGCAGTGTGTTTCACTAGATCTGCCTGTTCTGCTCCCCACTCTGTCTCTGGTGAATCCTCTCACCACCACCCCCGTACTTCTAGCCTATACCCCAGTTCTTGTATGCATAAATAAATAAATAATTTTTTAAAAAAAGAAATAAAATATTAGTTCTGTCAATTTTGTAGGTCCTTGAAGAAAACACGTATCTCTTTGAGCCTAAATTCCCCATCCATTTGAGGAAAATCATAACCAAGTTTAACTTTAGTGGTAAATTGAACTGAGTAATGCATATAAAATGCCCAGGAGAGTTTTGGAATAGTGTTGCTTGAAAAATACTACTTATCCAGCATAATAATACACTTCCCCAATTCCGCTGCTGTTTATATTACTCATTTTACTTTAATTGTCATCCTCTTCCTATAGTCTGTTAAGTTTCCACCAAGACTTACCTTTCCCTGTTATATCACTTTGACTAAACTCTCCTTGACTTGAAACATGAATCTTTGCATTACACTCAAGCAATTAACATATATTAATGTTGTTGCACAGTAGTCTTTTATAGTGTAATATAATGGCCTATATTTGATAAGGTGGTTATGTTACGTTTCAGTTTCCTCTTCAGTAAAGAGAAATTACAATACCTACTTCCAGTGCTATCATGAGTTCGAAACAGCAAAATAAATTCCAAGAACCAGCAGAATGCCTAGATATATGTATCACTGAACACAGTTGTTTTATCTCTTTTCTGAACATCTAAAACCTTAGGCCTATTCAAGTGAACTTCACATACATTCAATTAATGAAAATTACTTGGGGAAATTATTTAAGATGCACTAAAGCATTATAAAAATGGGAATAAGCATTGCTGTTTTTCCTTCCAGTACAGAAAAATAAAATGTAAAATTGGAGAAAGTTACCACTGGATATTTTGCAAACTGTTATTCTTAATAATATAGCAATGAGATATATTACTTTTTTAGAAGTTTTGGACATGGTAATAATCAGTTAAGAGAAAGAAGGAAAGGAAATGGAAGGAGCTAGTCTCCCTGGTACATGATAGCTAGCAGTAAATTTTTAAAAGAGCAAAGTGTTGTAATGTAGTAAAAGCAGATAGGTGTTGTTATGTTCTCCCAGTTATATGAAATATATTATTAAAGCTAGCTTTAATAATGGTGGGTACTTTTTCTGTGTTGAAAGTATAGTAAACTGGGGACTAATTCTTAAAATGAAAATAAATATAAAGTTCTGGAAAGTGTATTTAAAAATTTCAGAACATTGAAAAAAGGTAAGAATTGTGCTGGAAACACATACACATTATTTAAAAAGAAATATTTTGAATATTTGACTTCTAGCATTTTCCAATCCCTCACCTTTCAATGTCAGATAAAGTTTCATATATCTATTTGAAGTAGTTTTCAAACCACCTGTACTAGAAAGATATGGAATACTTATACCATGCCAAATGATTATTAAAAAGAACAGAAAAACAGTATAGTCAAAGTCACAGGAGAATTTAAATGATACAACTATGTTTATAGCCCTTTTAAGTTATAGGACTAGTGATTTGACATCATCCTCTAAATCTTCATTATATTTTATGAACATACCTTCATTTCTTTACTGAAATGTCTGGAAAGGTTGGAATGAAACTTGATGATCAACACAGACACATATGACGTCCACCCCACAAAACCAAGAACAACACTGATGCCCAAAAAGAATCTGTCGTAAGTATGATAATAGGATAATCCTTTTAGTGCAAGATGAATCAGCTCCTTGCAAAGTGAGACCTAAGGGGAAAGACAATTGTAACTTGACAAATAGAATAAGTAAATCTACATTTCAGAGGAAGCAACAGTATTAAAATTAGAATATCTGTACATAATAGACCAAGTATAAATTTTATTTGTTACAAGATTTTCCTGAAAGTATGAGAATGCCTGAATAATTCACAATAAATTTTACAACATAGTTGGTAAGAAAGAATATTTTAAATGCAAACTATCAAAAAAAATTAAGTAAATAAACTATAATATGTGTAGTGTTTTAAAATGATTCATTTTGTGGAAATGATCTTCAGAGGGCATAGGAAAGGAAGATAGAAAGTTCTGGAAAGTGTATTTAAAAATTTCAGAACATTGAAAAAAGGTAAGAATTGTGCTGGAAACACACATTATTTAAAAAGAAATATTTTGAATATTTGACTTCTAACAATTTCTGTAACATAGGTTTCAAATATGAAGATGCCCACATTTGGGAAATTTTTGGCTTTAATATATCAGATTACCCAAATAAAATACAAAATGTTAAAATAGCTTAATACCTCAGAGGGTAAAGATAGCTTACCATTTTAAAACCACCACAAAAACAAGCATTAGAAATGCATGGTATGAGTTAGATGTCTTAGAAACTGAAAATAGAATTCTTTCCTATTTTAAAATTATATGGCCATTTAACAAAGACAAAAGTGATGAAAGAAATAGTGGGAAGGCGTTTGGAAGAGTCAAAGCTTCAGTATGCATCATTAGACTTCTGACTGTGTATAGATAATTCTAATGTACTAGTACACCATACTCCAAAATATTAAGAAGGGTGACAGAAACCTGGAGTAGACTCGTAAAAATGGCAATTGTTAACTTCCAATGCTAACCTCAAAGGTTTACCTACAATATTAACTGAAATAAGAGAAGTATGTCTATACTAAAGCAGCTACTTAGGAAATTCAACCATTTCTGGAAGGTTAAGGAGAGCTTCCTGGCCTGTCCACTTTGTTCCCCATCCTCATGCTACATCCTTCCCTACACCTAAAATGATGATCAGCTATTTATATATACAAGCTCTGTATACTTACAGCATCATCATATTTTTTCTGCTTAATATAAGATCTTGCTTTTCTTAAAATGTTGAGTGGTTTAGACTCAGAAAGCAACCTACAAAAGAAAGAGGTTACGTTTTAATTGTTTCCTCATTTCAATTATATATATATTCCTTGCTTGACTGAAAAGGATGATGAAAACCAAGAAAATAAAAATACAAAACAAAACAACAAAAGAAAGAAGCCTGGAGCAAATTGTATTATTTCTGATTATCTGAACTTTTCCAAGAAACAGCTTATAATTGTTTCATTTTCTCCACTCAAAGTTTTTAATGCCAGATGACACTTATGAAAGCCATATAATCCACTTTCAAGAAATGCAATACTCTACAAAGAAATTATAATTAAATCAGTGTGACTAACAGGATAGCAAATATGTGGCATGAGTTCTACTGCTGAGTGCCCCATGCTCTGTCAGACAGGGTAGATCTATGATGGTGCTTTGTACCTTGAGCCAGAGAAGGACTGAGAATTCTCCTTACCAAAAAGCTCTAGGCAGAGTCTAACCAGTGAGCAATTTGAACTTGTTTGCCATTTGCGCAGCAAGCCATCCATATACCGTTATGGTTTCCAGTCATTCATTTCTCCTTCCAGTATTCCCTGGCCTTGTTTTGCCATAGTAGAAATCTTTGACGCACGACACTCTTCTTTATATAGTATATATAAACCATATACATGTATGCATATATCACTGTCTTTTTTTACGGACTTCTAGCAGTCTCTAAAGAGATGACTGAGGCTTTTAGGAAGCAAATCTATTAATTATTATTAATTTGGGTGGAGACACTGAGTTCGTTAAGAATCTAAAACTCTGTCTTGAAAATGCACATAATCTAAAATTTTATGTATAATTTCAGAAATTTATGAACCTCAAAAGCTCATCCATCATCCCTTTAGTGGTTACAGAGCCCCTGATTAAGAACCTGTGAGTACTCCAAGACCTCCCAAATCTTTTAACTCAAAGGAATTCAATCATTTTTATCATCCTGCAGGAAAATTCCCATCCCCAGATTCACTGAGATTTGGAAGGAAAAGGCATTATGGAAGCAAGAACACACAAAAAAACAAGTTACTTCAAAATGTTGCTATGGCCCAGTTACCTATCTTTCACACACCTCATATATCTAAAGATTTCCTAAAAAGTCTAGAAATGAAAGCACGGAGCCAAAGCCACAGGCATTCTTTGAAGGCAGTATCTGAGTGGAATTTTTCAAACTCTACTAGTTGAATTCCTCTCCTTTCTCTGGTGCAGAACTAAACTCCCTAAAACACCGCACCTTCTAAATTACTTGAAACTTGTATATTTCATCAATTCTAGAAAGACTTCCTGGACTAGTGATAATCATCTTCTCTTCGTCTACCATATTGACCATTATCCCAAATGCATATTTAGGATATAGGGCTATAAAACTGAAACAGGAGATTTAACAACCTTGTTTTCTTACACTCCAGGGAAAAGAGAAATAACCCAAAGAAGACAGCATCCAAGTGAAGGACCACCAAGTGACAGCAAAGCAGACTGGCGCCAACCTGAATCTCCCCAAAATCTCCAGACGCCTGCATCACAAGAACAGACATGATGACTTTAAAATATATATATATTTTTTATTTGTTTATGCATACAAGAGCTGGGGTACAGGCCAGAGGCACAGGGGGTGAGAGGATTCACCAGAGACAGAGAGGGGAGCAGAACAGGCAGATGGACTGAAACACACTGCTGAGGGAGCAGCGGGCAAGACAGGAGAGGTCTGTTGTGCCATGTGGGTCCCCTCCCTGACCAGGAATCGAACTCGCGCTGCAGTGGCTTCAGAAGCCCCACAGTGGGGGCCTCAACCCTTTGTGCTATCAGGAAGGTCTGACATGCTAACTTTACCCACTCCTCCCCTTCTACTCCCTTGTAACTCTGGATCAATACCCTGCTAAAGAACAGGATGTTCATCTTTCAGACTGCTGCCCTCGTTCAGTCTGCTGCCCTCCTCAACTTGTGGACAAATTAAACTATTTTACATCTCCTCAAACTCTGTTTCCTTTTATGGGCAGAAGGAAACTGAGAAGGGCATTCAGTAAAAAGACTGGCTCCATCCCAGCTTCAACATTTACTAATTCTATTATTTGGAGGAAGTTTCTGCTCCAGTTTCCTTAAATAAATTGACATTAGCAATAATTCCTAACAGATAGGGTTGTAGCAAGAATTGAAAGAGCTGATAATTGTGAATTCCTAGAACAGTGCCTGACATACTCTGTGCATGCAATAAACATGAGCTGGTCTTGTAAGGACAGTAATGACGCAAGACTTCACCCCTTGCTGTAGTCTCAGCAACAGTGTTCCAGCTGGCTTTCTGCCTTCCGTTTTCCCTCCTTCCCACCTCCTAATAGTAATGTCAGGTGAGCTTCTGCTATTTCCCTGAATTGCTCCTCCCATGCCCTTCTCAGAAAATGGGCACCTCCATTTAGCTAAATCAAAAGTCCTGAACTCAGCTTACCTCTGTGTTATACTGTGGATTCTTAAGGACAGGAAGGTTTTATAAAATCTGCTGGTGTTTTAAAATACTGCAATTAAAAATTTTTCTAAAAAGTAGAAATTTACACACAAGATATATTAGTAACTAAAAATCCTTATTAAATTTTGACTGCTTTAGAAGACTTATTTTTAATAAGACTTATTTTTAATAATATAATATTTTATAAGATTATTTTATATTAAAAATAAGCAGGCTTGTTTTTAATAAAAGTCAAAAAAACTTTCATAATGCCTATAGCTATTCCTGAATTTTAAAATACCACATGTGAAAAGAACTACATATAGAAAAATCAATATACAATGTAACATCAGAACAAAAAGTATGAAATTTCTAAATTTCAAATTTGAGAGAGGGGTAAATCTGAATTTTTTTTCTCTCCTTCTATCAGGTTAAGGCAAACCGGAGACTTCCAGAAAAGCTGAGATTTGGCTGTGGCAAAGAGTATAAACAAAGAAATGGCAGAGAGGAGGCCAAAGACACTCCTAAGTGATCAGATCTCAAAGCCAAAAACATAATTCAAACCGCAGGGTTACAGGGGGTACTTTACATTTAAACGAGGAACTCTGGAACAGATGGGGTCCATAAGAGAGCACCAGGAGGGAAAAGTACCCAACTTTCAGAGACTACAAACAGCTTAAATTCAGGGTACAGCTGGAGCCTCACATGGGGCAGCTGAGATTTAAAAAAGAAAAGAAAGAAAAGAAAGGGTAAAAAAGAGTTCATGTAAGTCAATAAGTAAAAAGTCTCTTTTGTTTTTGTATTTCCAAGGTGGGTTTTGAATCTTTAATATAAAACACTGTATTTGATATGCCCCATGATTTCTAGAAATCTGTATTATTTCATTATCTTGCCTGGATCTACTATCCCCTTTGTCCTAATACACACTTTAATAGAATTTAACATGAGAAAAAAAAAAGAAAAAAAGCAAAAAACTATTACATTTCTTCTCTGTGGATTTAAAATAACAAAGTCTTCATCAAGAAGCAAACCTAAGTACGAAAAGATCTTTGGAGATCTATCCCACTCAATGCAAAGTAACCATCAAAAGGCAATTCAGAAACAACTCAAAGGTTTTTCCTCTTAGCTTCTCCTCCCAAACATGCTCCCCACTGCCTCATCCCCTAACTTCTTGTGCACCCCCCCCAAGCTTCTCCTCCCCCACCCCCAAGCTCCTCACAAGTCTTGTCATTTCCTAGGTAGCTTGAAATGGACAGATGCTACTAATCAACGCCCCCACCCCGAAGCCAAGTCCCCTCCAGCATATCACTATATTACTTTCCTACTTTTATGTTCCACATTCTTTTTTTTTTTTAAAGATTTACTTTATTTATTCACACAAGAACTAGGGTGGAGGTCAGGGGTGCAGGGGAAGGGGGAGAGGTTTCACCAGAGACAGAATGGGGAGCAGAGCAGGCAGATGGATTGAAATACACTGGTAAGGGGAGCAGCGGGCGGGCGAGGTAGGAGAGGTCTGCTGTGCCATGTGGGTAAGCTCCCTGGCCGGGGATGAAACTGGTGCCTCAGTGGCTGGTGATAGCTCAAGAGCGCTTAAGACTTTGGCCCCTCAGAACCAGGGAGGCCCCAGTGTCCCACATTCTTATCTACACATTCATTCTGTATCATACATACAGCAGTTAATGTCAAGTTAATGATAACAGCTACATGGGTCGTTATTACCTCAGAAGGGTGCTAAGCTGAAGACTTAAGTCTCTTTTTCACATTGCTCTGTGAGGCAGCAATATGAAACATGAATGTCTTCTTCCCAGCCCTGCTTTCACTGGAGCTGTCTTGTTTACCTTCTCTAGTTTCTGTGAATTTACATCGCTTATCAGTGGGCTGGGCTCTTTGAGTGTACTGATAGAAACATATTGTCACTCATTAACACAATATCACAATGCACTATTCCTTATCATACGATTGTAATTCTATAACATTTAATATAGTATCACATGTAATACTACTATATTGTGTTAGACTTTATTCCCACCAGCACAGGCATTGTCTGTCCTAGCTCCAACACTCAGTACAGTGCCTGGCACACAGCAGGAAAAACAATAAACAATGGGTAAGTTAATGAAGCACTACAGGGAATTTCTCTGCAGTGGTGAAATGATGACAAACATGAACTATTACCTTCTATTGAAGGTTGGCATGTGTTCTCCTCAAAAAGATATGTTGTCCTTAACCTCTGGTATCTATGATTGAGACTTTATTTAAAAATAGGGTCGTTGCATATATAACCAAGTTAAGATGCATTATATACATCATATATATATACATATCCTTACATATATATATATATCCACACACACATACACATACACACACACACATATATGGTGGGCCCTAAATCCAATAACTGCTATTATAAAAGGACTGAATTTGCAGAGAGGCACAGAGGGCAGAAGACCAACTGATCAGAAACTGGAATGATGCAGCTACAGTCAAGGATCACAAGGATTTGTAACAGTTGATCCCCAGGAAAAGGGGAGGTTCCAGGTTCCCTGCCCCACCCAAGGAAGGATGGAGCTGAGCAGGGAGAAGAGGCTGGAGAGGAGACTGCAGAAAGAAGGAGGGAGGATGGAGAGCAGCAAGGAGATCTGGAAGAGGCACATGGAGCAGAGGGACATGTGAAGAAACTGTGCTTGCTTCTTGGTCCTGGACTGGTTGGAACAGACATGGGTGAGAGACCTGCGGGGAGGTTAACAATGGCAGCATTTACCTTGATTTTGCTTCTTCTGTCCCAGATGTGCTGGGCCCCTTCTGTCCCCTGTCCTATGGGTTCCCACCAGGAGGTGCCTTAGATTTATGGCAGGCTTTCAGGCCTCATTGGCCCTGCTTTGGGCCAACCCTGTTTGGCTGGACATTTCCAATATCCATCTCACGAGGGGATGGCCAACTTCGGGTTCCTGATTTAGAACCTATATTCTTTTTCTTTTCTTTGTTGCATACTAACTGTATTAAAGTTCCTTTCCATTAATGGTCTTATACTAGAGTATGTTTTGTCTTGATGCAGCAGATGGCAGAACTATTTAGAGTAGGCAGGTTTGGGGGTGCCCCCTCCCTGTCCTATAACAGGTTGACTGCAGGTAACCAACAGAAGCTAGGGAGAAGCTAGGTGTTGATGACATCTTGATTTTGGACTTCTAGCCTCTTGAACTGTGAATGAATACATTTCTGTAATACATTAAAACATCCAGGCTACAGTAATTTGTTAAGGCCACTCTAGGGAACTAATACACCTTCATATCACCTGCCCAAATTCAGGTTGCTCAAAAAGAAAACAGTGTCAAAGTTTCTCCATTGTTAGTTTCACCCTTAATCTCTTTATGGTTACAGATATGAATAGAGTACTAATTTGAATAACAATGTGCTTGAAACACAACATTTCTACGTAGTAATTTGTAATTTGTATGGAAAAATTTCACTGACTAAATCTTTTATATTGAAAAGATGAAATTTTTTTTTTTTAAAGATTTATTTATTTATGCATACAAGCACTGGGGTACAGGCCAGAGGTGTGGGGGGGTGAGAGGATTCACCACAGAGAGCTG
>JAGFMF010011492.1:915111-975977 GCA_019455555.1 Galemys pyrenaicus | reverse complement strand
CTGCTCTCTGTGGTGAATCCTCTCACCACCCCCACACCTCTGGCCTGTACCCCAGTGCTTGTATGCATAAAATAAATAAATCTTTAAAAAAAAAAAAAAGAATGACACCTCAATTAGAAGAATTTTTTTTTTTAAATCTAAAGGAATTTTATTATACAAGCCAAAAAAAGAGTCTCTATGGGGGGCCCTCCAGGTGGCGCAGGGGTTAAGTCTCAGTGCTGTCACCGCCACAGTGCCTGTTCTGCTCCCCACACTGTCTCTGGTGGATTTTCTCACCCTCCCACCACCCAACCCCACACCACTGGCACACACTCCAGTTCTTCTACGCATAAATAAATTTTAAAAAGAGATTTTAAAAAATCATTGCAAGACACATATATCACTTAAAAAAATAAAACAGAGTCTCCTATGTAGAAATACCTAATCAGGGCTGAGAGTTCAGAATCCCTGTAAGTTTTAAAAAGATAAATTTGGGATCTCACTCAGATTCATGGAATCAAATAGCTAGAGCTAAAGTATGAAAATTTGTATATTTTTTTTAAATCTATATTTTTATTAGGTGTTTTGGAGGAAAGCTAAATTGGAGTAAGGCATTTGAGAGGAATTTGTTTTGTACAATTGGTGAGAAATATGGAATTAAAAAAAAAACAACTTTACCTTACAAAATAGTCAGAGTGCCAGGAAAAAGAGAATTCCTTTTCTTTATAGAGAAGCAAATGAGGTTAGGGCAACATACAGTCTTCCAAATTTCTAGATAGAACAAAATCTGTCCAGTTGTGAAATATCAATTGTGATATATGTGTGATCTGTTTGACTCATAGTCATTGAGGTTAAGATTTGACAAGGGTTTCACCTAAATCCCAGTAACACTAAGACTTACAAAAAGCAATATATTTAATTTACACTTTCATAAGGTAAGTAAAACTGTAAATTTCATGCTGAATGTTATATACCAAATAATGAAATTACACAAAAGTAATAGAAATAATAACGATACAAATAATAAAATGAAAACTACAGGTTGAAAAAGTATTTTAAATTAAACTTTGCTTTTGGTTTTTACATGCTGTATTTATAAAAACAATAAACATAAATGTTTTTGAAAGCTACCTTTCAAAAATGCATCATCAAATTGCTGAGCTGATACTTTTTGGGGATACCTAATTCCAGCTCCCCAGGTGACTAAAGGAGTTAAAGTCTCTGAAGGATGACCAGCCCCGTGGGAACCTACAAGAATAATAAGACAAGAATAATAATAATAATAATAAGCAAGAATAATAAGACAACACAAAGTAACTTAGAACTGATAATACCTAAATACTTATCGCTCGCAACTTTGTATAACAACTCGTTTTAAAACATTCTCAAAGCAAGTCAAGCATCAAAACAAACAAAATCAAAAAGCAGAACGTCTAGTGAGCTAGATGAAAGATTACCAACCAGACTTGGGGCCGATGTCACCACAGTAGAGGCAAAGGCAGAAGGCACAGGGAAACCACTTTGGGGCATAGTCCTCCAGTGAAGGCAAGCAGGGGAGACCAGGTCTGCTCGGGAAAGGATGGCACAGACTCTACACACTTTTCTTTCAAGCTACTCTGCCTGGTGAAGCCAAAAGCCCTTTACGCAGTGGTACCAGGTCTCCCTGGTGGTGGAAGGGGTTGAGCCCCACACTGCTTCTGCTGCCACTGCAGCGCGAGTTCGATCCCTGGCTAGGGAGGGGACCCACATGGCACAGCAGACCTCTCCTGCCTCGCCCACTGCTCCTCTCAGCAGTGTATTGCAGTTGATCTGCCTGTTCTGCTCCCTGCTCTGTCTCTGGTGGATCCTCTCACCTCCTGTGACTCTTGGCCTGTACCCCAGCTCCTGTATGCATAAATAAATAAATCTTTAAAAAATAAAAAATAAACAGGTACTAGCTAACTAGAATTCTATATTGTGATTTGGAGACCCAAGCCATCATCTTTTTTTTTCTCTGTGCACTTGTTGTATTTTCCCTGGGACTCTCTCAGGGAGGACTGATTCATCCAGGCTGCATTTTCAGTAATCTAAGGAAAAGCACATGAACAACTCACCGTTTGCCATCATGTACAGTTAACTCTAGGAAAATAGGTACTTTTGTTTTCTTCCCACACTTTTCTCTAATTTCACCTTTTATATGAAAATATATTCCTTTTACAGCTAGATTCTTTGTATAAAAAGTGTTTTTTTATAAATATGAACATTTTAAGTATGAAATTATGTGCTAGACATTATAAATACTGAGACATCTAATCGTCTTCAACATTTTATGTGCGAGCTGCATTTACCACTACCTTAATCATGAGGTATACATTACTTAAAGAGACACTTACCCCAGTCGGTCATCCCGTGATCAGCAGTAAAGATAAATGCTGTTTTCCCATCATTTCCATAAAAATGGTTAAACAGAGACACAATTTCTTTTATTCCCTCATCAACTATCTTAATATTGTCCTCATATTCCCTATTTAAAAAGAAACAGAAGAACACAGTAAAGCACATTAACTTGGAAAATTTATTCCATGACCTCATTATATTCAAAGTCAATTATTCCTGAAATAGTTTTTATATTTCAGTACCTTAAAATCAAAGCTTTTTAGAGACTGTTAAAATTATTTTTTTCCTTTTAAAGAAGCAAAAGAATCTGAGTTTTCAGACATGGCATTAAGAGGATGGATTGATTAGCAAAAAAAAAAAAAAAATAAATTAAAGATTTATTTATTTATGCATACAAGAGCTGGGGTACAGGCCAAGAGTCACAGGAGGTGAGAGGATTCATCAAAGATAGAACAGGGAGCAGAACAGGCAGATCAACTGCAATACACTGCAGCAGGAGAGGCAGGAGAAGTCTGCTGCGCCATGTGGGTTCCCTCCCTGGCCAGGGATCAAACTCATGCTGCTGTGCCTCTTATGCTTCACAGTGCAGCGCTCAACCTGCTGCGCCACCAGGGTGGCCCATGATTAGCAAAATTTAATGAATGCTCTTTAAAGTCTTAAATGTGAGAATAGTGACTTTCAAGTTTATCACTTACATAATGCAAAGCTTACTGTTCTTGCCACATCCCTGTTCCAAGTATATTTTCGGGCCTCTCTGGTGGCACAGTGGGTTGAGCACCACACTGTGAAGCATCCGTGGCACAGCAATGCAAGTTTGATCCCTGGCCAGGGAGGGAACCCACATGGTGCAGCAGACCTCTCCTGCCTCCCCGCTGCTCCCCTCAGCAAAGTGTTTTGGTTAATCTGCCTTTTCTGCTCCCCACTCTCTCTGGTGAATCCTCTCACCTCCCATGCCTCTGGTCTGTACCCCAGGCCTTGTATGTAAAACTAAATAAATCTTTAAAAAATCATTAATTCATGGCTTTATTTAAAAAAAGAATTTCATCGCCCATAGTATTTGTGATATTAAGATATAATTAGCATAATGCAATATAATACGCTGTATCTAGTTTTCCATACAGTTGAAGTAGGGTGGTTTGGCATGAATTCTGTCATTATACAGTGCATTGTGAGTGTGAGGTATTCACTACTGCCAGCTAACAGGATTCCCAATTGCAGACAGACTAATCTAAACCAAATTTGAAATAAAGAATAGAAGCATAACGTGGAAACTTCTTCTTTCTTATAGTCTGCAAAAGTGAGAGAGATATATGCTGTCCTATATATGGAATGCAGGTGAAACATAACCTACAAAACTGTATACATTTATTTACTAGATATAATATCGATTAAGTAGGAAACAAGGAATAGCAAATTATGCCTTATGGTGATATAGCAACACCATAAAATGGTTTTTAAAATTTTGCTCAGATATTTCTAAAATATATATCCTTTCCCCTCTCAACCCTAAGAAGCAAGGACTATGGACTATATGTATAAGAAGTACTTAATTTATATTAATGTGCAATTTGGCCAGCACATAGGATTTTAGCCACTATATCTTACTACAGCTCATGTAATTGGAACTGTATTCCACTTTAGAGTTCATTAAAATATAAGTTCTCTTGTGATAATTACAAAGAAAACATCACAACACTTTAAAAGCTGAAACAGAATAGCAGATACCCTCAAAAACATAAAAGTACATTGTTAAAGTTACCTAGATGATGGTCGGTGAGCGTGTCCATTTGTATCTATTCCTAATAAATGTAAGAAAAAAACTATTTTGTCTTCATTTACTTGAGAAAACAAAGATTGGTTGTTTCTGGCAGCATGAAAGAATTCCTACATGTAACACATCAGTGGAAAAGATTTAGTTCATTGATTTTATTTAAAAAATAATTCTCAACACATTCATTAAATTTTTACATTCACTCTAAAATCAAATAATCTTGTTTTGTTTAAATTTGACCTCAGGACGTATCAAAACAAAGTTCTTGTCAGTTCAGACATCTATCTGTTTCAAATAAGAAGGGAATGATTTTCTATGTTATAATTAGGCCCAAAAAAAGTTTGGAAATATTGATTTCACTACATTAACCACCCTATATCTCACTGGGGTGGCAATACATGGGGGGAATCATATCCTTCCAAAATCCCAATAATAATGTAAGCCAATGTTAACTCAGTAAAAAACAACTTAATACTGCAGACTGAAAAAATACTTTAACAAGAGCCCAAAACAAAAGAATACTAGTGGCAACAGCTTAGGAATGCTATATCGTTTATAAATATTTTCAGAGCTGTACTACTTGTTGTCCTGTCTGTCATCACCCCAAAAAACCTTAATCTTTTATTTGGAAGATTGCAAATAGTCTCATAGCTACGTCCTTTATCCCAACACTAGAATCTGTTCTTCATGCTGTGAGGTTAGAGGATGTTCACTTAATGAAATCTGTTTCCGAAATGTTTATATTAATTCCCAGAATGAAAACTGGAATGGTAAAGCTCTTGTGAGAGAAAGCATCACTCTGTACTAACACATACATGAACATATAAGCAATTACCTGTGGAAACTACTATTAACTTATTTTAAATAAGTCAACTTGGTGCCTTCTTGGTGATGCAAGGGGCTGAGCACAACACAGCCATTTCATAAAGCATCCACAGCCATTGCAGTGCGAGTTCGATCCCTGGCCAGAGAGGGGACCCACACGGCGCAGCAGACCTCTCCTGCCTTGCCCACTGCTCCCCTCAGCAGTGTATTTCAGTTAATCTGCCTGTTCTGCTCCCCATTCTGTTCTGGTGAATCCTCTCACCTCCTGCAACTCTGGCCTGTACCCCAGCTCTTGTATGCATAAATAAATAAATCTTTTTAAAAAATCAACTTATTTTAAATAAGTCTTGTTCACATAAATATCTCTAAGACATTAATTTTAACAAGACATATTTACATTTCCATTAAAAGTCTTATGGTAGATTTTGCAAAAGAGTTAAATTCAAAAGATATAATTGAATGCTAGCAAAAAACAACAAAACTCAGCAACTGAACTTGAGTTATATCTATAATTTGCCCCATTGTTCCATTTGATAAAAAATACTCAGCTATGCAAAAAGTGTAATTACACTTTTGTCATAAATGGACAAAAGATCTCGGAAGCTAGGAAATACTCATTGAGCCAACAGATACCTATTACCTTTCCAAAAGTTGGCCTTTTGACAAAAGACATGAAATTACAATCCAGTCTTTTAAAACAGTGTGCTATAACAGAACTTTCAAGTTTAAGCATAGAGAAAAGAAACTAAGATGCATTTACTAAACAGTCCATTTCTACTACCTCAAGTACAAATATGTACATTGTAGACTAACACCCCCTCAAAAGCACGCACCTTCACTCTATCAAAAACCCAGGTGTCCAGCTTTGATGCATCTTGGGCACCAAAATCCTCATTTTCAGAGTCATAAGTATGAGTAAATACGTGGTCTCCACTAGCACCTAAAAAGGAAATTGGGGGAGGAGGGGAGTAAATTTTCAACTTTTTAAACTGTTAAAAAATAAACTAGTCCTTTTTTTCCTTTTTCTTTCTTTCTTTTTTTTTTTTGTTTACATTTTAAAAGGTCAGGTTTGTAGGAAGGAAGGAAAAAAAAAAAAAAAGGAGGCACCTGTACAGTCACAGGTAGACAGGAGAGCTATCTGAGCTACTCTTTTAAAGATTTTTGTGAGTAAACAGAATTTTTCATGAAGTACAATAGAGAAGAGAAAGATGGGTGGAATAATTAACATTTAACATATACTGCTGCTTTTTGTTCTCAAAATAAAATACTCCAATTTTGTACACTACCTGTATGTTAATTAACTTGCCAAAGACATAATGCTAATACATAGCAGCATAAAATAACAGCAAAGTCCGTCTCCCTGTAAAGGCTAAACTATTCAAAAAATATGTGCATTTTAGAATTTTATAATCTAATCTAAGTGTTTGACAAAACTTCCTAAAGCAAGGATAAAATTCAAATATTTCACTTCTCTTATTCAGACTGCATATTTTTCATAATACAAGGGATTATAAAATGTTTATTGCCAAATAATTTGAAGAGATCAACAAATATATTAATTATGCATTTGCAAGATTTTATGAATCTAGAGTTTAGTGATTTTTGAGTTAAATTGGTTCTTACAGGTTATAAGGAAGACTGTAACGAAACAATGATAATCTCTTGTCAGTTAGCCTAATGACGCTATTCTACCACTCAGCCATTCTACTTCCCAAATCCGAAGATCTGACTGGGTTTGTCGGTTACCATTCCTGTTGACTGTCTCTGATTCGGAAATTGGTCCTGTTCTATCAACTGTAATCAGCTTAATCCATTCTCACTACACCACCAGTCACCCCCAATGCTAAACTGCTTCCCAAAGAAAGTAGTAATAAATGGGAAGCAGTTAGATGTTTTTTGGCCTGCCCTCCATAATAATGTTCTTCTATCATACATAAAATTCTAACTATATATTATGCTTTCATGACATAATTACAATAATTATAATTATAATGATAAAAATTATACCCATGGCTAAGAATAGCATTGTAAATGCATCATGAAGTACAATGGCTATTCTGTTCCCATTAAAAACCATTTCTTTTTCTATTTTTTTTTCATTAAAAACCATTTCATGACATAAAATTCAAAAGGGATCCAACTGACTTTAAAAAGTAATATAAAGGAATTTTCTAATCAGATGTTCTAATACTTGAAGATTCATGCACAGACACAAACAACAAACCCAAAAGATGTTAATTAAGTTGGAAAAATAGAAGTACAGCTATAAGCTTTAACATCCACAAGCTTTATATATCCACAAATGCCTTAATAATTTATCAAATGTACTAAACATCAACAACCTCATTACGAGGAGTTATGTCATAAGCACTCTGCCAAATATTTCACAGGAAGTATCTAATTTAATACTAAAAATAAGTCTTTGATATAGAAGTAATAAGTTACTATTACTTCACTTTACAAAAAAGGATAACTGAAGTTCAACGATATTATCTAACTTGCCCAACATTGTAAAGCTGTTAAATGTTAGAACTATAAACCATTTCACCAAATCTAAGATACTAATGACTGTATATTGCAACATTTCAAGTACAACTAATACAGAAAAACTGATGTATCTAGCCATTGTAACACACATCCCTATTTCAGAGATACTGAATGTTGAACATATATATTATTTTTTATTGTCTCTTTACTCTCTGAGAAAACATAATCAATGACTCTTACCTTTGGCAAACATAGGCAAAATATCTGGGCTTCCCCAGCTCCATGTATACTTGCTTTCATTAAAAAGAGAATCAAATTCTACAGGGTTTTCCTTCCATCCTGCAGGTTATTGAGGAAAAAAGAAAGCAATAACAAGAGTAAAATGTATACATGAGGAAGTAGCCCCTGAAGAATTTACTCTCAATAACAATGGGAATTAGTTGTAGAACAGAATCAAAACTAATAATTGACTTTATGTTACATGTATTTTATGTTACAGGTATTTTGCCACAATTTCTTTCAAAAGCCTCACAATAAATAATTTACTTTTTACTGAAATATAGACTCGCTTCAGAACTTCGGACATGTAGGTAAACCATGGATCCACCCAATTACCTTCTTTCAAGAGCACAAATTGATAAAAGACTGAAGCTTAAAGCTTAATTCTTTTTTTTATAAAAAGATTTATTTATTTATGCCTACAAGAACTGGGGTACAGACCAGTGGTATGAGGGGTGAGAGGAGTCACCAGAGACAGAGTGGGGAACAGAACAGGCAGATTGACTGAGATATACTGTTAAGGGGAATAGTGGGTGAGACAAGAGAAGTCTGCTGTGCCATGTGGGTCACCTCTGTGGCCAGGGATCAAACTCATGCTGCAGTGTCTGTGGATGCTTCATAATACAGTGCTTAACCCCTTGTGCCACCAGGGAGGCCCCTGAAGCTTAATTCTTGAATCAGTACCAGTGTGTAAACCTTTCCAGGAGTGAGGCATGCTAAAACACTTGTCAGAAGTATCACAAGACACTCTTCATTCTGTGTCATGATTCAGTATTAAAGAAGTAGTTATGCAATAAAATTTTCATGTGACAAAATCTTCAAAGTAGACAATACCTTTGGCAACTGCACTAACATCTTCATAAAACCCAGCTATCAGGGCCACGTGACCTGGCCGAGATTCAGTTGGCACACGGGTGTGAGATACCCCCCAGCTGCCTTCATGCGTTATGATCCTCCTGAAAAATATTGCAGAAGAACAGTTAACATAGACTGTGATCAAGTCACTGTTGAGGCTTTTGAAAACTAAGATTACTACAGAAGGAATCAAACCCAAAAAAGCCAGTCAAAATTTAAGAAGGAATCTCTCTGATGCCTGTTGAGCCCAGCCCTAACTCTCAGGCCTGCTAGCCTGAGTGCCATAAGCGAGTCCAGGACAAAGGAAGGAAAACCACCCAGAATCATGGGACAGAATCATGGGACAAAACACACTATTCCATTTTAACCCACAAAGTATTGACATGGCTTGTTACGTAAGGAACAACGGATCTACACAACACTGTTCTACCAATGTTAAGTTTTATTAAGTGTGATGATGTTGTCACAATTAGCAGCAGAACGTTCTTGAAGCAGAAGCATGCTGAAGAGATTGGGGATGAAGCCTCAAATAATCATGCTTTCAAACTGTTAGGGAACAAACAGTTTCAAGTCGAAACATGTTTGTTCAGGTACGTATGTGAGTGTGAAATGAGAGAAAGAATATAAATATGAAAGAAACTGGAAATTGTTCAAACTAGGTTAAGGGTATATAGGTATGCATCATATAATCTTTTCAAATTTTCTAGAGTGGAAGGAGTCTCAAAATAAAAAATTGAGAAAAGGAAAATGGCTACACTCCTAGTTAGAAGCAAAACTATATTGCTCAATTTGAGATTAATGTTTCTTTTGCTAAAAGGTATCAATATTCTTCAGTTGTATTACAATGATTCACATAAAATGTGCAGAAGAAAGCAAATCCACCAGCATGTCCTTGCAGGGGGAAGGCCAGCATAGCATTAAGTTGTAACACACTGACTAAAATGGCAACATTTTCAAAATAAATGCTTGACTTTAAAATGCTCTGCAGAAAAATGTATTAGTTTAGATAGTTTTAATACTGACTTACCTCATAATAAAACCAATTTGGATAAAACACATACACTGTAAGTAAAGGGCTACAATAGCACTAACCCACACATTAAAGGACAAATATTGTTCAACTTCCTCAGTCACCTAATGAAAACTGAGTTTAAACAGAAAGAGGAAGGTCTCAAGAAATTTGGATACTTCTGTTTTAGAACAGTTTGATCAGTTCAGGTCAAATTTTTAAAATAATGAAGTACGGGACAAATAAAACCTTTTGAAAACAGATTTAGAATGAACCAGAAGATTCCTGAAATTTTAAGAACACAACACAAGGCACATCCCCTGTGGGAGCCTGGGGGCCTGACATAACACCCACATGAGAAACCAGGGCTGCCAGAAAATCTTGCCTCTTCCTTAACAACCAGTATATTTTTATCTTGTTAAATTTTTAATGGCCTGTATCTTTCTTTGGCAATTAAGAATTTCACCTAAATATAGCCCTCAAATTTTTTAAACCACCCAGTTATATCCCTCAAATTTGTAGGGATTTGTTATGCATTTTTGTGTTCTGAACTTAACCCTGGTTTAATCTATTTTCCTAAATAACCCTGAGTTGCTATTTTATGCAATTCTTTGAGCCACCATAAATTTATTTTTGGAAATTCAACATAAAATTCAAGTCTATTTATTCTTCTGGAAATCAACAAATATTTATTAATTACCTATAATATTCTAGGAATTAGAGATTAAACATTTCTTTTCAGAGTCACTTGACAGAATTTAAAATTACAATGAACGGTTATACAGGCTTGAAGATTTTTATATATTTTATAAAAGGTGTGTCATAAGTTGACATCTATATTTTCTAGTTAATCAAGTTATAATTAACAGTTCATTAATATTTATGCTAGTCATTAATTTTTAAAAAAACAGGGTTATTTTATAAGAGAAAGATAATGTAATGGAGGACTGAGAAATTAAGATAAATTAGACAAGTAGTTAAGACCACAAATTCTGATTCATCGATTTCCACAATAGAAATAACTCCTAGGAAGAAAAAAAAGCATTGCCAATCCACAAAACAAATGCAAATGGACATGGGCCTGTTCCTTCTCATTATTACCCCTGTGTCAAATATGAGATAAGCATAATCAGAATACCATTTTCCAGAGATGTCCTCACAGCAGTTGACATGCTTACCTAAGAAATGGTGCTCTAGAATTTCCATTTTCATCTAATTCATAAATTGTATCTGCTCTCAGCCCATCAGCAACAAAAAGAACTAATCTTCTAGCTGGAGGAGGCAATGATGTATACTGAGGTGTCATCCCATGAACCAAAGGAGATGTAAAATAAATGTCAAAGATGGAGGCGAAGAACACACAATGTACGAGCAGTCCCAAAATAAAGAATAGCATCCTATCCAGTGCAAGTAATTAATCTTCAAGAAAAGCTGAAAGAGGGAACAGAATTAAATATGGGTAAACTTTAATTCATTGATACATACTTTCTCATATTTTGAAGACTACAAGTAAGTTGAACATATACTTTAAAGGACTATTGAAAGGTCACTTTCATTTGTTTGGTAACAAGAAACATCATTTAATAATGAGATAATACTGAAATCAAACACATGCTAAAGTGCACTCAAGCAAAAGAGAAAAAGGTGAAGTGTAACAGACAGTTAGGTTGGTGGCTGGTGTGGTGTGGTCACACCTCTGTACAGGTGTGAACCTACTCCCCTAAATCTACACAGTATTGCAAATCAGTCTTAATAAAAATAGACAGTAGTATACAAAAATAGGCAATCAACATAATAAATTATTTATAATAAATTTAAGCACACACTAAGCTCACAAAAATGAACATAGAATCAAAAAAGTCAAAACTAAATGAATTCTAAAAATTACACAGGATATATTTTTTCCTGACTTAATTCTTAAACAACTTAAATCAAGCCTTTAGTTTCAATACATCAGAGAGAAAACTTACACTGAGACAGTCAGTACTATAAAACCCAACAGCTATTTTTTAAGTCTTTATTTCCACGACTTATCCATCAACTTGTCTTTGCTTTTTTAAAAATAGTTCTAATTTCTTAGCTGCCCTGAACATGACTCCTTCAGTTTTCCTCCTATTTCTCTGCACAGGGTAGAATTTATCTGTTCAAAGAATTCTGGATTAACTCATACTTGGTTCTAAGCCTCTTCTTTATTTCCCCCCAATCTTTACTTTCTGTCTAGGCATTTTAATCACACCTTGGCTTCACGTATCACCTAAATGGAACTGTCGTGACAAATAACAGTTCCAAATCCACAGAAACAAAGTCCAAACTGGCTACATCTACTTGGATATTTCAAATAAACACACACTCAAGTGTTGCAAACTGAATTCATGGAATCCCCCAGAAGCCTTGGTAAGCTATTAATCCTCATAACTCCTTCAAAGAACCCTTCACAACCTCAGGAGCTGGGACCACCTTCCACCCAGGTGTGCAAACCAAACAGCTAAGAGTCATTCTGTACAATTTATTCTTTAGCTAAATACTCATAAATTAATTTGTTTCATCTCTTTTTTTTAAATGAAAATCTGAACATCTCAACCCTTATATAAAACCCTTCAATATATCTCCCCCTACCTAATCAAGAGTAAATACTGAACGTGCTCTAACAAGGTGTTACATGGGCAGGTCTCTGCCTTCCTTTCTTCCCTGTCTCATAGGCAGACCCCCCTGTTCTCCAGCATCTCACCACACTGTCTTATTTCTTTTAGTATCCATGATTCCTGCTATAACAACTCCATAGGTACAACTCCACAGAATGCACTTCCAAACTATGCTTAATCCTCCCCCATCCCATTATCTCATACTTCTCTTTGCAGTTTCTAGCATCACTTTCTCAGGAATAATGCAGTCCAAATCAGAAACCAAACCTTTACCCTGGTTTATAATTACATAGCTATATCCTTGACGATCTGGATTAATGTCTGTCTTTATCACTTCACAATAATTCCACGACAGTAAGACAGAACTCGTCACAGTCCTAAGCACTTAATAAAGAAGGATTCAAATGTTTGCGGTGTAACACTCAGGATTATCATTCAGAAGTACATGTAATATACATCAGAGTCACTAGAGGCTGTCTTACTTCTCTTTTCACCCTTCAGAACACACACACAAAGTGTGACAATTCAGGGCACTTAAACAAGACACTCTTACGCTTAACGTGCTTGTTAGAGCACGTTAAGTAATTTTTATGATACATAACATTGCACTATTAAACAACATCCTTTACATACTACTTATTTTACCATTGCCAAGCACATGTCTAATCAAGAGTATTATTGCTTAATATTTTTCTGTTAAAGAATTAGGTTTTATTCAAATTTGTTGAAAAAGAAGCCATTCTGGTTGAAACACTTGGAAACCTCCAAAACGAAAGAAAAGTACTAAAATTTTTAAAAGATATATCCATGTAACAATAGAAGTTATTTAACTTATACCTCTAGAATGTTTACCACACACTGAAAAACAATTTAAAAATTAGACATTTCTTAAACAAAGTCAATCAAAACGTATTTAAAATGTCATTTGTGGTTAAGATTATAAAGTCAAAAACAATTTTTTTAATTGAAATGATTTTAATGCCTGAAAAAAGGTGATCTTTTCCATTTTCATAGTTAAGATTACATGCCTTTAAGACTATCCTGATTATCCAATGATACGTATTACCTGCATAGACCTAGATTAATGCAAATCCTATAAATAGAAAATGTCCCAACAATATTAACAATAAATAATTATAAGTACAGATCAGTAATAATTAATGCTCCAGTATATGTTACTTCTTAAACATTTTTAGTTGATAGGTAAACAATTTGTGGGGAAAAGTACTTACTGAGAAGACTGGCCAGTTGATATGTTATGAGCTTGGAGAGTCATATAAACAAGTCCATGATCATAGGATACGAAGTACAGATTGCATAGAAAAGCAATCACAGAAGAATTTCTATATTCAATTTCTCACAACTCTGAGGAAACAAAGTTTAAATTTATTTTCAAGTTACATTTTATATTCAGACCCTAAGCTAAAGATAATCCTCTGGATCTGAGATTTACTTGCTTTTCCTAGCTTGCGCTGCTATTAATATATGTTTTGTCTTATTTTTTAAAAACTGTCACATATTCTCAATATAAACTAATGTTATATTAATTGATAAATATCTACAATAATGACATTTGTTGTGTAGGAAGTACCAGACAGTATGACAAGCACATTTCTAATTCTCTGTACCTCAGTATGACTTTGACAGAGGAATGTAAGGCTGAGAGAAGTCACAGCAAATAATTGGTAGAACTAGGGTTTGAACTTTAGGCTCTTTATCCTGATAAGCACAATCTTCTCAGGAACTCTAAGTGTAGGAGAGTTCTAAAATTCCCCACTGGGATATATTAACAGTTCATTTCTAATTGTGCCTTTCCAAGTCATTCACTATTCCCTTTCATTCCTACATTCTAGAAATTGTTGCATTTTTTAATCTCTTTGGCAATCTCATGTAAAGATGAGCAATTCTTTCTGTTAAGAAATATGTAATAGGCCACATCATTGGCTATTTTGATACATTTTTCTGAGATCAGGGATTTTTTTTTCATTATTTAATACATAGCACAGAGAAATGTTTAGAATTAGAACTTCAGGAACTAATACACTAAAGAAATATTTTTGAACTCTTAGCAGTAACAATGCCCCTGACCCATCACGACCCCCAACTCCCATGTCCTCTAATCCACCTAAGGCCTCTGCATGCACCTATGTGTGTGCAAAAGAATTGGCTAAAGCACTTCTGCGTAACTGACTTAGACAATGGCCCACATCGCAAGGTGGCCAGGGACACGTAGCTAACCATGGACTGTGTGGTCAGGGTCAGGATCTGGGAGTAGCTCAGAATTTATTACCAAGCACCTGCACGGGAAGTTCTCCTCGGATATGTGGCCAACATGTGCCTTCATGTTCCCCATAAAACTGATTACCCTTTGATCCCTTGAAAGTCCTGCTCCCCTTAAAGATGAACACCTGTTGTTTTCCCTGAACCCTACTTCTCTTGCTACTGTTACATAATCAATCACGTTGTGTATTATTGCTAATAAAAAGCAAGACACTGCCCACTGGGCAGAAGGGTCTTGCTTTGAAAACCTGCTCCAGAGTCCTTCTCTGGATGTGTCCCCGGGGACATGCTGGCACGTCCTTCAGACAGGATAACATGTAAACCAGTGGCCTCACCTAAGGCTCTATTTTTACTTTTCCACAGAGCTAAAGGAGATACTTTACTGTTTCCTTTTATTACATAACTAGTCTGATTACAGTCACTGCTACCCTGTTTATTTTGGTGATTAAGGGAAGCTATAATGAATGAAAAGAAACCTAAAACCTTCAAAAGTGGCAATTTATGGAAGAAGGAAATAGACTAGTAACTAACATTTCCTTTACCACTTCGAATTGTAATCAAGGAATGACAGGAAACATAAGCTAAACTTCCCAACTTAAGCATACTTATGAGTTAAAGAAAAATAAATAAAGAAAATAAATATGTTTAAAGCATGTAAGTTTTAAAACAAGCCCCACATTCAATATCTTAATTCCAGCCTAAATGCTCCAATCAGAAAGTCTGCAAAGCATAGAGAGTAAAGATGGCTTAGCACTTAAAATAACTGATTTTAGTTCCTTTGACTACTTACTACTCATCAAACGTCTCTAGACTTAAGTTCATTTACCTTTCTACTGGTGGGACGGCAGGTATTTTGAAGGACCTACAATGCTGTAAACTGTGCATTAAATGCTACGTGTTTCCTGAGCCCTGAGCATTTGCTATGTATCCAAGCAGAGGCAATCGGGGTATTCACAGATTCCAGCAAATGCAAACCATTTCCATTTACTCTCTGAACCTCCCACAGCCCGCCCCGCCCTGTAATACAGAGCATCAAGGTGCTCTCCCAGAAATGCAAGAAGACCGTGCAGTCCTCTGGATGCAAGCCGAGCTGGCACGTGGATGAAAAGGGAAGGAAGAGAAAGGAAGTCAAATTCTGACCGCAGTCCTGGGCACCTGCTACCCGTGAGGAGAAAGTCGCTGACTGGCAGCGGACAAGAAGTGAAGCGGGCTAAGGCGCCGGGGGTCAGCGGGCGTGACACCACACTTCACTCGGTATCACCGCACTTCGGTGCACCGGTCCCCTGCCTTTACCTGGGCTCGTCCGGATCAGCCAGATCTTGGAAGAGAGGCCGCTTCTGTGACGGCAGGACCCAGCTCTGCGGCTGTTCCCCGCGATCCCTAGAACCCAAAGCCCAGAGAACGTTGCTAAAACACTCTCAAATACCCCCAACCGCGGAACGCCCCCGACATCTACCTGCCCGGCTACAGATCTCGCGAGAACATTAGGGCCCTCCTCCGTCATTCCAGCCTTTTCCTCCGGCCAATCAAACAAGAGCAAGGGCGGGGTTTTGCCTTTGACCAAGAAGCGGGGCCTTCAATCTTAGCTCATTGGTGTTGGGAGAGGGCGGGGCAAAGGCGGACTAGGGCGGGGGGGTGGGCAGGACCCTCTCCGTTCTCGCGAGATTGGAGACCAGGAAGACGCCTGCAGAGCTGGGCTGCTGGTGCAGCAGCGGTTGAAGCAGCAGCTGCTGCTACCTCCGGATCCTCTGCATCCGCGCCTACGCCTGGTCTCCAGGTGAGGGGGCGGGACGTGGCCCGGCCCGGGCCCGGGCTGTGGAGGTGCTCGGTGCCTGCTAAGACTTAGGGGGGGATTCAGGCTGAGGCCTGTCAGCCAGTGAGGGAGGCGCCCACACTCCTGACTGGATAAGATGGCGGCGATGGCGCCTGGAGGTAGCGGCAGTGGAGGCGGCGGTGTGAATCCTTTCCTCAGCGATTCGGATGAGGACGACGACGAGGTAGCAGCGAACGAGGAGCGACGGGCTGGACTTCGGCTGGGTACCGGGAGCGGCCTAGATCCCGGCTCTGCGGACTCACTATCGCCCCAGGATCCCGTGGCCTTAGGAAGCAGTGCGCGGCCAGGGCTCTCTGGGGAGGCGTCGGCGACTGCGATGACACTGGGGGGCCCTGGGGAGACCCCGGCCCGCTTGTCAATTGATGCGATCGCTGCTCAGCTGTTGCGCGATCAGTACTTGCTGACAGCCCTGGAGCTGCACACCGAGCTCTTAGAGAGCGGCCGCGAGCTGCCTCGGCTGCGCGACTACTTCTCCAATCCGGGCAACTTCGAGAGGCAGAGTGGGACCCCGCCGGGGATGGGGGCGCCGGGCATCCCTGGAGCCGCGGGCGTCGGAGGCCTAGGAGGTCGGGAGCCCAGTACGACGTCGGGCGGGGGACAGCTCAGTAAGTGAACGCAGCCTGTCACCCCGTCAGTGTTGCTGGGATTGCACAGTTTTTTGTGGGGGAGGGGGTATTTCTGAGAATTGGGAACGTTTCGAAAGAATGGGCGGGGGGCGGGGGCGACGTTTTGAGGTGGAAGCAGAAGGATCTGGTGAGAATGTTCTCTGCAAACCTCCAGCCTTTGGCTGGACGTAACGTTTGCTCCTGGCTCCTCTTTGGAGTCTGTTATCTATAAAATATCCAGAGTTCTAGTTCACTAACTACCTGGGCACTCCAGAAGGTTCCCTTGTAAACTAGCTTATCGCTTTCATCGTTCTTTTTTTTTTTTCTCCACTTTCCTGAATCACCACTACCAGGAAATAGTGTTTCTTAAATTGCTTGCTGTCATTCTTTGATTTAAAGTCGAGAGAAAAGAATGGGAAATGTAGTTTGTCTGCAAAATTAGATTAACTTAAGACGCTTTCTTGGTTTGGGGGTTGACGGTCTCACTCAAAAATTGAGTTTTCTGTTTGAATAAAATCAATGTCATTCAATTTCGATGCCTATATTTCAATAGTTTCCGAAATTACAGGCACTCTAAGGAGTAGGGTAGGCCAGTGATGTCTGCAGTTAATCTCTGCATAAGTTAGAAATTTACTTTTTACCCTGTAATCTTTTTTTTGTAGTTCAGAGTAATCCTTTACCCCAATCGTCTCATATTTATGACATTACCTAGGATTTAAAAACTTACTGTAAAGATGTATGCTGGATCCCCAGTATCCCCTTTTGGAAGGCATCTTAGATTTTTCCCTTACGGCTGGTGTGAGATGTTTTAGAGTGTTGTTATATATGACATATATATAGTGCATATGAAGTCTACTAACATAAGTTAAATATATAATTTACAGATTGTATTAAATTGATCGTTTTTTGTTTTTGTACTTTTAAATGGTACCAGAGATTTATGTTGAGAAACTCAGATTTAGCAAAAGTGCAGCATGTATATTCTATTAAAGTACATTCTCACTAGATCGCCCTATCTAATAGGGACTTTTTCCCAGGAGGGGTGTGTGTGTGTGTATTTATATGCATTTCCCAGTAGGTGTGTGTGTATGCAAGACCCTAGCTTTAATATCATCTTTGCAAATGTTGCCACACTCCCCAGATTTAACTTCGTTGCTTGCTCTCTCATTGTACTGCTTTCAATAAAAACACCCTCCCTCCAAAATCTTTTTAATCAGAGAAAAGACATGTTGTGAACAGACAGTTCACCAAAGAAGATAGCTAATGGTGAAAATAAAGTTATGCTAATGGTAAAATGCCCAGGTAAAGGAGCTCTGCATTTCTGATCCTCAGGGAAATTAGAATTAAAACCACAGTGAGATACCACGGCACTCTCACTAGGATGTGTTAAATAAAAAACCTGAAAATACTAAGTGTTGGACGAATGTATGTAAAGAGGAACTCTAATACACTGGTGATGGGAATTTTCAATGGTAAAACTATTTTGCAAAGTAGTTTGTTTCTCATAAACTTAGTATTAACTATATGATCCAGCAATTCTTTTGCTAGGTATTACCCACAAGAAATGAAAATGTGTTCATTGAAAAATTTATACAAGTATGTTCTTGGCAGCTTTACAGTCCAAAACTTGAAAAACACAAATGCCCGACATGAAATGAATGGATAAACCAAAAAAGGAATGAACTACTAATGCACATGAAAAGGTGGATGAATTTCAAAAACATTATGCTGAGCAAAGAAGTCAGACAGAAAAGAATATATGCTCTGTTATTCTAGGTATATGAGAGTTTAGGGCAGACAAAACTTATTTATTAAGATGATTCTCAATCAGGGCAAATTACCCCTCCCCTTCCCTCTAAGACCAAAGTCCTTTATCAAATCTGTGTTTTGCAAATATTTTCTCACAATATAAATTTGCTCTTATTTTTTTTAAACAGTAACTTTTTTTTTTAAAGCTTTATTTATGTATGCATACAAGCACTGGGGTACAGGCCAGAATCATGGGAGCTGAGAGGATTCACCAGAGACAGAGTGGGGAACAGACAGGGAGATCTACTGAAACACACTGCTGAGGGGAAGCTGTGGTCAGGCAGGCCATGTGGGTCACCTCCCCCTGCTTGCAGCAGGGATTGAACTTGTGCTGCAGTGGCTGTGGTCTGCTTCATGGTGCTTTGCTTAACCCATTGCGCCACCAGGGAGGCCCCTGCTTTTTTAAAAAAATAATGTATTAAGAACAATTTTTTTACTTCATTAGGGAAAAAGTCCAACTAATAGTTTTTTCTTTAATGATTCAAGTCTCTCATTTCCTATACATGAAATATTTACTGAACACAAGATTCCAAAATTTTTCTCCTCCTTAGACTTTTAGCTTTTACATTTAGGTCAATGATGGCAGGACTGCCTTTTAATAAAAGTATCAGAGAAAGATGAAATACTTCTTAAATATTCCTATAAATGTATAGACCTTTTTAGTATAAGCTATAGTAGTGTAAAAGTATAAATGCACTGTATATTTCAAATATTAATACCAGTAAATATCTTAATCCAGTCAGGAAATAGGTAAGGGATAAAATTAGTCTATAAAGCTATTTCGTGACTAAGTTACTGACCACACAGTTTATATTTTAGGAACACTAAAAAAGAATGCTTACTGTACTGCTGCCTATTTTTTAAATGTTTCTATATTTAGTTCTAGCATGTTGATTGCTGCTAGTTGGGTTATGATTTTATACTGTTCAGTAAGCAATTTTTGGTTTATTATTGACAGTGTAGTTTGGTAATATGAACTATTTTTTAAATGTATTTTGGCTTGTGTCTGATCTGATAATACTTTTTCAGAATAATCACTGTACACTGAAAAGTAGTTTCCTTTATTTAATGATGTCTAAAAAAATTTTATTTTGCAAGATACAATGGTTTTTTTTTAACCTAAATATCAGTTGATGTAGTACATTATTGTGATTTTTAAGAAATATACATTTGGTTACCCAGATGACAAAAATATATTTTCATACTCATTTGGCCTTCATATCACAGCTCCCCAACATCTTGGAATTTCCTAAGTGTTAATAATGATAAAGATGTCCCGTTAATGACATTTTGGAGAAGCACCTGAGGCTGGTGAGGAAACTAGTCTTGTGAATAGAGCATTGGAACTAACAGTCCCACCACCCCCTTGACCTGCTGGGAGGAGTGAGGGGTTAGAGGTTTAGTTTTATTGCCAAAAACTTGATCACTCATTTCTGCATAAGGAAGTAAGCAAGCACCTACAAAAATCCAAGAGGCAGGGTCTTCGTAGAGCATCTGGGGTAGTAAACACAAACCTTTTGGAAGAATGATTCACCAGGAGGGAGCATGGAAATCAGCCTTTCCCAATGCCTTGTGCTCTCCATCTCTCCCATCTACCTGATCCTGGATAATATCCTTTGTAATACATCCTTGACAAAGGATGTGAGTAAATGGGTTTTCTGAGTTCACTGAGCTGCTCTAGCAAAACAAACCTGAGGTGGGTGTCCTGGAAATCTCTGCTGCTTTGCCAGTGGGTCAGAAGCCTGGTCTGGTGATTGGTGAGTCACACAGAGGGATGTCTTGGAAGACTGAGCTCCTTAACCTGTGGGATTTGATGCTCTCTTTGAGCAGACAATGTTGCAATTGAGTTAAATTCTCAAACACCCTGCTGGGGTCCAAGAATTGCTTTTTGATGTGGCGAAGATTGCACACCCCCATTGCAATTGGTTTGCAGGAATCATATACATAGGTTAATATTTATAGAATAGTGGTGCTTTTAAAAGATGTTCATACTGTATTTAATCTTTTTTTCCTTGATTAAAAAAATAATCCACCTTTATAAAAGGTTCAAATATTTAAAGAATGATAGCTGATATTTTTCAATGGAAGAATTTCTGTTAACTAAGTTTAAGATGCTTTAAGAACAGGTCTCAGTGTTGGATAAATTGTAGCATTATCACAGTGTTCCTACTAGATTATTTGATTAACTTGGTAGAATTTTTATATCTTATATTTCTCATTACTTGCTTGAATATATACCACAACCGCACATAGATGTATATAGTAGTGTTTTGCTAATTAGATTGCAAGAGGAAATTTATGGCAGTGTCATTAACACGGAGCAGTGTGTAATATTTTAGCCAGAGAAATGCTGACCCACTTGAAATCCTAGAACTCCAATCAAAATTGAACTGTAATTTCATAGAATGACCCAGGGTTATTTTGTTTTTTGGTGTTTTTTTTTAAAGATTTATTTATTTATGCACACAAGCACTGGGGTACAGGCCAGATGTGTGTGTGGGGGGGGTGAGAGGATTCACCACAGAGAGCGGGGAGCAGAGCAGGCAGATCAACAGAAGTACACTGCTGAGGGGAGCAGCGGGCACAGCAGGAGAGGTCTGCCACACCATGTGGGTCCCCTCCCTGGCCGGCAGCAGGGATCGAACTCGTGCTGCAATGGCTGCGGTTTGCTTCATAGTGCGTTGTTTAACCCACTGCACCACCAGGGAGGCCCAACCTGGGGTTTTATTTTTAGTAGAGATATAGTAGGTGGTCAAATGGGAAGAGCAAGTAACTTATGCTTACAGTGATAGATTTCTTTTATTCTGATTTTACCATGCTATCAAATTTTTATAAGACAGCTTCTTAGGAGGCAGCCTTTTATGACTGAATGTGTCATGTTCACTTGTGAGAGGACAACCTTCCTGAGTCATCTTCCATTTTAAAATTTTCTGTTTTGTGGTCCTGCTTATCTTTCCTAGGAACTCTTCAGAGTACATATCTTACTGTGCTCATTGTTCTCTCACTGTGCTCAGTGTTCTTTTCTTAATATCAGGAATGCTAACATGTCATGATTACAATCTTCCAGAGTTCCCATCTCTTCCACTTAATAAAGTACATTCTTCAGGGATTTGACTTTGCTTAGGGCTTCCTCTGACTTCTGAGAGAGAAAATATCAACAGAATATTTCTAAAAATTGCTAGGTTTGCTGCATTTAGCTAAATGACCATATATTTTACTAAATTTATGTATTTGTGTTTATCCCTTTCTAAATAATTTCAAAATTATTGATTCTTGTGGAAATTTAGTAAGATATTTTCACTGCCTAGCACAGTGACTTAAATATAGTTGATATTCAGTATTTTACACTGATCACTATTTTAAATTATGTTTTCATTTAAGGATTATAGGAATTCAAAAGTTTAATGCATATCCTTGAACTTATGTACTTGATGGGAAGACAAGACCAACACATGAAAGAACTATAGACTAGGCTTGTGTAGTACAGATAATAGTGTAAACTTTGTCTTTGCTGACTGTGATAAAGGAATAGTCCTTATAGACTAAGTAAAATTTAAATTTGACCCTCAACAATGAATGAAAATTTAAATAGTGCCTATTTTTTAAAAAGATTTATTTATTCATACAATTACTGGGGTATAGGCCAGAGGTGCTGGGGTTGAGTGGATTCACCAGAGACAGAGTGAGGACCAGAACAGGCTGATGGACTGAAATACACTGCTGAGGGGAGCAGCTGGTGAGGCAGGAGAGGTCTGCTGCGCCATGTGGGTCAGCTCCCTGGCTGGGAATTGAACCCATGCTGCAGTGGCTGGACAGCTTCATAGTGCTGTAACTCAACCCCTTGTGCCACCAGGGAGGCCCCTTAAATAGTAACTTTATTACTTGGCCATATTTAGACTATATCCTAAGTAAGTAAAAGGAAGTGAGGATAAAGAAAAGATAATACTTATTTTATATTTTGCCTTGCTTGAAACATCAGGGAACATACTTAACATTATGTGGTTGACCACTTAATAAAGTGAGTCCATTTGGGCAGTTGTAAAATGGAGTTTGAAGCTATTGTGGTACTTACTTCCCTAAAAGGAAACAAGATAGGATTATTAATCAGAGAAAACAGACCTTATTTCTGTCAAAAATTAAAATTACACTTTCTATTTTTGAACAAAAAAGTTAGTGGTGACCCAGGATATAGGCTTGTTTGTATTTTTGTTAACTTGCTTTCTTTTTTTTTTTTTTAATTTTTGTTAACTTGGTTAGAAAAAGCCTTTAAGGATTGGTATAATTTTCATTGTGCTAAGTATTTTGAGGTCAAATGTTTGGTTAGTTTATATATATATATATATTTTTTTTTTCTTGTGCCACTCTCCCCCCATAGTTTTATAATGACCATCTAAAATTTTTTTTACCTTGATTTAAAAACATACTCTGTTGATATTTAAATTGCGTATATCAGTTGAGAAAGGACTTAAATATTAATCCTATTTTTTTCTTACAGGTAATTGTACTTGCTTCTAGGGGAAGATATGAGATCAAGTATGATTTCTTATTTAAACTAAAAACATACTTGTTGATAGCTAAGTAGAAAGTTTCTTGCTATTGTACTGTACTTTGAGCCTACTACCTCTTTCACTTTGAGGGGATTTTCTTTGATTTTTGGGATGATTCACTTCTCCCTTATCATATGAGTACTTGTTTTAATATTGTAATTTCATTGTACTAGCTTTAGGTGTACCACATTATGTTTATGTATATTATGATATGATACAAAAATAAATTTAGTTGTCCATTACCATACATAGTTAAAATTTTTTTAAAGATTTATTTATGCATACAAGAACTGGGGTACAGGCCAGAGGTATGGGGGTGAGAGGATTCACCAGAGACAGAGTGGGGAGCAGAACAGGCAGATCAACAGAAGTACACTGCTGAGGGGAGCAGCAGGCGAGGCAGGAGAGGTCTGCTGCGCTGTGTGGATCACCTCCCTGGCCAGGGATTGAACTCGCGCTGCTGTGCCACAGATGCTTCACAGTGCAGTGCTCACCCCACTGCGCCACAAGGAAGGTCCCATAGTTAATTTTTTTTTTAAAGATTTATTTATTTGTGCATACAAGAACTGGGGTACAGGCTAGAAGTGTATGGCGTGAGAGGATTCACCAGAGACAGAGTGGGGAACAGAACAGGCAGATCAACTGAAATACACTGCTGAGGGGAGCCGCGGGTGAGGCAGGAGAGGTCTGCCGCGCCCCCACAGTTAAATTTTTTATCTTATGTTGAGAACTTGTAAGATTTACTCATTTAGCAAATTTTCAGATCTACAATATTATTACCATCAGCGCTGTATATTACATATGTACATTTCAAAATGCTGTTTGTATGTATCCCTAGATTTATTTTTCTTATAATTAGAAGCTTGCAGTCGCTGATGTGGTACAGCACTGATAACTCTAACTCCACATATACATGTAGACAGGAAATCTGTATTGGAGAATTTGAACAAATTGAATAAGAATTAGTTAACTTTAAAATACATTCCTCAGATTTCTGAGAACCAATACTCAATAGAATTGAATACAGCAATAGTATTCTAAGATCCACCAAAGAGAAACTCTTAACTTCCACAAGATCAAGAAAAATGTCCTAGGGTTGATGCGTTTGACTTATAACAAGATACTGATTTCTTACTTGGTTTAAACTAAACAGAGAAATATAAGTTTGATAAGAGTGGCAGTGGAAAGGTACGTAAGTGATGAAGCAACAGTAGGTCTGTGCCAGTTTATACCAACTTTACTTTTGCGTTTAGCCTATTTCAAAACCAATGGATTTGTAGTACTAATATCTGTCTTCTGTCCCATTTCTGCCAGATATGTTACCTTGGGTATATCACTTTCTTCTGCATGCAGGAGAATTATCATTTCTTACCCTGGATTAGTTATGGGGTTTTTAAGGAAGTTTTTATGACAGTATATATGTGAAAGCAGTTCATGAGTATGGAAATGAAACTATGTTTTATTTATATTTGTGTCACCAATGCCTAATACTGTGCCTGACAAAAAGCTTTGTTAAGTTAATGATCTTTAGTGGTAGTACCCTATAACTATGAAATTTTGGCATATTTTATAGTGAAATTAGGTGTTCTCTCTTTAACCTCTTCCTTTAACTCTGCCTGGGCACAATTGAGTCAAGCCTGATCTTTCTGAAGTCATTCATGTTATCAAACCCAACTTACTTGGATTTAAGACATCTGAGCCTGCATGATCTTAATATTGTTTAAGGAAACTAACAGTTCAGAGCACATGGCTGGCGCCAGAAAGCCTGAGTTCATCTACTTACTCTGTCATTTCTAGTTACATGACCCTCATAGTCTGTTTCCGTTGCTGTAAAATACAGACAGTAATGATTCCTACCCTGATTTTAGCGAAAAGGATGAGAAGGAATGGTAATGATTCCTTTCGCAATGGGTTAGTATAAAGGTAAAACAAGCACTGGCACAAAATAAGAGGTTAAAAAAAATGTTACCTATAATGGGAGAATCATCCAGCATTATAAACATTTAATTTTAAGGGAATAATAAAGTTTCAACTTCTAATTCTCTTCCTAAGTTTCAATCTCTTGATTTTAAAGTTTCATGCATTGTAGAATCTCATGACAAAAAGAAAAGACAGATAACATAACAACTTTAACATAAAGTGACCTGATTGTATTGTTGTTATGACAATGTGTACATGACTTTATTCCAGTAGTTTATAAAGCTTATTTAAGGCCAGGAACAAGTCTTAACTAAATTTATCTTTGTAGTCCCCCCTATGGGTTAGTAAACATTCACTGAATGGGTACATAACCTGGTTTTCTCATCTGTAAAGAGGAAAAGGGGGTTGAACTATCTCTGAGAGTCTCTCTAGTTCTTAAATATTATGAGCATATAGATTAATGAAAGTGGATCCCAGCTTTGGAAAAGAATTAAGGATCAGAAAATATAATAGAGTTTTACTATTGTCAGATCTCTATGGTCCACCTTTAAGTGTGTAACATATTATGGATTTTATGTCACATAATTACATTTAAGGTGGATTTTTAATATGTGTTTAATATAATTACCTTTAAGATCAATTTGTTATTTATTGAATTTGTATATTATACATTTGATAGTTACCATGATATAAGTTTTTAAAGAATGTTAGTAAAATGACCTTTACTAAAATAAATGTAATTTAAAGCTGATTGCTTTATATTATTTTCTCCCCATTCTTTATGAATTGAGTATTTTCATGACTTTTAAATGACAGAATGTGTATGTATATATGTAAATTAAGGTATGCATTGTCTTAGGGGAAACATACCAAACGGACAAATAAAAAATTCTAACAATGGGAAGAAGAGTATGTAATGAAAATTTTCAATTCTCCTTATAGTCAATTATAATTAGTAGCTTACTATATTTACGAAAGCATTTACTGCATATATGTGCATACACAAGCACACCAGATCCCTTAAAAAGGTGTCCTTTTTAACCTGGTAATATTAGTCATTCAATAAATGTTTAATTGAAATAACCAATACTGTACAGTCAGTAGCAGCTGCTCAATTTTTGTGATGCATTCCCTTTCTAAAGTACTATGTAATTTCCATAAAAGATACCTTTTCAAGGACCTGAGACTCACTTTTTTTAACGATTGTAAAAATACAGTGTCAGTGCTGTGTCAGTACTAAATAGTAAATGCAAATATAAGGGCTGCTTTCATATATGATTTGCAAAGTCAATATGCATGCCTTATAGTTATACTGTACATAATGGACTTAGTCCTCAGATTTAAAACCTACAACAGGTTTTACCAGTTTGCTAACTATAATGGAAGTCCCTGACTATTTCAGTTTCTGATTTATAAAGTGAATTGTTAAGTTACACAATCTAGAATTTTAAGAAATGAGTTGTTGTGTACTTCATATTAAAATATGGTGGCGTCTTTCCTAGTAAGAGGTTAATTTTCCAAACTCTCCCTTTTGTGTTTTTAAAGGCATTTGCTTGCCCTAAAAGAGAATTGTGACTGAATCTATATTATCTTAGAACTATAAATTAGCCCTTACATCCAAAGTAGACTTTACTTACAAAATCTATTGTAGCTAGTTCAATCACAGTTGAAATCTCATAATTTTTTTCTGATATGGTAGAATAGATTTTATGAATTAGGAGATATTTTGGTTTGATATAATATTCTTGAAGTCATCAGCTTTTGTTGTAGACTGTGAGGTTTTTTACTTCAAACTAAAAAATTGATTGATTCAAACCAAAAAAAAAAAAAATACTAAGTTGAAAAAAATACACTGCATGCTTGGTTTCTTAAAAAACTGTTCTTATCATAGAGGTGAGTTCTCTGATACTTTCAGAGAAATGGCAATATCATAATGGAGGAGAATAATGTATCCTGTTCAGGTAGGTGCTCATCTGGGTCTGTGTGTGATTAAAAATACTACTGTTAAAATACTAGAAGGAGGAAGAGAAACACTTAGAATACATTGTTACATAGATACCTTAACATAAGAAAAACTATCTGAAATTAACAACCAACATCACATTTAACATTCCATGAAAATCAGGAATAAGACAGTGAGGACTAGAACCTTAACACTAAAATATTTGTTGATGAAAGTGGGTCCTATTGAGTCTTTATATGTTTTAATATACAGGGTGGAGGCATCAGAGGCGTTAGTGCAAAGCTAAGACGTCAGAGGGCATTGAAGTAGAGTTTCCTGTTGGGGCAGGAATGGCAAGATAAACGAATATCTCAGGAAAATCTAGATGGTCAGAGAATATGCATAGATATTCTCACACACACAACCAAAAAAAAAAAAAGTGAACGCCAGTATACTTTTCAGTGGATGTTCAAATTCACTGGGATTAAAGACATGCATAATTAAACCAAATTAAAAATAATCTGTTGACAAATTGCCATTATATACTGCTAATGTGACTCAAATTGCTATGAATATTTATTTGGAAAGCAAGAAGGGATATTTAGTCAGTATTTAATAAGATAAATTCTCACTACATAAGCTTTTATTTTAATGTAAAATTTTATGGATTCAATTTCTATGTATTCTATATCTACACATTCTCAGATATAAGAAAATTGTTCAAAAAAGAGTATCTAGAAATTCTAGGAAAAATTTTAATATCTCATTTTACACCCAACTTCACTTGGGTTGGGATGATTTATGTAGTTTCTAATGTTCCTTTATATTTATGCTATGCATTATTTATATAAGAGAAAAGATCTTCTATGGTATATAAAACTTTGTATAAAACTTTGCAGAAAAGTGGTCAGGTTAATTTTCTTTTAAGAGTTGGAAATTTTAAGTGTCTCCTATATAATTCCCCAGGAATTCCATAATTCCATGATTTTATAATAGTTGTTTACCAACCAGTTATATTTATAGTTAGTGCGTTATTCTAGTGTATGATTTTATATTTTTAAAGATGTTTAAATAAAATAGAAAATTTAACCCCTGTATTTTGAAGCTTATTTTCTTTCAATGACTACCATTGGTTTAGTTTGAAAGAGGGAGAAGACACTCAAATACCTTTTGCTGCTTAAGACAGTAATAGATAATAGTTATTTTCCAATATTACAACTTTATTAATTCTAGCAGTCAAATTGATCCTTTATCAGTTTTTAATTTGATTGCTGTCTTAATCTGGGCAGATAATATGAAAAAGAAATGTTGCATATGATTTTTTACTTTGTAGGACAAAAGATAACCAGTTAATCTTGAAATGACTATTGTACAGTGGTTCTGCATATGCTTCAAAATACTAGGGAAGAAAACAGTTCTTGAAACACAATGTAAAATGTGATTGATTTTTGTATATTTTCTTTGTTTTCTAAAACTCCAATAAACTAATTTATTGGGTGTATTTGTTTTTTGGTGGATTCTTTTTTTTTTTTAAAGATTTATTTATTTATGCATACAAGCACTGGGGTACAGGCCAGAGGTGTGGGGGTGTGAGAGGATTCACCACAGAGAGCGGGGAGCAGAACAGGCAGATCAACAGAAGCACACTGCTGAGGGGAGCAGCGGGCACAGCAGGAGAGGTCTGCTGCGCCATGTGGGTCCCCCCACTGGCTGGCCGCAGGGATCAAACTCGTGCTGCAGTGACTGCGGTTTGCTCCCATAGTGTGTTGCTTAACCCACTGCGCCACCAGGGAGGCCCCTGTTTTTTGGTGGATTCTAACAACTAATATATATATAATATACATATATATATATATATGGAGAGAATCATCATCTTCCTTTATAATTGGAATGCCCTTGACTCCATTACTTTTTGTTTTTTAAATCAGAATCAGCATTTAAATTATTGTTGTTTTGTATATAATATGCTGTTTTTTCTGCTTTTAATATTCTCATTTTTGGTGTCTACAAATATGCATCTGAGTTTCCATCATCTCTATCTTGATGTCCTCTGGACTTCTTCAGTTTGTATTTGTTCCCATTCTCACATCTGTTGACTCCAGTTCTACATTTGTCAGACCTTTTGTTCCTATCCCATAGTGCCCTATCAATTTTCTTTTCAGTCATTTTTCTGTTCTTCAGATTAGGTAAATTCCAGCAAACTGTTTTAAGGTCGCTGATTCTTTCTTGTTACCTCCATTCTGTTATTAAACTATACAAGTGAATTTTAGATTTCAGATTATTTTTCAGATCTAGAATGTCCATTGGTATTTTTTTATAGTTTCACCTTTCCTGCTAAAATTTACTCATCTTCATTCATTGTGTGCATACATCCTTTCTTGTGCAGAGCACAATTTAAAATAAATTGTCTCCTAATTCCATTTTCTGGGTTATTTGGGGGCTGATCCTTGTTGGTTGTATTTTCTCTAGACTTGTAGTTCACATTTCACTGTTTCTTATGTATCAAGTAATTTTGAACTTGATATATGAGACAATGTAGTGGTTACATTGTAGAAACTAGGTTGATTCTATTTTGTTTTTTCAACAATGTTGTGTGTTCAGCAGGAAATCATCTTGTTGAACTCAATTAACAAGATACTTTGTAACAGCTCAAATTCTATTCAGTCTTATCTTTAGCTGGGCTGGTTGAAGTATGTTCTATGTATAAGTTATTCAGAAGTTAAGATTTGTACAAGGAAACAAGTAATTTTTAAATAGATAAATTGCTATGAACATTTTACCTTCTAATACTATTACTAGAGCTTAAAAAATCATAGTTTTATTAACTGGAAATAATAGATCACTTATTTTTCAAGTCCTCCTCTTGATAATTAACTAAAAATCTGTTTAATGCTTTTCTTTTTCTCATTGGCAGATCGAGCTGGGAGCATCAGTACCCTTGATTCTTTAGACTTTGCAAGATATTCAGATGATGGTAACAGGGAAACAGATGAGAGAGTGGCAGGTGAGTGAGATTTATAAACATAGACTTGGATTCTTGTATTCTAGAAATAATAAAATTACTTGAGGAATTCTCTTTCTACTACAATTTGGTATGTGAATATAATTATGTAATTAATATATAAGGTTATGTTACTAAATTTATTAGCTAAAGAGAACATCTCAACCATCTAGTTCTTCTTCCAGTGGTACTATGAGTTCTGGCTATGCACACCTACAATATGCTGAGTTCTGCTTACAGCCAATAGTTTGCAACCTTGTAGTAATAAAACTGGGATAAAACTAGTTCATGTTAGCCATGCTGTACTACAAAGTTAGTTGTAATTATCCTTGCATTCCTTTGATTCTCCAAATTAAAACTGATACTCAGGTGTTAAATATCAATTCTATTGATTGTTAAAAATTAATTAAAATAATTCCATTCTGTTTGGTGAATGAAACTTTGTTTTGAGCTCCTTGAGTGCTCTGCAGCCATCACAGCTCCTCTTCAGAACTTGTCTTGAGTATCCTATGATCCAGAAAAATAAAGGGTTAATGCTTAGTAAAGCAATAGCCTCCGGACTAGGTCTATTTTAATCAGAACACAGACATCCTTTCTAATTGCTTGGGTGCTCACTCTAGTCTATGCCCTTTCCCTATCCTCCCACGTGCTCCACTTTCTAGGCACTACCATTAGAGGTGTAGAGACCTCAGAGGACCAACTTGTACCCTCTGTGTTCTGCCCACATCAGATGGAGTCAGTTGAATTTTGCTGAGTCAACCCTGGATCAGCTCCTACAAGGCACTTGCAGAATGACTTCAGTGTTTTTTTGTGTGTGCTTCTAGACTGCAGCTACCTATCATTGAATTTGAGTACCTTGTAGAAATAGTCATTTTTGTAGGACTTAGGCTCCTAGAGGATGGGAAGCAGACAAGTATCAGGTATTTTATTTCCCCAAAACTGGTAGGTTTCCTGGAGCAGGCGGAAAGCCTCCTGCAGCAAAATGGGATCAGGGAGCTTCCATAATATGGAATTCTTCTCTTAACCAAGTCCGTTGAATTTTCTTCTGTTTACTAGGATAAGTTTGTTAAAACCTAACAAATGTTTACCTATCCATGTTCATTTATAAATAAAAGTGAATGCTGATTTTTATACAGAATATATTCCGTTCTAAATGCTATTTTAGATGTATATTGAGTTACAGGATTATCATCACCCTTCCCTCATTGCTCAAGAATAAAAATATTAAATAATGAAAAATCTCAGTATTATGAGTTGGAAATGAACAACAAAGTAATTGTTTTTAGTTCAGCAGAAGCTGAGAGAGGATTCAGGAATGTAAGCAATAGCAAAATAAGTTTAATTGAAAAGTCATTGGAAGAATTTAATATCGTTTCCCATATCAAATCATGGTTTAGTCATGAGCATTTTTGTCAGCTGTTTGAAAGTGAAAATCACATCAGTAATATCTAGAAAATAGCAAAGCAAATAGAAATTATTTGAATAATCCTAGGACTAATTTATCTTACTAATTAAATCCATTGTAAGTCATGTTATGTTAACATAATTATGTAGCATTTATTAATAAGGTATATTAGATATAATTATGTAGTATGTATTAGTATATATTATGTAGTGTAATAATGTATATATATTAGTTATATGTTAAATGTTAAATGCATAGTTCTTTAGTTTATTAGAGAATAACCAAATATACCTAGTTTTGTATATTTTTCTTATTATATCAATGGTTGCGTATTAGAAAATAGTCTCTACCCAGAAATTGGCCACAAAACTATTTTTTCCTTTAATTTGCATTCAAAATCTTGACCTTTACATTTATTCAAATTTAAGAAGCTCATCATTCTCATTATTTAGGTGTTTTGGCATTTCTGATTGGGGGAATATTGATTGATTGATTGATGTTAAAACAAAATGTTATAATTACTCATAGCCAGGATGAAATGTTTTAAATGCATGGTAGTTTTGACCTTATATTTTTAATCTAAAGATTATATCCTATCTCTAATTTTGAGAAGATAAAGGTTTTTTTATTAGTATGTTAATATATAAATTGTGCTCTTTCATTTCATGGGGAAAAAGGAGGGGAAGTTGTTACTCCAGGAGCCTAACTTTTAGACTTTTGGTGCTCTTCTACGTGATTAATGTGTGATAATGACACTTAATGAAAAAGTTTCCATTTGTGACAATTCTCTTTTCAAAACAGATTTTTGACTTCTTGCTAGTCATTGGTAGTAATTTTAAAGCGTATAGGAGATGAGTGATCCAAATAGATAATTATCCTGTAATTTGTATTAGATCACATATAGACCTCATTAAGAAAGGACGAAAATCGCTTTATTATTTTCTCACATCAGTTTTGGGCAAGAGGAGGTTATAGATAACACATGTATTGAGTCCATTTCCCTACCAGGCAAATGTTGGGTCTGTTCGGACCTTTTGTGAGCTGTTGCAGTTCATGAAACAGATAGATACTACATTTATTTTCATCATTCTTACCATCTTTGCTCCAAATTTGAAAATCTATACAGATGTTTGATCTTTAAATGACGAGATGTTTATTGAGCACTTGCTATATGCTGCATGCTTTATGTAAATTTTTTTATCTTGTTAACAATCCTGAAATATAGGTAATGATATACTTATTTTATACATACATTTGAAAACTGAGGCATATCGAGATTGAGAACTACCCATAAGCCTCCATACAACAAGGGGCAAGATCAGGACATGAATTCTTAGGCTTTTATTCCAGAGCCTGCAGTTTGACTTCTAGTTATATAGGGCTTTTTCTCCTGTGTAATTCAAGTGCATAGTAGAATATTATCTTTCCCATACGATTTCATTATAGCCATTTTCTTTTTTAAAAAACAGAGTTTTAAAGTCTTTATTTTAAATATTTTCATTTCTGGATTGAGAAGTATACATTTTTACAAAGTGATTTAAGTAAAAAGAGATACCAAATTAAAATAAACTTAATATAGTTGATTTTTTAGTAACAAATTTCCATGTGTTATTAAACAAAACTAGTATTACTTAGTATATATACTATGTAACTCTTAAATTTTCAAGTGTTTTTTTCTCCTACTCCCTCCTTTTCTTAAGGATAGCAAGTACATCTGTATTCAAAATATTAGGAATGCTGTTCTTTATTTTAGGCATCTCACGCATCTGCTCTATGTTGTGTATCAGCTGGGCAGTAAATATAAAAGCATAAAATAAAGCTGCTGCCCTTAAGGAATTTGTATTGAAACAGATCTCTATCTGCAGCAACTGCTTAGTACTTTGGAGATGGTGATAAGGGTCTCTTACTGATTTTGAACCACACCCTATCCTTATCTCAGGTTCACGTGATCCATCTTTAACATCAGAGTTTCTAATTTTACTTTTTCTCATATCTTCACCTGTTAATTAATTCTTTAGCACACCACAACTTTCGTATTGGCATCTAGAGAACTATAAGAACTGTGCTTTCTAATATGTAGAGAAAGACATCCTGAATGCTGGTAAGATCAGATTTCTAAGTTCAGAGTTATATATGGCATCAAGTATAGGAATGTCCAATCATTCAGTAAATATTTGTTGAGTGTTTTTATTCCAGATATTAATGTTGTTCTGAGAACAATAATCAACAAAAATAGACATAGGAAGTCTTTATAAAGCTTACGTGCTCTACTAGACATTCTAGAATGACACGTACTGCCTATGGTATGTAACGTTGCCTGTGGGATAACCTGACCTTGTCCCTTGGGTAAGAAGCAGTATGGGTAGTCCTTGTCATTCCTTAGCTACTCACCTGCAATATACATATCCTGCTTTACTGGGCGTAAGTAAGGCTGTTTGTCTTCTTAATACATTCTTCTCTCCTATGCTAATAGGAAGGACAGTTTTCTGTATTTTTGGTTTCTTTATTTTATACATACTATAACATTATTTATGATTTTGTGTGATTTAAAATAGGATGGATGTTCCAACAAGGTTATAAAAAAGAGAGGTAGCATAAACAACTCTGCCTTTATTATCATGCAATTAAAATAGATTCAAGGAGAATAAAACATGATGTTATATCTAAGCTAAAAATAAAAGTGATTATTCATTGAGTTTTGTGGGATTTTTTTATGTTTACTTTAGATCAGCATTTCTTAAGTGTATCTCATTTAATAATTGTTAGTTTCATGGGGAAAAGCAAAAACGGTGAAGCATAAGAAAAGATAATTTCCGTTGAGGGCGGACAGGAGCATGGGGGACTGAGGTGATGGTGCACTGGTGCTATGGTGATGGGGAATGCATGGGGATTACAGTTGATGTCAAATATATGTAAATTTAAAAAAGAAAAGATAATTTCCTGGTTAAATAAATTTGGAAAATTCTAATTTTTCAGGGCCTTTCGTATGCTGTGGTGGGTTGTAGTAATTATTACAATAAATCATAAATGTCTGAATCAGGTTACAGAGATGATTGAAATGGTTATTTAGGGGGATGCTTAAGTGTTGGCATCAGTATGACTTGGACATTTACTTAAGGCAGGGCGTAAGTAAAGACTCCCGGCTTCCTGTTTGAGCAACTCCGTAGATAGTGTTGCAGGGAGTAGAGAGAGACTGCAAGAAGGGGGCGGGGGCAGAGAGAAGGAGGCAGATTTGAGAGAAAGTGGATAAGACTTCATTTAGGCAGAATCAGATTCAAAACTATGACACATTCAAGTGAGCAGAGCCGGTTTAAAGATAGATTCTTAGCCTTCTGCCATAAGAGTGAATAGCCCACTGGAGTGTGTTGCGTAAGGATCAAAGCTGACACCGGGAGAAAGACCGACTTTGAGCTGAGTGATGAAATCTGGAAAGAACATGAGCAGGACGAGCAGATAGGGGAAGAATTTTTTTTGTTTCAAAACATGATAAGAGGAATGCTTTTTCCCACTGAAGTGGATATAGAAAACTGAATGTCCTGAAACTATGAAGACTACCTTTTGTTTATATTTCTTACTATTTTATTAAATCATGCGTACCAGTACCATTCCTTTCTGATGGCTTATAGTAGGCAGAAAAATGCTCTAAATCGTAAAGGTGATGATGTACTGTGTTAGGATTTACGTGTGATTAGGAAAAAATTTTATTATAATTCATTCTTAAAAGAATCTTTCCTGAAACTATTCTTGGTGTAGTAAAAGTTAAAAGTAGTGTTTTATGATAAAGTCAAATCATCTTAAATTCAAGGGGGAAAGCTAGGAAATTCTTTTTTTTTAGGAAATTCTAAGTTAAAACAATTTCATGTCCACTGTGATGTGGCAGTGCCCTTGTCTTGGGCCTCTTGATTTGAACTCTTAGCTAGTGAATAAGAAAAAATACTTACTAAAGATAAGTGTTAAGGGAAAAAAATCTTCCAAAATCGTGTTTTGCATCTATGCCAAAATAAACTAAGATGCAGATATTTCGAGATAATATTAGTGATATATTGAGTTGGGGCAACAAAGTATTGCTGTTTTTATTCTTTTATGAGATTTGGCACTTCACCTTTGTTATCTCCACACAGTAAATCGTCTCCCAAGTTGTGACAGCCCATTTAAGCACTCATTCACCTCTGCTAAAAGACCAGTATTATCAAGCCCTGGTCAGGAATTAATTGTTTGAACTAATTCAGAGTTGCTTCTACTGATTTATTCATTAACTTGGTAAAATTGTAATATGTAGTATTAGAATATAGCTATGTGTTTGCAGTTGTTACTTTAGTTTCAATAAAATTACATCCAGCAGGACTGCGCTACCAGCAGTTGGGTAGTTGGTTCCCATAGTGACTTTTAAAAACACATATCCTCAAAAGCTTTTGTAAAGAATTTACTTATAGATTGTTTGGTGCAACATATTTCCTTATAGGATGATTAATTTTGAAGTGTAATCCAATTTTTATTAAAAAGACTCATATGTGTAACTACAGCAGCACCTTGTTTAGGCCTTAGAAAATTCCTTCTCCTATAACTAATTCCTCGATCATTCTGTGACTTTGTAGAATGTTCTGTAGCTTCAAAGATACTCAAAAATTTTAAAGTCTATATTGTTTATTAAGAAACATGCAGCAGAGTGAATAATTTTGACAGGCACTATCTTTTCAAAGCATTGGTAACTTCTAGCGACATTTGGCAAAGTATATGTAGATGTGCATAAAAATACAAATTCTTGCCGTCTGACATGGGTTTTTCTGGCTTTCTGTGCCCTGATCATTCAGTGTTTTGCTCTTGGTCACCAATTGAATTTGAATTTTTCAGTTTATGTTTTGACCAGTTTTTTTTTTTTTCCATTATTTTTCCTCATATTTCTCTCATTGTGGTGCAGGGCATTTCTGATCTGCAATTGTTCTATATTATGTCTTAGCAAATTATACATTATATTTAAAGCATAATGGTTATACTCATTTTCCTTAAGATATAGTTAAGTATTTTAAAGCCAAAATTGACTAGATTAAAAAAAAAAACTCTTATTTTCTTACCTCACTGAATGTATAGTCTTTAAACACAAACTATGAGTTTTCAAGAGTGTAAGTCTTAGGAAAAAATGTTTGAACTTTGTTGCACAGAAATGTTTGCAGATCAGCATTGCTGACTACCAAAAAAGCAATAGTAACATACATGTCATCTAATTTTTAGTTGTGCTTCTGTGTTGCTGCAGTGAAATTCTGTGCATCAAAATAATTGACCTTCACGTCCTAGATGTGATATAGTTACATCTTAAGTTTTTAATGAAAATATGCAAACTGAGTGAATCCTAATTTTTCCATATATTTTTATAACTTTGTTCTCTGATGCATCTCATCTGCCATCTTCTTTTTTCTGTTTATTAGTCAATCAGAAAAGTTGCATCTTAAAATATTGTAATTTGCAAATTTTTTCAAATTTTAATTTACCAGTTTTTGTTGCAGAACTATTTAAATACCAAAATTTTTTAATATCCCATGTAGCAAAGGTCTCTAAATTTTCCCAAAGTTTTAATTCTTGGAAATGGCTTTCTTCCTTACATCTAAGTTTATTTTTTTCTTCAGAGCAGCATTTATATATATTTAAGGAAAATTACCAGTTAAGTCACATAGTAAATTCTTGCTCCTCATGGAACATTGTAAAGAATTTATGAAAGTGTTTTCTCAGTATTTGTGTTTATTTTATACAGACTTTGAAGTAACAGAAAAACATTTTAGTTTATTAGTACATCTTAAAGTGAACAGCTATTTGAAGAGTTATCAGAAGCATTGACGTTCTACTTAATTTTTTCAGTATCCTTAGATTACTCCACTTTTAGAATTATACATAGCCATTTGCTTTGGAATGATCTCATAAGAAACTAAAACACAAACTATATTATGCCCTTTGGCTTTACGTGAAACCTAAAATAAAATCCTTGACCTTTTTAGGTATGTGTTTATTAGCATTAACATACTTACCCCTGTTTATAGAAAACATATTCTTGTTTATGAGAAATTTATTGGTAACCCAACACTTATTAACTAATTAAGCCATATTCCTTAAACATCTTAATTAAGGAATATATTCACTAACAGTTATATACATTGATTTATAATATTATTCTAGATAAAATAGAAATATAAAATACCCTTTGAAAATACTTTTTTAATAAAAATCCTAAAGTTTTAAGAATATTTGCTTGAATTTCATCTAGTTTTTATCATTTCCCCTAAATCTATGTCACCTGAAAATATTCCACTGCATTTTCTCACATAGACCGAGTAAAGCAGAAGCACTGTTTACTAATATTTTATCTACCTAAAGGAGAGTGTGCAGTAGATTTAATTTTAAACAGAGGTTTTCCTTGTCAGACAGCTAGAACAGTGGCTCAATAGTCCCCTGAATTCTAAAACTATGGAAAACATTCACCAGTTTGCTTGCAAATCAACTCTGCTGCATGCGTTCACAAGTTTCATAAAGATTGCATGCTTTCTGTTTTCAATACAAATTGTATTTTTTTTTCATACCCATCCTTGCTTTTTATTTTTTTATTTTTGTTTCCCTTTTCTTGGTTGGATGCCTGTGTGTGTTTATTCCAAATCCCTGTCCAGTCCTGGAGTTTGAACTACGGAAAGCCAAGGAGACCATTCAGGCCCTCCGAGCCAACCTGACAAAGGCTGCAGGTGGTGTACATAAAACTTTTTTGAGACTTTTTCGACTTTGACAATGTAGAAGTAGCTGAGATATTTTCAAATGTAAAATACTAAAATATTTATATTTTTTTCCACCAGAACATGAAGTTCCTTTACAGGAACGAAAAAATTACAAATCAAGTCCTGAAATTCAGGTGGGTAAATGCCAGATCTAAATGTCTTCACATCAAGAGGTAACAAAATTATCAAAAGAAGAAACCTGATCATATTGTCTGTCTTTCATTTTACCTCTAGGAGCCAATCAAACCTCTTGAAAAGAGAGCTCTAAACTTCTTAGTCAATGAATTTTTATTGAAGAATAACTATAAGCTTACATCAATAACCTTTTCAGATGAAAATGATGACCAGGTACAGTTACTTTTTTTATATAGTGATTTGTTTCCTTTTTAACTTATAATTTACTTATTTTCTCTTGCATCTAATTTCTTTAATTTTTTTAAAAGTTTTACAGATAGTAAAATTCTGTAAGAACATAGGTGTACATATATGCCTTCTAAGTAGTGTTTTTGCATTCTTTGAATATATAGCTAGAAGAGAAATTGCTGGATCAGATGGTAGATCTATATTTGCTAGTTCTTCATACAGTGTTCCATAGGGACTGGATCAGTCTACATTTCTGCCAACACTATGTGAAGGTTACTTTTTCTTTACATGCTCACCCACTCTTACTAGTTTCTGGTTCTTTTTTGATACGGTCCATTCTCCCAGATATAAAGTGGCAACTCATTGTGGTTTTGATTTGCATTTCCCTGACAGTAAGTAATGACGAGCATTTTTCATTGTCTCTTGGCCATCTGTGAATCTTCTTTGGACAGGTGCCTAGTTAGCTTTTTTGCCCATTTTTTGATTGGGTTATTTGTTTTCTTTTTGTTGAGTTGTATAGGTTCTTAGTAGATCTTGGACATTAGCCCTTGTCAGATATATGGTGTGCTTCTGTTTCTCCCATTCAGTAGGTGATCTTTTTGTTTTCTTGGTAGTTTCTTTCATTGTGCAGAACTGTTTAGTCCGATTTAATCCCCAAGTGTTTATATTTTCTGCTGTTTCTCTTGCTTGTTGGAGACAAATCTGCAAAGACATCTTGGAAGCCAGGGTCTTCGAGTGTTTTGCCTGTTTTCTTCTGTAAAGGAATGAAAGAGATATCAATAACCTGTCCTTTAATCATTAAAGCAGTATTCAGTGCTAATTTCTATTGATCAGCCTAGCACCAATGCCACCTAGGGCCCTTAACTCTCATGTTCAGCCCCTGGCCAAAATTTAATGTTTTATCCTGTTTGATTTTCTATTCTGTAGCCTTAATGGCATTTATTCCTATCTGAAATTATCTTTTGTCTTCCTGACTAGACTATAAGCAACTTAAGGCTAAAAGAATCTCTTGTTCATCTCTGCGTCCGTAGTGAACACTTAATATTTATGGACAGTTTTCTCATGTTTTTCTCAGCATATAACTATTACCCTACTCTTTGCTTCCTTCTTGCCAACTCTTTTAATCATAAATAAACTTCCTATATTTTTGGCTTCTCCTCATAATGTCCTTTTTGACACTAACTACACCACCACATCTGTTTTCTTACCTTACCAATGTATCCACTTTCCTAATCTCTCCCTGTTTTTCACGTTGATCCTCTCTCCTCTGTCTTCTGCCTTACTCCTTCTCAGGTCTAAATTTATACATGCTCTCAACTTCCTTTGTTGCTTGTTTTGTAATCATGTGAAATACAAGGTTTGCATCTCCCTGAACATACCTGGTTCCTTCAAAGTTCTGTGGTTTTGCTCACTCCTTTCCTCTCTAAACTCCTTAGTTCTCTTGACCTCTCATTTCTATGAGCCTTGTAAATAACCCTTTTCCAAGAAAGTGCACACTTTATTCCTCTGCAGAAAGTTTTCCTTACTTCCACTCAGAAAATTGACTCCTTTCTTTGAATTGTTGACAGGACTTGAAGTTTCATCATACTACATATAATGCTTTTAAGTCAACTGCTTTCTTTGTGTGACTGTGTAATTTGTAACTGTGGAAGCTCCGGAATGGTGACAACATTTTGCCCCAGGCCCTAAGCATCAGCAAGATAGTTAATAAATTTTGGATGAACAGTATTTCTAACATTCATTTAGTAATTTTTTCAAAAAGCTGAAATTTATGTTAAGACCTTAATATACATTTTATTCTATCCTCCTAAAAACCCTAAAAGTGGGACCCCACCCCTGGCAGCACAAGGGGTTAAGTCGCAGCACTATGAAGCTGTCTGCAACCACTGTAGCATGAGTTCAGTCCCCAGCCAGGGAGCCAACCCAAATGGCGCAGCAGACATCTCCTGTCTCGCCTGCTGCTCCCCACAGAAGTATGTTTCAGTCAATCTGCCTGTTTGTTCCCCACTCTGTCTCTAGTGAATCATCTCACCCCCCACACCTCTGGCCTGTGTCCAGTTCTTGTATTCATAGATAAATAAATCTTTTTTTTAAAAAAACCCTAAAAGAAAAGTATTATCCCCGTATTATAGAAGATTAAGTTTCAAATAATCTGTAACACTAATAAGGGCAGACAATTATGAATTTCAAATTTGGATCTAATTTTCTCCAAAGCTCTCTCTTTTATTAACTGTCTTATATTTGCCTCAGCTTTAACCCTCAATTATAGTTACTCAAATTATTTGAATAAATCCTGAAAGTATTAGATATCTCACATTTAGAGCATTCAAATGAATATGCTATAGGTTCTCAAAGAGAGTTTAATGAATAAGTTATGCCAAATTAGTATAAAATTCTGGTGTATTAGAGAAAGACAGAATGGTGGGATTGGTTACTCTAGAACTTCATCAGACGTCAAAAAATCTTTGCCTATAATATAGGTGCAGTAATGTGCCTTTTTGTACTATGCTAATAAGATTGAAATTCATGAAAAATTTTCGTAGACAACAAATCAAAGAACAGCTATTTGGATTCTGAAAATTGCCCAGAGCATTTTTAATAATATAAGTCCATTCAAACAATAAGTCCATACAGCAAGAAGACAAGCAGATAAATTGGTTGCTTACCAACTGGACATTAGAATAATAAAGAAAAAGCAAAATTTATACCATAAATTAGTTTACAACCAATAGTTATGCATAATAGATACTATTTATGAACTATGATTTTCTTAATCTAGACAGATGCTATAAGTTCATATACATAGTTAAACATTTTTGCGAACCTGAAAGTAACACGTTTTTAGTAAAGATTGTATTTGTAACAATCTGACTTGTAAGACAGTTTAACCTACTTGCCTAGAATATCAGGAAACTTATAAGAATAATATTGGAAAGTAGAAGATATAAACTAAGTTGAAAAACTGTATTCACTCACTTCAAACATACATAATGACATTATGATAAAATTGTTAGTGTTGGGTTTTTAAGATATGTATGCAACAAGGGATACCTCAAAAATGGAGGATAATTTATCTCATAGCTTTGGGGTTTTTTTTATATATCATTGTTTTTTATTTTCAAGGATTTTGAATTATGGGATGATGTAGGATTAAACATTCCAAAACCTCCAGACTTACTGCAACTCTACCGAGATTTTGGAAATCATCAAGTGACTAGTAAAGATCTTGTGGATGTGGCCAGTGGGGTAGAAGAGGATGAATTAGAGGCTCTTACACCAACGATAGGCAATCTTCCTCCAACCCTTGAAACTCCGACTGTAGAGGTGAGATATATTCTAACTAACTGGTTAAATCCACAAAAATTATTTAAACGTTTAAAAGCATACTATGAGATGATGAGTTTTTGTTTTCCTCTCATTTTGATTTTAGAACTCCTTACTAGTACAGAAATTAGAAGATAAAATTAGTTTATTAAATAGTGAGAAATGGTCTTTGATGGAACAAATCAGAAGACTTGAAAGGTAAGTACATAATCATCATTTCTATAAAACTTCAAAATTTTTAAAGAATTTGGCAGATTATATAAATATACAAAGTAACATTTCACTTGTAAGACATAATTTTTCACATTTCTAAAGGCGTTATAATCACTTTACACACTTGTGGTTTTGTTGTTGTTGTTTTTTTAATCCCCAAAAAAGTAATGAAATCAGTGTAGTGATCTCCTAATTACTTATGTCTTGGAAGCAAGAAATAAGATATTTTTACTTCCACTGAGTCATGTCAATATCAATAAAAGAACTCTTTCACATTAATGTTGTATGTATTTCCAACACATTGTTTCATTTAATTGTTGTAATATCTTGTGGGTTCAATGGAATTTGCTCCATTTCAGAGATAAGGAAAGCAAGTTAAATGCCAACCCAAAACAATTTTTCAGGCCATTTTTATGCTTCATTGATAAGCGTTTGTAGCTACATTTTTTGGTATATGAAGCATCAGTATTTGTGCTACAGAAAAGGTTCAGCCAGTTACCTTATATTAATGTAATACTTAATAAATAATTAGCCTGTTATGATTTTACCAAGATTTAAAAATTTATAATTATCTGATAATTTCTTTCTTTGTACAGTGAAATGGATTTCCTAAAAAATGAACACTTTGCCAATCCAGTAGTTTGTGACTCTGTTCAGCCTTCTGTGGATCAATCTCTTCACAAAGACTCTGAAGACAGTAGACAGAATCCAGCTATAAATCATTCAGAAAAGGGGAAAAATGAGGATATCCATCTTTCAAAATCAGATGAAGTTGAGTCCACTGTTTCTAAAGAGAATCAAAATTCTTTCTCCAGGAGAGAAAGAGAAGGAATGCCTTCTTCTTCTCCATCAACTAAAAGTACAGTCCATTTTGACAAGCCCAATAGGTCAGTAGGCATCCTGTATTAAAGTTTGTTTTTCTGCCATTAGTACATTGTCGAAGAGCTTCAGTTCTAACTAGAACTGCTTTCATAGATCAGATGTATAGATTTTTATTTTGGTGTGAATTTACATAACAAAATACATCACACCAAAAACGTCATTAAGTTAAATTACATTAAAGAGGAATAAACCATACATGGATAGGTTCTGTCTTACCTAAGTTACTTAAACCCCCTCCTAATACATATGTGTTGCCAAGGCTTTTACCCAGTGCTTTTTGCTTTGTCTCTAATCTTTCCTTATGAGACTCAGAAGATGATTTCGGTATTGTAGTTGCCTGTACTGAAGGGGAATACTTTCTGTTGCTGGTGCTTTTTCCTGTGTCTGCTTCCATTACTTATGTTATTATCATTATTACAAATTCATTTTTTAAAATTCTTACTGGGTTGCAGTGATTGAACTTAGACAACAAAATATGGCTCCCACTCTTTCTGATCGTGCTTCCTAGTGGAAGAGACAAAATATAACTTAAAAAATTTTAGATTATAATGTCAAAAAGTAATTTCAAGAAAATTATACTTATTGAATTTTTTGTATGTCAGGTCTTTCTAAATGTTTTGTGTATACTAACCTTTTAAATCCTTATAAATACCCTATGGTGTATTCTGAATCACAAAGTCATGCTTCCTCCTACTAAGCAGAGGATTATTAGATCAAGTATTGGGATATAATAGGAAAGCATGATTAAATTTGTTTTAGACTTATCAGTACTCATTATTAGTGAGAGATAAGCTTTCAACTCTTGAGCCACAATTTTTTGTATACCTACTAGAGGTATATTTTTTTTTTAGCTATTGTGTAAGTTACAGATTTGAAGTAGACATGGCCCAGTCATCAAGGTGTGTTTATTCTAATATGGATAAGATATAAGAACCTGTGTTAGGATATTCAACAATCACTGCATTTGCAGGAGTTCTTTAATGTTTCAGAGTACTTTCTTATAACTCTCTGGATATTCCAGAGCCTCACTTTGGAGATAGATGTTTGTTAGATTTGTTGAGGTAATATTTTATGTCTTAACTGTGTGCCAGGCAGTGTTCAGAGACTATAATGGTGAACAAAATACATGCTAAGTCCTTGAGTCACATACCTTAGCGTATGAGAGACACTGACCATCAGTGAAAGTTAGTGATATAAGAGAAGTTCAGCTTGCTTTGGGAACACACTCAGAACACCTAACCTTGTCATCGGAGCAAGAAAGATTTTATGAAAGAAATGTCATCTCTCCTGATACCTGACCACTAAGTAGGAGTCAACCAGGCCAAGCATTAAGAGAAAGATGTACCAACTAAGGGCGACTGGCACGTGCACAAAGAATACTGTGCATTTGGGAAGTCAAGAATGCAAGTGGGAACGCTAATTGGAGATGAGGTGGGAAATTTAAGACAGTCATAGAAACCGTGTAGCTCATTTTTAACACAGTGGGACATGATGATATCTAAGATTTAGAAAGAGCCCTCTAGGGTAGATAGTTGTAGGGTAGCAAGACTGGAGGAGGAGACTAAAGGGTTATCTGTTGAAAAAAATCCAAGAAAGAAATGACTGAGGGCTGCCATGGATTGGAAAGAATTGAAGAGTTTTGCAACATAGAGGTCAAAGATTGCTCGGATTTAGGATTAAAAGAAGAGCAATAATAAAGATTTGTTTTGTCGTTCCTACTTTAGATACTGGATTTTGGCCCACTCCATTGAAAGAATGTGGGAGGGTGAATATAAATGAGCAGACAGGTCTGGTGCTCTGTTTCAACAATACCGAGTGCCACTGTGTTATATGTACTGAATAACCTGTTCTATGTAACTTTGTACTGACTCTTTTTTTGTAGATTGAGTGCATAGTTATGCCTTATCGTAACATTCATACAGGAATGGACTGCAGCTTACTTTCTGCTTAAATGATATCTCCTTTGGTATTGTCCCCTTTTCATCCAATATTTTCTTCTAGGAAATTGTCTCCAGCTTTCCACCAAGCTCTACTCTCTTTTTGTCGAATGTCAGCAGATAGTCGTTTAGGATCAGAGGTAATTTATATCAGATATACTTACAACTTTCTTAACACATCCTGTTTTTCTTCTTAGTATGTCATCCAAAAACAAGTGTGATAAGAGTTTCTAATACAAATCTATTATTTAAAATAATGCTCTAAGAAATAATTCCTGTTAGTATTCTAAATGTTTAAGGAAGGCAATTGATTATATTCTTTGGATTAAAGTTTTTCTTTTAATATTAAAGTGACCTTTTACAGTCTATTTTTAATTGTATGTCTACCGAATTGGTGTCTGTCTCTTTTCAGTATAATTCTGAAAACCAATTTAAGTGTACATAGTGCTTATACTCTTGTTTTTAGATTACTCATGATTTCATTGGGAGTAGTGGTCTTTGCCACGTTACCAGCTCTCAGATTAGTTTCCCTCAAGTGTTTTGCTGTTGTTTCGGGCTCATCTTGAGAGGAATATACTTTTTTTCCTCTTCTCTTTTTGTGCTTGAGTCCACTTGATGTCTCATTGGTTTCGTTCCTGCAGTGTCACTGGGAATATAAAAGAGCTAGTGGGTTGTTTGCATGCAGTTCTGGCAACCCTCAGTGAAAGAATGGGTCAGCCCGTTTAGGCCTCCCCTTCCCTATAGCTTCATTGTACAGTCTACTACCTTAGCCAAAGATCATAGCTTTGTGGACATCTTTACAAAGACAAAAGATAAGCCCCAGTCAAGTGATACCCCTACCTATTCCCAGAACTAAAGCCTAATTGGCCTTCCTGGGATCAGTATCATAAATTGTAGTTTTGGATGTGTGTTTAGTTAAGGCAGCGATAGCAGAACATAAAGCTTGACTCTGAAGTACCATCATACACAGAAGTTCTCCACCTTTGTCTTTTTTAATGTTTTGGTCTTCTAGGTGTCTCGGATTGCAGACAGTGAGAAAAGCGTTATGTTAATGCTGGGACGCTGCCTCCCACACATTGTTCCTAATGTGCTGCTGGCGAAGAGAGAGGTGAGACTCATAAAAATATTTTCATCCTAGTAATCTCATCATGTTGTCCTTTTTTTTGTCATTTTAAAGTTTAGTGTATATTTTTGTTTTGTTAAAGTCTATTACTTGCAATCATATTCTTACTTTTGTGCATGCATCTCTGCTCCTAGAGAATGGTTTTACACCTCTGTCAGGTGAGTTCAGTAAAACTGCATGGTATTCGTGTTTTCCAGTTTTGCTTAAAGCATCATTAGCTTCTGCAACACTAACTATTACTGTAGGTCCATTATGTGCCATAAATACTGTCCTTTTTTTTACATTGCCAGTTAACTAATTTATTTTATCTCTGCTCTTGGTATGATATGCTTGATATGTCTACAGAAATGGACACTCTTTGTATTGAAAATTAACAGGGACTAATGTACTTGTAGTTACTTATTATAAATGTTAGTTTTATTATATTCGTTTGGCAATAACTATACTTGTCTTATGATGATAGAATTGTTTAATATTGACTAAAATAGCTTTTGAAATTGCCTTGTTTTTTTTTCCTGTAGCTAACCTGTTATTTTCAAAATATAGTAGCAAAAATTTACTATACACAGCCTGTTCTGAGCCACAAATACTATAGAAAATTTCCTATGGAATTATATTTATCTAATAAAAGATTAATGAAAAATTATTTGTAATCTTACTTACATTGTCACAAATTATTTATTTATAAATAACTAAAATAAGTTTAGTTAGTGAATTTATTTGAATTACTCAATTTCTAAAGTTAATTTCCAGGTCACAAACTTTTTTTATTAAAAAGGTGGTAAGAATATTTTAGAATGTTTAATATAAGATTCTTCTGTTATCACTAATATTTACCACTGATTTCAGTCTTAATTAATGGGACCTACAGTATGACAGGTACACAATGCATTGGCAAAACCCATATAAAGCTTATCCTTACTTATCCATTTAGCACAAGAAATTTGTACTGATCCTCAAGAAAACTTAAATGAAGAACTTTAAAAATATTCCTTTAAGTATTTTCTAATTAAAAGAGCTAAAAAAAACGACTTACTGGTGTTTTATTTTGTCTAATATTTAAAAATTGTCATGAGATACTAATAAGTATAGAAGATTTTCTGTCTTGAAGGATCAGTGTCTAATTTCAGACTGTTGTGCAGTTCTACCTGGGAGAATGTTTGAGCCTCTTTCCTTTTTCAGCTTGTAACATATTCCATGCAGTGCTTTAATGTTTGCATCCCCTTTACTATTTTTTCTTAATATAATCTTTAAAATATCACAGAAATCTAATTATTGTGAAATGCAGTTTAAGCTTTCTTTATTTTCCCCCTATTTTATCATCAAAGTCACTACCTCTAAAATCTGATTGTACTGCATGACATTTATAAATTTGCATCATCAGTAATCAGATACATTAGATATATAAATATATATGTGTGTATATGAGTATATATATACATATATGTGTATACATACACAGAGGCACACCACATACATTATTTCCTTTTTGGTATTTACATCTCTGCCTGATTTTAATTTTTTTGTGTTTAAAAAATGTTTAAGCACTTAAGATTTTATAGAGTTTATAATTTTGTTCATTTAAATGTGTACCTAATGTGTAATTTATTATATGCCAAATTTGTATTCCTTCAAATTAAATTGGTAAATGATTAAGTATATCTTGGTTTGATTTGAAACAAATCTCAGGACATAAGAGGTCAAAATTTTTTTTTTTCATTTCATCCTTTGATATTGAATTGCTTTTATTTAATATTTCACCTTAATCCCTTAAATTTATATTTTTAAAAGGTCTTGTTATTGAAAAATCAATCTTAATTTTTTCTTATTTCTCAAGTTTTACATATTCTCCTATCAATATAAGCCTTTTTATGGTTCATAAATATAACTAAAATGTTCTTCAATAAACTGATTGATTATAATATCCTAGCTGATTAGATAAATAAATTATTAGAAATAGAATTTAAGGTTTTGATTAAGGAATACATTCATATATATTTTTAAAAATATATAACATTTTTAAATATATAAATAAATTTATATTTTTTTTCTTTATAAATAAAGATACATGACAACAAAAACTCCTGTCCCTGACCCACTGTCCTACATGCAGCAGGTCTTAGTATATTTTTGTGTATTCTTTTGTCCTTTCCCCAGTTGTTATTTGAACTCTTTGTTTTTGAGTTGTAAGAGTTCTTAAAATTATGAATATTAACTCCTTATCACATATGTGATTTAGAAGTATTTTCTTCCAGCTTGCAGTTTGTCTTTATACATTTATATACTTTGACAATGTCCTTTGGTGGACAGATGCATTTATGTGAAGTGTGATTTATTACTTTTTGTTTTTGTTTATTCTGTGGTATCAAATCTAAGGACCATCACCAAATTGAAATCAGAAAGATTTACCCTTATGGTTCTTTCTAATAATTTTATAGCTTTAACTTACATTTAGCCCATTGATCTGTTTGGAGATATGAAGCAGGGGTCCAGCCTTATTCTTTCATGTGGTTATCCAGTTGTCCCAACACCTGTTGTTGAAGAGAAATTATTCCCACTTTCAGTTATGTCCCATTGGTTTTTTTTTTTTTTTTAAAGATTTATTTATTTATGCATACAAGCACTGGGGTACAGGCCAGAGGTGTGAGGGGTGAGAGGATTCACCACAGACAGAGCGGGGAGCAGAACAGGCAGATCAACGGAAGTACACTGCTGAGGGGAGCAGCGGGCACAGCAGGAGAGGTCTGCTGCACCATGTGGGTCCCCCCCCTGGCTGGCAGCAGGGATCGAACTCGAGCTGCAGCGGTCGCGGTTTGCCTCATAGTGCGTTGCTTAACCCACTGCGCCACCAGGGACGCCCGTGTCCCATTGGTTTTTATGCCTGTCTTTATTCCTGTACCACACTATTTTGATTATTTTACTTTTGTAGTAAGTTTTGAAATTGGGTGCTGTGAGTTTCCCGATTTTTATTTTCTTTTTCAGTTTAGCTAATCAGAGTCCCATACAGTTCCATATTAATTCAGTGCTTGGCTTTCATTTTTTCAATAAAGGTCACTGGAAATTTGGTAGGGATTGCACTGATTCTGTAGATTACTTTGGGAGTATTGCAGCTCTAACTTTGAATCTTCCAATTGCTGAACATAGTATTCTTCCCATTTATGTCATTAACTTCTTTGGCAATCTTTTGTAGTTTTTGTTTACAAATCTTTCACTTCCTTGTTTAAATTTATTTCTAGGTATCTTATTCTTTTTGAATACTATTGTAAATGGAGTTGTTTCCTTAATTCCCTCTGCAGGTTATTCAGTGTTGGTGTATAGAAACAGATCTGATATTTGTATGTAGATCATAAACCTTTAACTTTGCTGAATGTATTAGTACTAGTAAATTTTTTGTGGATTCTATTAGATTTTATATTTATAGATAGATATATAGATATATAAATTATAAATATATATCTAATTATGGATGGCTTTTATTTATTCAAATCTCTTGCTTAATTGCTCTAGCTAGGACTTCTAGTAAAATATTGAGTAGCAATGTTTTGAAAAAGCAGGTATCCTGTCTTGTTCCTGATCTTAAGGTGACAGTTTTCATTCTTTCATCGTTGTGCATGATGCATTTAGGAAGCTTGAATGCACTTCATAATATTAAGGAAGTTTTCCCATATTCCTAGTTTGCTTAGTGTTTTTATCATGAAAGACTATTGACTTTTCTCAAATGTATTTTCAGCATGTAGAAAGATGGGGATTTTTGCCTTTCATTATTGATTTTTTGATTTTGTTGTTCTCTATTGTTTTTCTAATTTATCTTCATTGCTCTAATCTTTATTATTTCCTCTGCTGATATTGGGTTTAGTTTGCTCTCCATCTAGTTCCTGACGGTTTCAAGCAAGGTTGTTGACTTGGGACTTTGTTTCTTTTTCAATATAGGCACTTGTATTTATAGACTTACTAACTTTCCTATTCATTTTTGGAGAAATAAAATGATGAACTGATTTTCTGTGAACTACTACTATAAAACTAGTAGTTCTATGATTTAGTATACATATAGTAGTCCCCGCTAATCTGTATTTTCATTCCTCAGTTTCATTTATCTTTGGTAAATTGTAGTCTGAAAATACTATATACAATAAGATCTTCAGAGTTTTACCACACTCATGTGGTTTTTATTGTACTATATTGCTCTAGTTATTAATAGTAATTGTTGTTAATCTCCTCCTGTCCCTAATGTATAATATATACTTTATCAGAGGTGTTTGTTTTGTTTTGTTCTTTAATGTTTATTTTTGCGAAGAAGAACTGGAGTGTAGCCAGAAGTATTAGGGGTGAGAGGATTCACTAGAGACAGAGTGGGGAGCAGAACAGGGGGATCTACTGAAATACAAGGCTAAGGGGAGAATTGGACAGAACCAGAGAAGTCTGCTGCACCATATGTAGGTTAGCTCCTGGGGTTTGAACTCAGCCCTTAGAGGTGAAGGCGCTGAGGCTTAACCATAAGCAACCAGGGAGGTTCTCATAGGTGTGTTTCTACAAGGGAAAAAAAAAAATCTAAGCGTAAATAAGATTCAGTTGTATCTACAATATCAGACATGGACTGGTGTTTTTAGAGTATATTACCCAGGAATAAGGAGGACTACTTTCTTAATAATTCTAGGCGTAGATGTTTTACCAATCCCTAAAATGTAGGAGTTTTCCAGAGGTGAGTAATCATATTTTTCTTTATATAAGTGTTTGATGTTGTTTGTTTTTTTTTTTTCCTTTTCATGGTACTATCTGGCATCCTGATAGGTTTCATAATGTCAGTGAAATGACAAAGACAAGCAGTGAACCCTTAATTTATGGGACTAATGTATATTACCTTGTAGAAATATAGAATTTTGCTTCTTGAGGTATTCAAACATTTATGCCTTGGTATCTGATCTAAATAGAATGCTTCCTTTTCTGTTTTAGATTATTTTCAGTTCCTGTAGCCATTATCAACATTTCCATGCATTTTTTTAATGTTGAAAAATTTGTCTTTTCTCATTTCCTGCTTCATTTCTACCCCATTTCCCCCACTTACATCAAATCACCTTTCATTGTTTTAGATTCTGTTTAGATCCTTTTGTTTTGTCTGTTTTTATCGTCTGTAAATGCACTAATCTTATTAGGTTTTTTTTTTTAAGATTTGAATCTTCAAATGATAAATTTTCAGGAATATAGACTGTAGCTTCTAGGGACTTAAGAAATGTGTTGTAAGAATAAAAAAAATCAGTAAAAATATTCATGAAAGTATATGTAAAAATTAATGAAATTTAAAGTATTTCTTGTTTTATCAATCAATTTCTTGATTAGCACTAGAAATTATTTTGTTTTACTCGGAAAACTGAAAGCATTTTCCTATTTAAATTTTTATAAAATTCCATGATCACCTAACATTTGAGGGATGGAAAATCCTTCATATAAAGTGAACTGGCTTTGTCATTAAAATTGTACAATTCCAAATAATCTGCACAAAAGTCATTTACTTGAGTAAAGTGGAAATTACTAAACTTTTTAGATTAATGAATTATAAAATATTTAATTACCATGGTAATAAAATACTGGGATACCTGAAGCTGGATTTCTGTACTGATTTCCTCTGTGATGATCTGTAGGTCATCAGTTTTATATTTCAAGCTCTAAATTAGAGTTGAAGGAGACAAGAACTGACAAATGGTTTCCTCCCATGTGTCAGTTTGGAGCAATCGGTAATGGCTGCTGTGTTGCTGAGAAGTGCTTTGATATGTGTAGTGCTGAGCAGACTTTTTGAGGCCAACATCTATGTAAAATGTAAATTCTTCTTCAGGGTATCATGCCTTAACATTTGGTGATCTGTCTGCATTTTGTATCTGTTATAGCACTTTTTGTGGGTAAGGAGGTATATGGGAAGTAGAAATGGGAGTAATCATGCCTTCTTATTACATCAAAGTGATTTTTTTCAGTTACCTACAAATATAAAAAAATACCTGCAAAATATTTTTTAAGATTGTTCTTACAACTTAGAGGATTTCTCAAAATATTTTATCGCTGTTGAAATTTCATTTTCATTAGATTTGGAAATATGTTATAAAATGGCAATCTTTTATTGTATCTTAGAATTTTGTAAGGTATTAATTTTAATTTTGATGCTACAACTTTAATTAAACTTTTGAGTGTTAATTTCCTACAAAATACTGAATTTACCTTTACATGTTAAATATACAACAAACAAAATATTCCATTTGAACAGAAAAACATTTCTATTGATTATGCACTGTACTTATAGCATTCACTTCTTAGAACTGGTCTTCTTTTCAGTTAACTCCTGGGTCACATGCTAAGGGTACACACTTCTAAAATTAAAATTAATAACTTAAAATAAGATGGATTGTTATGTGGTATAAAAACTAGCAGGCCCTTCCGAAGTACTGATAAGAAGGCAAGGTTAGTTGAATCTTAAGTTACTTTATTACTTTTTGATTTACACTTTCTGTACAATCAACACATAAATATGTTTCAGTATTTTCTCTTAAATTGTCAACATTTGTCTTACAAAATGAAAACATGCCCTTTTTTTGTTGGAGTTTATTTCAGTTTAAATGTCTATTTAAATTACTCTTGGGGGAAAAAAGAATGTTCTGCTATGTATTTTTACTTTGAATTTTTCCACCTTTGTATTTTCTTAGGAGTTGATCCCCCTCATACTGTGCACAGCTTGCCTACATCCTGAGCCTAAAGAGAGAGATCAACTTCTCCACATACTTTTTAATTTGATCAAGAGGCCAGATGATGAGCAAAGGTATGTATAACTGGTTCTTAGAAATTTAATATATAGTTGATTTATTAATTCGACTAATATGGCATCAGGATTAACATCTTAATCTAAAGGGCTTCTTTCCTCCCCAATACCTGTTTTAATAAATAAGCAGAAGAAACACCAGCTTCATTTACAATCTCTGGATATTTTCATTCCTATTTTGGTTACTAGGGTTGAATTTGCACCCTTTTATATTGTTTCCTTCAGCCTTCTAATTCCAATATTCCTTTACTTTTATCTTTCACATTCGACTTTTAAGAACCCCCATATAGTCCCTCTTTTTCCTCCTGATGAACTAGCTACATCATGACTTTTACTGGTTATGGTTTATAGGAAATAAAAGTTAATATATGATTTTCTGCATCTTTGGTTTACCTGTATGCTAATTGCTGTGTGGCTAGAGGGATATAGTATTTTCAGTTGGACCCAAGGCCAGTGCCCATAACCAGGCACGCCTGAGTAGAGAAGTAAGCTGCACCTGAGGGTGGTAAGGTAGAGAGGGTCACACATTGGGGTGACTGTGCAGAAGAAAGGAGGATGGGTTTTGATGAAACAGCAAGGATGGATGTCTACCTCAGAGAATGAAACCCGTACATCATGCTAAGTAAAAACCACAAAGTGTGACTGTCAACAAAGCACCTGGGAAGTGGCTAGGTAAAGTAAGCACCAGTCAGCTCAGATTTGGCAGTTAAAATGTTTTTCTAGGATATAGTTTTCTTTCTTAGTGGAAGAATTTCTTTGTTTAATATTTTCACAAAACAGAAGAACTGTACTTTATGACTGTGTAACTTTGTATAATGGCAATACTTTTTTTACCAACTATTTTAATTTTTACCTCTTCTGAGGCTGTTACAAGATCATAACTAAAAATGATTTGCAATCAAGTTCAAAGTTTAGCATACAAAGAATCTCTCACACATATATGAAATTACATATAGGTTTTAAAATTCAGAGTATCTATTTCCTCCTGCTTTTATCAAAATACACCTGACCAGTCTATACCAGCAGTCCTCAAAATATAGTTAAATAGAAATCTGGAAAATTAAATCATTGTATTAGTACCATTTATTGCACCTGAATTTTTTCTAAGGATAATTTAATGGTGCTATATAGAAAAATTAATATTTTATTTTATTTTTGAAGCATACTACTCCTTATCATAGTGTAATACCATTTATTACATTGTCATTTATTACATTCTTAAATTTGCAAGACAGTCCTGGAGCTGTAGCCTGTTTAAAGCTAATAGATGCCCCCTGGTGGCCAGGAGCCCCATAGCCTTATTTAAGGGTGTACCATGTCATGAATTAAGCACTCATCTCCATATTTAAATCTCTCAACTTACAGAAATACAACTATTTATTAAAATAGACTACTCAATTTATTAGGTATATATAATATACTAAATTTTAAAAGAAAAATTTTTACTTAGCATAAACTTTAAAAAAACATTTAGAATCAGTTATTTAGAATCAAACTTCCATGATTGTATCCTAATGAAAACTTAATTTTATGCTTAATAAATGTGTCTTTTGCTAGCTTTTTGCCAGCACCTATAAATGACACCATAGTTCTACCTGTTTCAACAGCCCCAGTCCTGTGAGTTCATATAAGAACAATATCAATTTTTACCATCGCAAGAGTCTGTTTCCAGTGTTGTTTAAATTTTGACTCTTAAGTCTGATGAGTTTGTTGGAGGGGCCTAACACATTTTTTCAAAAGTTTATACATCTTTAGTATAGTGATGGCAAATTTCACAGGATGGTTTTATATAAGTGTATACTTGTGGGCCTCTCTGGTGGCACACCAGATTGAGGACTTCACTGTGAAGCAACCGCTGCACAGCAGCGTGAGTTCAATCTCTGGCCAGGGAGGGGACCCACAGGGCACAGCAGACCTCTCCTGCCTCGCCCGCTGCTCCCCTCAGCAGTGTATTTCAGTCCATCTGCCTGTTCTGCTCCCTACTCTGTTTCTGGAGATGAGAGGTCACCTCCCACAACTCTGGCCTGCACCCCGGCTCTGTATGCATAGATAAATAAACCTTTTAAAAATAAAAGTATGTACTTGTTACCAGTGTTGGAAGTGGTTGCATCTCACCAGAGTTTATGTATTGCAATTATGAAACACAGAATCTGTGTATATGCCTTCTCATTTTAAAAACACTTGTGGGGGCCTCCCTGGTGGCGCAGTGGGTTGGGCAACGCAGTATGAAGCAAACCGCAGCCACTGTGGCACGAGTTCAATCCCTGCAGCTGTCCGGGAAGGGGACCCACATGGCGTAGCAGACCTCTCCTGCCTTGCCCACTGCTCCCCTCAGCAGTGTATTTCCGTTGATCTGCCTGTTCTGCTCTCTGCTCTGTCTCTGGTGTATCCTCTCACCACCCCTCCACCACACTTCTGGCCTGTACCCCCGTGCTTGTATGCATAAATAAATAAATCTTTAAAAAAATACAAATAAAAACACTTGTGGGAGAAAAAAAATTATCAGATATTAGGGAATTTTCCGTGAAGAATAGACAGGTGACATGCTGTCTGTAAACTGGGAGGCCATTTCCTTATATTCACTTTATTCACCTTCCTAAAGTAGAAGGAAATAAACAAAGGAAGAGGAGATAGAGGCCTAGAAGAAAATGATCTAAGTATAAAGGAGAATCAGAAAAATGCACACGGCTGTGTTCAGAAGAAACGGCATAGTAAGATGCTCTGGCTCATCAGTTCCCTAATTGTTGTCCAGTTTCTTATTATTCTCCTCAGCCTTAGAGGACAGTTATAGTTAGTTTGGCTAAATATATATTTAAGGGCATTTGCAGTTGATATTAAATTGGTATATTGAGCAATCCTTGGAGTTAAAATGTTGATTTTATAACTAATCTGAATTAAACATTCTAATTCATTTTCCTTGAAGCTGTCTGCTTTCAGAAAGCAAACTTGAAAGCATATTTTTTTCATCAGATTCCACTGTTAGATAATCAAATGTGGAAAAACATTTTAAAGTCATTTTAAATGGAATTTTGTTCTGAAATTACAAATTGATTAAGTAAAGTTGTTACATTAGTTATTAGTCTCTGTCAAATCACCCCACAAGAAAGCAGTTTAAAATGCCACACTTTTGTCATGCTATTGCATGGGTAGGTTAATCTGTGTTCTCTGCTTTGGGCCTCTTAGAAGACTCTGTCATCTAGATCTTGACTGGAGCTATATTCTTCTGCAGCCTCAACTGAGGAAGCATTTGCTTCTCAGTTCCCTCACAGGTTTGGTCACTGCCTAATTCAGTTTCTTGGGTTTTTGGACCAAGAGCCTCAGTTCCTTGCTGACTTTTGGCCAGAGACTGCCTTTAGTTCCTTGTTATGTAGGCTACACCCTTGAACACAGCAGCAGACTTCACAGCATGCCAGCTGAGAAAGCTGGCAAGAGTCCCACAAATGGATATCACAGACCTTTCTAACCTGATCTCAGAGGTAATACCCCACCACTCTCCCCATTATTTTGCCCATTGGAAGCAAGTCACTAGATTAGGCTACACTCAGGGAGATGGGATTGCAGCAAGAGTGTGGATGTTGGGAGAGGGACATCATGGAGCTATGTAGGGAGTTGCCTGCCATAGCCATGTTGGGTATAATACCAAAATTTTGACTGAAGAAATATCATTTCACTATAATGTCACATTTTTAATTATAGTGACTCTGGGAGGAAATCAATGATTGTTTTAGTGGTTAGAAACTGAAGTTCAAAGAAGCTAAAGCATTGAAATTATGAGATTCTACTTCACGCCAGTTGAGGGTTCTTTTATATCTCTCACAAATGCTGTTGCTACTACTGGAGGAACTTAATGAATTCACTTTCTTGGTGGCAGGCTGGTCCAAAATTGGAAGAGTCTAATTTAATCATACAAAAATATACTTGATGAGCTGACGCTTTCATCCTTACTTATAATTGTGCTTTGGGATGCAAATACATTTTCTATTTATTTGTATTCTTTTCAGGCAGATGATACTAACAGGCTGTGTGGCATTTGCACGTCATGTTGGACCAACACGTGTAGAAGCGGAACTTTTACCACAGTGTTGGGAACAGGTAAATAACTGTGTTGGGTTTTCCCTATTACTATATTCTAACATATTTATGTTCATATTTGCTTTTCTGTATGCCATTAAGAAATCATAATATAAATTATGCTGCTGTTTTTGTAACCAAGCACAGTAATTAATAGTGCCTAAGACTGCTCTGGGATGCTGTGTTTTACCTATTTTTTGAACAATTACTTCAAAATGCAAGTTCTAGTACTTGGTACTATTGTAGTCACTAGGGATAGTGACTCAGTGTGAATAGAAGGCAGAGGTATCCTAATGGGAAATTAGAAGAAGGAATGATATATTGTTTTGTAGTTATATGTAATAGGAAGAAAAAATAGCAGAATAAGGGATGAGAGTGATGGGAAAAGGTATTTTATAAAGGACAGTCAGAGAAGGAACCCGAAGAAATAATGTTTAGACAAGAACCTGAATAAAGTGAGATTCTGAAAATATGAAAGCCCTAACTTGGCTTTGTGCTTGATGAGTTCAAGGAAGAGAGAGAAGGGTGTGTGTATAAGGAAATCTATCTTGCTTATATTTATACTTGTGTGTATTAAAATGTAAAATATAATCCTTGATTAAGAGGGTTTTGTATTTATAGTCAACTCACTATTTACTAACAATACTTTTGTGAGAATTTAATATCTAGTCCTCTGTAATACTCAGAATTATTGAATTTCTAGACTTGATGTTTAAGTCAGTAAGCTTCTTGTTTTTCCATCTTGAAAAGATGGATTTCTTATTTATGAGGATAAATACCACTTATACTTAAGGGAAAATATTGGAGTATCACTAAAGTACATGGTCTTTAGACTTCTATTCCCAATGTGTTTGAATATTCATTTTTTCTCTAAAATTTGGAGTCATATTTAGATTCAGTCTATGAAGTGAACATGATATTAGTCATACTACTTACGACAGTCCCTGATGTCCTCTATAAATTGTAGTACGTGCTAATTTAGGGTGACACTGAAAGTCAAATTAACTTGAAAACAACATATAAAGCTTTGAATATACAACTATTCATAGGTACATTAAATTTTTAATGTTTTTTTTTTTTTTTTTTTTTTTTTTTTCAAAATATATGGGGGCGAGGGGGTTAAGCCTTATTGAGATAACATACAGTTTACCCTTATGGGTTTTTAGTATACTCACAGTTGCATAGCCTTTACCACAATCAATTTTATAATAATTTTATCATCCAAAAATAAAAAAGTTAGCCTTCAAACATGGCTGGATATTGCAAGCTTGTTTTGGCTATTCTAGGCCCCTTATTTCCGTATGAATTCATTGCCGTATGAATTTTAGGATCAGATCAATTTCTGCAAAGAAGGCAGCTGGGATTTTCTTAAAGACTGTTAAATCTGTAGATGAATTTGCCATTCTAACAATACTAAACTTTATAATCCAGTAATTTAGAATGCCTTTCCATTATTTATATCCTCAAAACTTCTTTGAACAATGTTTCGTAGCTTTCAGAATATACTTACACTTTTTTGTTTAGCTTATTCCTAAGTATTTTATTCTTTTTGATATTGATATTTTTGATACTGATATTTTGATATTGATATTGTAAATAGAATTATTTTCTTAACTTTTTGGATTTTTTATTGCTGATATATTTTAGAAGTACAATTGATTTTTGTTGGATATTTAATTTGGAGACTTTCTAAACTAGAAGGAAGAAAAGCAAAATTAAAGTTTATGCATACGTATTTTGACTTTCAAACCATTTTGCTTTTAAGTTAATATTTCTAGATTAAATTTAATTCAGAGATGTCAGTATGAACATCTCTACTACCACTTCTTCAGTAACCTGAATAGACATGGATTTAGGAGATCTTTTAGCCACCTACCTCCAGTTTGTTGCCCAGTAGATTACTATATAATTTCTTTTCTTAATTTTAGGCATCCAATACATTAATGAATTATGTCACCTTTTCATATGGGAATATGAGAACAGATATACTTCTTTTCCAGTCAAAGAAAGATTTATATTCTATGAAGAAGACATATGGGAACAAAACCCAGTATGTGTCATTTTTTGTTTTGTTTTGTTATTTTTGTTATGGGTCAGTGTAGTCATCACCATAGTAAAATTCAGTCATCTCGAATATGCAAACAGGAGTGGATTGAAGACTGTTTACTTAAAAACAAAATGATGTCACTAGTCTAGGACTCTGGTTAGTTATTGATTAACTTACTTCCTGTTCCCTTAGGTAAAAAAAAGAGGACTCATTCCTGGAACATATTATGGACAATACCTATAGTATTCAAAAGCTGGGTTTTCCAAATTAAAACGTATACTAATGTTAGCCGGGAAGGATCCCAACTTTCTCCTGACATCCTAAAGAAAGCCTAGTTTTGGCCAACCCACAATTTCTAGACACCTTGCCAAATTTTTAGCCTCGCTTTATCCTTTTTTCTTTAACAGATATCCCCGGTGACCTCATTTTTTTAGTCTCTCCCTGACTCCCTTCTGATCCAGGTATAGCCACACAGGGTTTCCCAGAGTGGAAAAGGAAACAGCTTTATTGTGTTCTTAACAGGAATGTGATGGAAAATAATTATCTGAAGGAAGGGAGGTCAGTGTTGTTTATGCTTGCTTTATTTATGTTTTACTCCAGATTAATCACAAATACCCAGAAAGACGACTACTTGTGGCGGAATCCTGTGGAGCACTGGCACCTTACCTACCTGTAAGGATTGTCATTTTCCCTTAAAAACTTCTTTGCCTTTATAGTAACAGAAAATCCTTTTTTGAATTTCTTAAACCTTTGAATCCAAGCTCTCTTAGGGCATGATGTCCTAATAACAAAACAACGATGAGCCGAAAAAGAAAAGGCTCACATTGATATTTTATGGCATTGAAGGCAGATAAGTTCATTAACTGTTGTGTTTATGTGATTATAAATATATCATCAAATTGTATCAAAGGTTCTCAAAGTGTAATCTGAGGACCATGGGCGTTCCTTAAGGTCTTTGAGGGAAACATTATTTTCATAATAATATTAAAACATGTTTTGTCTTTTTCTTCCTGTCGACATTTACACTGTTGTTGCAAAAGGTGGAGTACACAAAGCCAGGGCATTAGTAACAAGGCAGTGACTCCTGCACGTACTGATAATGATTGCAGAAAAAGCCAGTTTGACTGGAATACAAGTTTGATAAACCAGTGAAATACTAACTTTTGAGTATACATCTTTTTCCTCTTCTGTTTGATACATTGAAAATACTCCTGTCTATACTTACGGAAGTCGGATGACTCTGAGGAAAGCACTCACAAAGTTTGAGTTGTGAGCTGAACTGGCTGCTTTGTTTTTCATGGGACACTGATTTCACTTGGCCAACCACTGATAAACAAGCTGTGGATATTCAGATTTGGGTATTTGACAGACATTTTCATGAAAAAGAGTGAAATGAGCCTGCTCCTTCAATGATAACAAATAGACAACATTTCTAGCTAATGATCATATTGGAGCTTTTCAGTTAAGAGTAGAATCTTGGGAAATATGTATGTACCACCTAGTGTTGATAGCTTCTAAGTATGCAAATAGCTTCTGATGAGACTAGTGGCGATACTATCAAATGTGATTTTTTTAGACATTATAATAAAATGTATCATTATTGAAGAATATCTGTTTAATTCTGTGGAACTGTTACAGGGCAACCCTAATATAAAATGGGTTTGCCTGACTGGGTCCTCACCCGTGCGCCCGAACAGCACTTATAATGCCCCAACTGCAGGCACACACAACAAAGGTTAATAAAGGGTTTTATTTACAAGGGAAGGAGAAATAGCGTAGTGAATAACAC
>JAGFMF010011492.1:838486-909432 GCA_019455555.1 Galemys pyrenaicus | reverse complement strand
GATGGTGCACTGGTGAGATGGTGATGGGAAATACATGGGGATTACAATTAATGGCAAGTATATGTAAATTTTAAAATATTTTAATAAAAGAAAAAAAAATATTAAGAAGAAAAAAAAATAAGAAAACTAATATTTCCAGCTTAAAAAAAAAAAAACCCAATTTGCCCCATTATGATTCCAAATAAAACAATATCCCAAATCTCAGGTTCATACAGTAGGGATGGCAATTATGTCAACTTGAATCAGTTGGAGTTGGCTGCCTGGTTTCAATTCTGCAATTCAGAGGAAAGAAGTATGATTCACTTATAATAAGTACCAAAACTTTGTGACAGGAAATTGGCATCAAGTATGCCTTATTTTCTACCCTTTCTCTTTGGTTTCTTCATCAAAGAATACATGACATTTTCTTTAAAGAAAATGGCAAGGGTAGGATTATGAATGTCTGGCTTTTATGAAACTTTTCTGGCTTCAGATGTTTTCTAATTGTACTCCAATGCATATTGCGTTTTATCGAGGCTTTTTTAAATCTTATTATTTTTACTGAAGTAATGTTTATTTGCACCACTGCTATAATTTAGAAGTTCAGACCTCTTCAGATGTTTGTTACCACACCACACTCACCACCAAAGCACCCATAATCACTCACTCTGTTCCCATCTCCATCATTCCCTCTCTAATAGCCTGTTCTGTATCAGGTTTCTAGGGTTTGTTTTGGTTATTTTTGTCCCTGCCTTTATTTTCTTTCTTTCCACATGAGTGAAATCATCCAATATTTCTCTTTCTTCTTCTGACTTATTTTGTTTAGCATCGTCTCCTCTCCAATTCCACCCATATTATGCAGATGGCAAGATTGAGACTTTTTAAAAGTTTATTCTTTTAAAAATCTATGGTGTGTCTATTTCCTTTTGGCAGGGTTTTGAATTGTTGCTGTCCGCCTTGGGGGATCCTTCAGAAAGAGTAGTTAGTGCAACACATCAAGTATTTTTACCTGCTTATGCTGCCTGGACTACAGAACTCGGAAATCTGCAGTCTCATCTTATACCTACATTGCTGAGCAAGATTGAAAAACTTCTCAGGGTGTGTACTTCTTTTATCTATATAGTTTGTGGAAATTTAAGAAGTATGTTCTAAGGCATCTTAAAAAAAATGTTGGGGAGCAGAGACAGTCTCATTTAAACATTCTAGTAAATTGGTAAGTTACCAGTTAAAGATTTACTTGACTGGAGCTAGTTGAGATGTGCAGGAAGTACTGGTTTGGTGCAGCCAGCAGAGAAAAGTCATCTTTTCTCAGTTTGTTAATTGTAGACCTAACTCATATATCGTTCAGCTTCTTCAGAAGGCTGAAATAGTTTAGCTAACATACCAGCTCTAGTTCCCAAAATATTACAGATAAGTGGAATATGAGTTTCTAAAGCTTGCTTATTTACACAATTTTGAAGAGCTTTATGTTTATTTCACTACAGTGATCCATTTTCTTGCTTTTAAAATGAACTTTTCACTCTTCCCTTGGTAAAAGAATTGAAAAGTTGAGGAAATAAAAAAAAAAAGTTGAGAAATGTCTTAATTTTTTGTACTAGTTTCCTTTTAGAGACTAGAGGAAAAAATTATTGTTTCTTTAATGTCTGTCATGTACCATTAAAGTAGATCCTTCAGATATAGCATTTTGTTCCTATAACTCTGTGGACCGTGTTCTGATTATTGTGTGGAAGCTGAGATAGAGTGTTTAAGGTCCCACAACTGTCATATGACAGAACCAAGATCTGATATCTTTGAATCTCTGGCTCCAGACTCTTGCCTTTTTTACCCAAATTGAAAGGCTCTTTCATAAAGTATTGTAACCACTATATGGCTGGTGTTATAGTAAACACTTGTATTTTATTTAATTTTTATAATTTACATAAATTTCAAACTGGGTAGTAAATATTTTATCAAATTAAACAGCTAACTAAAATGTGCCTTTTTCAGAAACCTAGAGAAGTTTTTAAAGCATTGTTTTATATGTTCGCATTCCTGCTATCTGAGACTTACCCATACCTGATTATTCTTGTTGCAGTTCATAGCGTAGCTTAATTCCACATCGCTGCTAAATATATCTGCAGCATTTAATAGAAAACTTCATGAAGAAATGAATTCAGAACCTGCTAGTAAATAACTCATGTCTTCAGTATTTCTGACACAGTTGTTATTTTATAAGACAGCAATGACATTTCAAGTGGATTTGGAGAGCAAAAAATATTTTCATCTCTGATTCTGTTTGCACTGAAATACTTGGTTTTGTGATTTAATGACCCTTTCGCTCCATTTTTCCTTTCTGCTGCCTCTTTATTTTCTTCTGAAAATTCTTCTCCTGCATTTTGTCTGTGTGCTGAATTATTTTAAACTACTTTCAGTGCTGACAAATACAGATATAACCAAATCTATAAAAGGAGATAGGAAGTGGGAGAGGGGAAGTGGCAAGTGCTGCTGCAGTTCTAACAGTTAAGCATTTAAGATGCGCCCCGGACTCACTTTAATTTCTTTACCTTTTTTTTTTAAAATTTCAAGTGATAAGACCTCTTAAAGGAGGGGGGGGTACTCAAAGAAGTTTCATAAAATGGAATTGACTGCTGTTCACCTTCAAGCTTTCCATATTAAAAATTCTATTTATTCTACCGTGCCTTGGGGCTTCCTCTGAGTACATTTTCATGAATTTAGAGAAATTAGGTCCAATATTCAGGTCTCTGAATGTTTTATTATTTGCCACAGAAAGGAAGGGCGTCATAAATATGTAATTTCAGAAAACTAAATTTAGTTTCTACCTCCTTGTTTCAGGAAGGAGAGCATGGGCTGGATGAACATAAGCTGCACATGTATCTCTCTGCTTTGCAGTCCTTGATCCCATCTCTCTTTGCGTCAGTGCTACAGAATGCACCTTTCTCCAGCAAAGCCAAGCTTCATGGTGAAGTGCCACAGATAGAAGGTACAGAACATAAACTTTAGAAGGACGATGTAGAATACTAGCATCTTAGCTTCCCCCAAAATTGCTTTTGATGAACATATTAAAACCACTTCTATGACAGCATAATTACTAACGTGTATTTTATGTGTGGAATCTTGTGACTAGATTGTATCATATCAAAGGTAAACAATAATGCTCTTTCATGGAGAAGGCCTCATGGTATTATTTTATAGGATTTATACTTATTTCGATTCCTATCCTATAGAGTTTAACTTTTATTTTTTTTTTAGTGGCTGGAATAGTGTTCTTTTTTTTTTTAATCAATAGAAGCCAACTCAGTGAAAAGATTCACTTAATAGTTGCCAGTGCCAGTTTCTGAAACTTGTCATTTCCTCTTTATATTTTTTTCTTGCCCAGCTGTTTCATTATATTTGCAGTAGGGGAAGGTCAATGTGATTTCTCTTTTCTACTGTATTTTTGACAGAAATACAAGCACATGCAGCAGAATTTTCCCTTTTTTTTCCCCAAAGAAGGAATATAATTTATTTTCAGAAATGCACGAAATTGATAACGGAGGCCAGTGTTTTCTTATTTCACTGCCAGCTAGCCAGTAAGTGACCTTTGAGCCATGGCAACTGCTAGTCTCACTGCACTTAACCCCGGTGTAAGTGGTGAAAGACGGGTCATAATTATGTGTAAGATCCCTTTGCAGTTTCTTCAGATAGGTGAAATGATCCATGTCTCTTACTGGTTTCTCATACACAAAAAAGTAACATCGAGAACACCGATAGACTCTTAATGTTTTTAAAATTGCAGTAAACTGCGGGCTACCTGTAATCTTTGAACCATGAAGCAGTGTGTCCAAAGGGAAATGAAGCAGCATAAAAATGGTATAGACTGCCTGAATGTCAGCTTTACTTGAAAAATTGAAAATGGATAGGGTAGAGTTAGTTTAATATTTTAAAATAGTATTGAGGGGCCTTCCTGGTGGCGCAAGAGGTTAAGCACCACACTGTGAAGCATCCACAGATACTGCAGCACGAGTTCGATCCCCAGCCAGGGAGGGGACCTACATGGTGCAGCAGACCTCTCCTGCCTCAACCTGCTGCTCCCCTCAGCAGTGTGCTTCAGTCCATCTGCCTGTTCTGCTCCTCACTCTCTCTGGTGAATCTTCTCACCCCCCACATCTCTGGCCTGTACCCCAGTTTCTGTATGCATAAATAAATAAATCTTTAAAAAATAAAATACTATTGAGGAGAATGTAAATTCAAAATTTTAACACTTTACAAAGTACTCACAGCTGGTCAATTCGGGTTCTGCCCCTTCATTCATTAAGACACTTCATCTGGGCCTCCCTGGTGGCGCAGTGGGTTAAACCATGCACTATGAAGCAAACCACAGTCACTGCAGCACAAGTTCGATCCCTGCCGCCGGCCAGGGGGGAGACCCACATGGCGTAGCAGACCTCTCCTGCCTCGCCCACTGCTCCCTTCAGCAGTGTGTTTCAGTCAGTCTGCCTGTTCTCCTTCCCACTCTGTCTGGTGAATCCTCTCACCTCCTGTGACTCCGGCCTGTACCCTAGCTCTTGTATGAATAAATAAATAAATTTAAAAAAAAAAAAAAAGACACTTCATCTGCCTTAGGATTTCCCTATCTTTGTAATTCCTTTTCTCTTTTCATCTTGCTGTACTTGTTGCTAGGACTGCCATAACAAAGCACCACAAAGTGAGTGCTTTGTTAACATAAATTTATTGTCTCTCAGCTTTGAAAGCTAGAAATCTGAGATCAAAGTATAGATAGATACATCACCCCAGTCTCTGGCTTCATCTTCATATTCCATCCTTCCTCTGTGTACCGCTGTCCAAATTTCCTCTTTTTGTAATATCAGTCATGTTGCGTTCAAGGCCCACCCTGTTCCACTGTGACCTCGTCCTAGCTAATTATGTATGAAGCAATACACTGTTTCCAAATAAGGAGTTTGGAATTTTGAGGTTCTGGAGGGTCAGGACTTAAACTCATAACATTTGCTATCATTCATTTATTTACCTAACAAATAAAGCTTAAAATTCACCTGTTGCCAAGCACACGCTGGAGATAAGAAAATTTTCAAAACAACTGCTTTATCCTTTGAACATATTCTAGTGTTTATGTGACCATTTCTTGTGATTATGTCCCCGTCATTCCAAAAATAATCTTTTGTTTCAGTTCTTATTGGCATAATTTGACTCTCTGATTTTTGACAATAGCTATGAATTTTAGTGTTGTTATACTTACATCAAGGTTACATTTCATTTATTGTAAAAGATAATTATTTTTTTAGCAAAATTTATGATTCTGTGTCATAACATCCACATATTTATTACCTATCTATTCCACAGGGTTAGCAAATATTTACAGCAGGCAAGAAATTAACCACTTGGGATACACTAATGAATAAGACAAAAAAAATCCCTGTCATCATAGAGTTTGTATTCTAGCAGGAGGTTAAGATTTGTGGCAGCTGTTTTTCCTGGGTAGTTGTGGTTATTTTGTTTACAATAAAATGCTGGTGTTTTGCCAGTTTATTAAAATGGCCTCCTGGGAAATGTTTTGTATCTTTACATTAGGTGCTCAATTTTTTAAAATTATGCTAATGTTGAATACAGTGTTTCAAGATTTCTGAGCTATTCTGCTTATATTAAGTTATCCAAATAGTTGCTTATTTCCTGACATTGTTTTGCTTCTGTTGGGCCTAGTTTTTAAATCTTTGTACCTCACTCTTCCTACAGTAAATTGTGACATAATGATTTACATTATTTTTCAGGAAGGAATGGCATTCATTCCGTCTTAGTATAGATTGTGACTGATATGATATAACCTGTTTGAAATTATAGCAGATATACCTTGGCATGATCTAGAAATATGAATTGTAAATATCCCTCTCTATCCAAATCTATTTGATTCCTAAATTTACACAGTAACATTCCTCTGACAGTGAGGAATGTTATCCGTATTCATTTGTATGTTTGTGCATCACAAGAGCAGGTATGTGAGTTCAGCAAGAAGTACTTCTATTCTGTACTTCCTATTCTGTTAAAAGCGTGGGGTAAAATAGGAAGGTGATAACATCTAATTTTCAGTTCTCAACATTTGAAATTTGTGTTATCATTAAGTCTTTAGTGCTTTGAGAATATGCTGTTTTTTAGGGTGTCTGTTTTTGGTGTTTTAGCTTCTGTATAGGAGTTTTTGGACCATTAAAGAGTTTCTGACCAAGTTAGTTAGCTGTTGGTCTGTATTATTCATTTAATAGTCACCCATGAAATCTGGGATCTAATTACAACGTATTGATACGCTTGAACTTTCAAAGTTCAAACTTTTAAACTATAGTCATGTCCTATTTACATAATTTCAAAAGTACTTTTTTAGTTTTCTCTCAAGACTTTAAAATAGATACATGATACCATGATTATAACATTTAGAGTACACCTTTCCTTGTCTTACTCCTGGTCATTGACTGACTTCAACACTTTCTATTAATTTAACATCTCTCCAACTATGGAGTTTTTTTTATAAATAAGTCATTTTATATTGGAGAGTAAATACTGAGGTAACCTGTTAAGTTCAAGCTTTAATGTATTCTGTATCATTATTCTCTGGTATTGGTTTTTTCTATGCTATTAACCTATTAATTTCTTACCCTTAAAAGAAACTTTTATATTTACTATTACATCGGTATAAACATTCTGGTGAAATGGTTTTGTTATTTTTTTTAAGCCAAATTCAAATCCATATTTCAGCTGAGGTCTTATGTTTGCACTACTTTTAATTTCATCCAGATGATATTTTACTTATCATTAGCCAGCTATATTTACTAACTGCATATAGTCTAATAAATTTTTCAGTTTTGAAAATTACTAAATTTGTTCACATGTGCTAAGAATTTCTTCTTTCTAAAGATGATCTGACTCCTATATTTTAACTTTATATTTAAAGTTCATTATAAGAAGCTAAATCAATATCAGAAGGAACTACTTTATTTTCCTTTTGATTACTAGCTGGAACATGAGGCTGGGAGAGTTTACTATGGGTTGTCAATCAATTGTAAATTACCCCCCAAACTCATTGTTACACCTAAATCATTTGAATAGATCATTATATTTAACTAACTTCCCAACCATCCATTTTATTTTCCACGTGATTTATTTTGCTGCTTCTTCTTTCTAGTGACAAGGTTCCCTCGGCCTATGTCGCCTCTTCAAGATGTGTCTACCATTATCGGAAGTCGTGAGCAGTTGGCAGTGCTACTACAACTTTATGATTACCAGCTAGAACATGAGGGTACAACAGGCTGGGAGAGTTTACTATGGGTTGTCAATCAATTGTAAGTTACCACCCCCAAACTCATTTGTTACACCTAAATCAGTTGAATAGAAGATAGATCATTATATTCAGTCTTGACATTAGGCAAAAAATACAACAAAATATAAAATCTATAACTTGACATCACCTATAGTAAACTTCTATAGGAAAGGAGATTAAACCATTGGATACGTACTTGTCTATCTAAGAAAATGGTATTGCTATATTACATCAAGGGATCTCTGTCTGCTGCCTCTATAAACTACCTGCAAGTTTTTGGCTGAGGCTAAGGTATATGCCCTATATTTAGCCAATCTCTTGGTGAAACATCAAATCTGGAGATTTGAGGAAGATTTGAGTCTCCTTAACTCCAAACTCAGAACTCTTAACCATTAGGGTTTCGTATACTTAATAGCAAACATTTAAAATTTATTTTCAGGTGTTTATAAAGGAGAATGTAAATTTAAGACCTTTCAAGGGGTCCCAAACAGCTCCTTTGCTTTAAAATTTTACTGGCTATGAAGAGCAGAACAGAAGAGATTGTTAGATTTACATTGTTTCACAAAGTGGCAAGGAAGCAGTAATTTATATGTGTCCCCTGCCTATTTTTCTTTCCTTTCATATTCAGGTTGCCACAACTTATAGAAATAGTTGGCAAAATTAATGTTACTTCAACTGCCTGTGTCCATGAATTCTCCAGATTTTTCTGGCGCCTTTGCCGGACATTTGGCAAAATTTTTACAAACACTAAGGTAAAAATTTGTATTCCATGTTTTCTTATGTGCAAGAGACATAGAAATGTAATGTGTTAATTAATGCTATGACAGAGTAAATTAAACAATGAGCCCTTCCTTTAATTATTTTTAATATCTTAGAATGTTATGACAGTAAAAGAAAATTCTTATTGTTAATAGTCTTATCTTTATTAATTTTCAGAAGATGGTTTAGTTTAGACTTAGTTTATAGCAAGCATTGAATGTTAGATCTACTCTCTGTGAATATCTCAAAAGATTTCCAACCTAGGAAGTATTAGCTAGGGGCTACATACGCTTCTATTACTTAAACTGTACTATGGATTCAAAAAGTAACTCTTTGCTCTGCAACTGTGGTCAAAACTGGATGCAGTTACAGAACCCAAGATTTGCTGAAACCAGGATACTAGGTCTTAGAAAAGCATGGACACTTGAGATAAATACTGCATATTAAGTCCCTGCCAAAAGTATCATTTGTCACATTTGTCTTTCCAGGTTATTTTGTAGTTTTAGATATTAAAGTTGTAAAGTCTTCCAATTCCACTTTCTTCTTTGATCTTGTTAATCCGTACTGCTAACGGTTTCTTTAGGGACCTAATCCAAATGTAAAAAGATGTAGTTGATATAGTCAGATGTTAATCAAGACATTTAAAAGGTAAGAATTTTAGGCAGCTCTTTACTACTTAATATGTAGTTTTTGATGCATTCAAGGGAAAATCATTTATCCTCTACAACTATATATTACTAGCACTCAGCACAGAAAAAACAAATGAGTTATTTTTAAATGTTGCTTTCTTGGTTAAAAAATGTTTTTAAAGCTTATTTAAGGAGTCTACTTATGACATATTTCCAATATAGTAAGTATCTGTACACGTACAGGAAAAGCTGGAAGCCTGTACATTGACATGCTACCAATAGTTTTTCTGTGGATTATGGGTTGCTTTTCTTATTTGTACTTTTCCATGTCTCCAAGTTCACTTTATTTTTTATCATTCTTTCAAAATGCTTGTTAATATAAAAAGCTATTTTTGAAATGCCTCCAGAAAAATTAAGCACTTTTAAGTTCTTTAAAAATTTAAATTTTAGAGTTAAGGCCCTGTTATGTTTGAAACCTATAATAAATGATTTATCTGGACTTAGTCTCTTATAGGTGAAATGAAGTTGCTTCTTTTAATTCCATAACTAAAATGCTCTAGATTAATCTTTTAGCAGTTTTAGATATTATCTATCTTTCCCTTCATTGTAAGTTGTATGTGTAAATTAATATGCCTGACCTACAAGAAGGAGGGCAAATACCAGATTTTAATGTTTCTGTAAAAAGAAATAACATTATTTTATATTTTTGCTAACATCTAGTTTTTAAGCAAATAAAATTTGATTTTATTATTAACAATATTGGTAACATTTTTTGACATCTTTTTACAAAAGCAAGTAGGGGTTTGTTTAAGCACTTAACAGTAAGTAGTTGGCTTCAGTGGCCTGAAATTGATAGCATGTTAATAATAAAGAATTGAAACAGGCAGTTGCATTAACTTAAAATATTAAACTCTGTATTTCATTTTTAAATTTTATAGAAATAAAATTAAAAGACAAATCTAAACAGGTGTATATCACATCACATGATGAATGAGTTAACTTATTGAATAGCTAACTGAATGGACTTTTCTTTCAGTTCATTTAAATATATTTTTTTTTAGTAATTCTAAGCATGTTATAAATACCTGAATAACTTGTCTGTCAGCTTCAGTTTTAGCATGGATTAATTTCTATCATCTTGGAAATTGTATTAATTTAGTGATAGAAACCAAAGGCCACTCAGAAAATACTAGCTACCTAAATATGTATTTTTTTAATTTTATCCTAGAGATGTTTTCAGTAGCTTGATTTTCCTTCTATCCTTAACCTTTTAATGAAGAATTATTATTTCAGACCACTTGAGTTAATGGTTTTATAAAGCAAACAAATAGTAATAATAGTAGTAGCAGCAGCAACAGCAAAAGCTGCTGGAGTGGTAGTAGAACTTTTCTTTACTTAATTATACATTCATTAATGGCCCGTTGAACCTGAACTTTTTGGATCTTTTCTTTGGGTTACTTAGGTCAAGCCTCAATTTCAGGAGATTTTAAGACTTTCTGAAGAAAACATTGGTAAGTTTGTTATCACCTTTTAAAATCTTTGAATCTCTTAAGTCTCGAAAAGGAAAATTTGTACTGTGGCGTTCTTTGTTTTACAACTGTGACAACTCTGCTATCCTTCCCATGAGGTGGTAATGAAATTAATCTTTATCAATTTGATTGTAAATATCTGTTGTCTTTGTAATCTAACTGATCTAAGGCTGACCCTCTCAACTGATCTAAGGCTTACCCTTTGAAGTTTGAAGTAGCATATTCAAGATACTACAAACTATAAAATAAAGTGCATCCAATTCATAATTAGTTACTTGAACCTTTTAAAAATTAAAGCAAAAATAGAATGCAACAATCCATACATGTTTTTAAAATGAAACATAAGATTTTCAAGAAACATCAGACTTGAGTGGACAATTCCAGCCCCATGCTGATAGTTTCCAATCATTTGTCTTGAGAAGCCAGGTAATGCAGCACCATTGGTGCAAAAATTCATTTGTGTGTGACTTTCGGTGTTGCTTTGAATCTCTTTCTAGTAATAAACTATGGGAAATGTTAAGAAAACGTGAATTGCCCTCTTTTAAAGTTGATTGGTCTTCATTTAGTAGATAATTCCTAATTCTTCTTTAGCGATTCGAGTGTTCTAGAAAACTCCAATTTTGGCTGTAGTAAAAGGATTCTTTAATTTTAAAAACATTAATGAGATTTTTTCCTCATCTTTCTCAACCTGCTCTTGCAGGTTATATTTAGTAACTTCTGAAAGGGTAAATGTTTGGACTGCTTAGCAGTTGGTATTTCTGTTTAATTTTGATTTCTGATGATAAATTATTCCAGAAAGTTGATATATTATCAGGAACTGACAGAATTTAAAATCATTAACTAGCTATGCATTTTTATATTTTATAGAGATTATTAACCCATATATGTATAGTCTGTATCTATCTATTCAACTTAAGTTTATGTTTCTGGCCTCAGATTTACCTCTCAACTACCACAGCCACATTCCACTAATATCAATAACTCTCCCCTCCCTCCCACAAAGAAAAAGTTACTCTTATCCAGGGAGTAAACAAACTTCAAATTGAATTGATATGGACATGGAACTTGCTGTTCTGCTGAAAATTCTGTAAGGGTAGTTGGTGAAATACATGTTTTCAACTTTATGTGTCTGAAAAGAATTTAAAACCATGTAAAAATAGACCAATATAAAAGATTTGAGTGTGTAGCTTAAAACAGTGCCTAGTAATCAATAAATGGGAATTTTGGTGCTATAAATAGCAACTGTCATTTCATTATTAGCTTAGAAACTTAACTCTTGAAATTATCTACAGATACCCCATAAGAAAATTCTTATTTTACCATAGAGTACTCACCCATGTAGGATGTTTCCCTCTGCATTACTCCTCCCTCTTCAATAATTATAATCCAGGCTCTGTCTGTCCTAACTCCTAGGGAAGGAAGTGGAAGGGGTTCTGGAATTAGGTCAGTATTAGAAACTAAGTAGCCTCATGCCTGGAAGCTGGCTAATTAACATGTATCTATCTGGATACCTGCTTTTTTTTTTTTTTTAACCTGAGTGCCTTTACATTTTACTGAGTGCTGAAAATTGAAAGCATGAAAATTTATGAAGACTGGTTTATATAGGCATTTGAGAGTTTGTTAAGGCAAACTGATTTCTGATTATGGAAACAGAAATATATAGCATCTCATTTTGGTTATTAAGGTTTTTTCCTCTATCAGAAACATTTATGCTAATGGTTCTGTAAAGAGGTGTCGTCTTTTTATTTTTTTATTTTTTTTACAAAAACCAGTGTATATGTTTTCATCACAGTTTCCAAAGTAATGATCATATTTATTTGTAAACTTTCTATCGTAAGTTATCATTGTAAATATAATTTGCATTGTGACTTTTTGCTATCCACTTAAAATATACTCACATTTTAAAAATTGTTTTAATGATTTTAGATTCCTCAGCAGGAAATGGGGTCCTCACTAAAGCTACAGTTCCCATTTATGCAACAGGAGTGCTCACTTGTTATATTCAGGTAAGGAAAAATCTTTATTTCCCAGTAAAAGTACATCCAGTTAGAAAGCTATTTATGCCTTTCCAATGTGTACATAAATTGAAAATGTCACCCATAAAGAAAAATTATTTAATTAATAAATACAGTAGAGGACATATTTGAATCATAAATGAGTCATATCTTAGTTGAACAGATAAACTTAGAAATAGGTACTTATTTTTAAGTATCAGATTGCACCTGTTTCGAGTTTGTGTTATATGTTGAGATTTTCTTAGATTAATAATAATTAATACACATTACATGAAGTAGCTAAAAATACTGTAGGATACCATATTTTATCATCATTTTTAGTAAAATACTTTTCAATATTATTTTATTTTTCTTAATTGCTACTATGTCATAAACTGCCCCAAAACATAATGTCTTATTGTAACCATTTATTTGCTCATGGACTTTGCTTCACTGTTGATTACTCATTTTGCTGCCTTCAACTGACCGGTCATCAGCAGACTCAGCTAGGTTGACTAACCTTCAGTATCCAATTCTTAGTCCCTTCATAGAGCCTCTCTGGAGTAGAAGAGCCAGACCGACTTCATGTTCTCATGTTCTGGCTCATGTTCTCCCAAGAGTACAAAAGCAGAATCTGCGAGGCTAAGGCTCAGACAGGAATTGACACACTCACACAAAAGAAGAGTCTTTTTGTCAGTTAAAGCACATCACAGGCCCAGCCCAGATTCTGGAGGATGTAAGCCAGGAGGAGAGGTTCCTTGTGGTGCACCCATATAACAGACTGCCACATTCTACTTAATATTATTTTAAGTGTGAAACAGCCTGACCAGCAAGGTAAAAATATGGACTGAGGATAAAGCATTTTTAGAAATTGGAATATGGGAATTGAAAAGGAGTATACTTTTTCCTGAATTGTCCCCCACTGATACATAAAACTTATTTCTTGTGACCTTTGAATTCAAAGTACACCAATTCCTATATATTATGCTGTTGCTCTACCACAGTTTGAACAGTCTAACAATACTAAAAGTATAGTTCTTTAGTATCACTTGATCCCTAGCAATAGAAGTTCTCACTCTGTTAAAGTAGCATAGCATTCTTCTAAATTTTTCAATGCTAGTTTCTAAAACTACCTAATGATATGTGTACATACAGAATTCTATGTGTAGAATATTTTAATAGATTGTCCTCATATCACATGATCATATAGATGTTTAGCAAACATCTTTAAAATGCTCCCAAATTAAGGTATTTTCTCCTTAGTTTGTAAGAGTTTCTAATTATAAATAGGAAATTGTGATTTTTAGTTCTCCTTGATTGCTTGGAAATTCATTATCATCTTTTTTCTATGTAGGATGAAGACCGAAAACTCTTAGTTGGATTCTTAGAAGATGTGATGACCCTGCTTTCGTTATCTCATGCTCCTCTTGATAGCCTGAAGGCCTCATTTGTAGAACTAGGGTAAAAGCAATAGTTTATAGTGTTTTTTTAATTATATAAAAAGTTTTTAAATTGGGTTTGTCAATACATACTTTCAGTCTGAAATACACACCATATATCTTGGTTAGAGACTTAAGGTTCTGTTTTCATTTTGGTTTTTCGCTTATTTGTACCTTTTTAATACAAATAAGACTTGGCATACAAGAGGACATGAATTATTGCTTCACCAATTTTTGTAGATGCTGAAACTAACACCCACAGAGTTTATCGATCTGACTCTTTCCCTTTTTTCTCATGGGTTAATTTTATTTTTTTAAATTTTCACTATTACGTTATTTAAAGAGTTGCATTTTCTGTTATAATTGCAAATGCTCAGAGTAGCTAAAAGTAAAATTTCCAATATACTAAAAGTTTATCAGCATTTAAGGTGACTTCCTTTTTAAAGAATCTTAGATGTGACCTACTAAACTATACAAAATAATTCCATATGTTTTGCCAATAATTTTATCATTAATAGTCTCTATAATCATAGTATCTTTCAGCATCTCAGTAAGGCACTATGGCTTTTTATTTTTACACTAACTTTTTTTCTTTCAGTGCAAATCCTGCCTACCATGAGTTATTGTTAACTGTCTTATGGTATGGTGTTGTCCATACTTCAGCCCTCGTTAGGTGCACTGCTGCTAGAATGTTTGAGGTATGTAAACAAATGCTGCTGTTTGTTCATATATCATGATTTTCTTTGGAAGAGGGAAATGGGAATGTTTTTAAAAAATTAAAAAGGTTTTGCATGCTATGTTGATGTATAGTTGTGTACTGTGTGATGGGGCAGAAATTAGCTTTGACATATTCTAGAGTATTTTGTAGCCTTATTGGTTCCTTGGATGTTATTCTATAATAGTTCCATTCCTCAAATATTCTTTTAAACTTTATCTTTGTTTCCAGGCTATGTAAATCTTTCTTACTATACTTTTCTGTTTCCTGTGGTAAATGACTACTAAAATAAGCTACAATAACATAGGGTGTCTTTCAAGTTATAAAATAGAATTGAATTCATGAATAGCCTTAGAAAATTATTACAATTATGGAAATATTAATATTTTTTGATTACTCTGCCTTCACTATTTCCTCACATATGATACTCAAAATAGCATTCCTATAAATTAGCGTCCCATAGATTTAAAAGAGATATGCATATAATTTAAAGTTTTTTAAATTGCCACCTATCCAAGTTACATATGAAAATTGTAACTGTCTTTTAAACCCATCATAGGGAAATTTTCTATATATAAACATCATAGGGTATGTTTATATACTTTAAATATAATACGTATTTTAGAACTTGTATTAGAGCACTGTAACTAGAGTGTTTCTTATTTCAGTAGAGTCTTCCCATGGAGGCCAATTGTCTGAGTTCAGTGTCCATCTCTGCCACTTATTGGTTTCATAAATTACTTGGGCAAGTTTGAACTTATTTATACTTTAGTTTCCTCATCTACAAAATGAAGATGATCTCTATCACAAAGAATTTGATTGGTTTTAAATGAATTAATATTTGTAAATCTGTTAAAACAGTGGCACAAAACAAAAGCTTAATAGTGATCATCATTGTTAGTTTTTTTTAAAAATCTGTACGTACTTAATGCAAACTAAAATTTTTACTCATATGCATATGGCTCTTTAAAAATTTAAAGAATTTGTTTCCATATGAAAAATTGGATCATTCAGATCTTCCTGAATTTCAGAATTTTTCCATAATTTGAGATAAACTGCAATTGAAATGTTAGGGTACTCATATATTTAAAATATATTAAATAAATATAGATTTGTGAAATCCAAAGAAAATTCCATTATTATCAGGAAATTGAAAAGTCTCCAGTTATCATATATTTGACTTTAAAAAAACAAATCAGTTCTTCTTTGTTAATGAAATGCCAAATTGTAAGTTTCCTTTGTCTAGTGGAAGTTTCACCCAGATGTGAACAATGTTTGATTATTCAGTGTACTGAAAGGGGGGCATTATTGTGAAAGAAAAATATCTTTCTTTAGTCCCCTCAATTTCCCCAGTGAAGAAAATAAATCAATTTAATGAAGAGCTATTTCTCGAATATGCTTTCTTCATAAGATTTTATTCTTTAAAAACTTTAAAATCTATAGCTTTATATGAACTAGTAAAACGTACCATATAAATGAAATAATTGAAATAAGTAAAATGAAGCACCCTCCCTTTTTGTTTGTTTTTGGGCTTTTTCCATCTTATTTCTTACGTGTGGCTTTGTCTGGTTTTGTTTTTTTATGTTTGCTCTTAGTGCTGGTCTGGAAATTATACCTAATGCTTAAGCAGCTTTCAGTGTTCTCTCAGGTTGATTATGAACTGCTGACTAATTTCAGACACTTTCATATTTTTTTCAAATATGATGAATTTTCACTGAGCATGTCAGTAAAAGGCATCAGTAAGAAAAATTAAAATTACCTATTTTTTCATGACTCTTAGTTTGAACAACACTATATTTAAAGAACAGGTACACTTCATCATGAAATTTGTTTTGATACTGACATTTTATAATTGTTCTTACTTCCTCTCAAAATGGGTTCATTCCAAATTATAACATAAAAAAATAGCACTTAAAATTTAAGACATTTAAATATGAGACCAGATACTGTTGAGAAGAATGTGAGATGATAAACAAGTAACACAAAATACTTAGTAAAAATGAACATTAAATCTAGGTCTTGATTTCAGGCAGAAACCCAGTCAGTCATATTTTAATCATTGTTAAATAAGAGGCAATATTTCTTTTTAAAGTAGCAAACTAGTACTGGAATTGATTAGGCTACTTTATCATGTGACTCCTAGTATAAAATAATGAATTTCCCAAAAGATGCAGAAAATAACTTCACATAATGATTTCTTACATCACTCATAAGGAAATAAATTATTAACATTAGACCATAAATCAAAAAAAGGCTTTTTTAAGCCTTTTTTTAAAGACAGATGTTATCCATTTTCTACATTTCATCTTAGTCAAAAGACCAAGAAGTGATCAAGTTCATTTTCTAGCTTTACTTTTTACTGACTCTAAAATCCTGAACGAGCTACTCACCTTGGGCTCAATTTCGTCATCTGTGAAGTCACAGTTATGCTTACTTTATCAGGTTTAAAGATCAATATATATTGCATATAAAGTGTACAATTGATCAATTCTGCTTTCTGGTTTTCTAACTCAATAGACAGATTAAACTTAAAAACCCAGAATAATGAAACATTAACTTGTCCCTTAGATTGTCTCTTTTTTTTTCTTTAAGCTTTCTGGTTGGCACAAAAGAGCAGACATTTCAAGATACTCTACTGATTCAAATCTAAGCTATCTTATTTTTAAAGTGATACAGAGAAGGAAGTTTTGTTCAGCTGTATTTGAACTTATTTGTCTTTTTTCTTTATACGTAATATCTACAATGCTTAAGGAAATAACAAAATTTCTTCTGTCATTTTATTCCTGCCTAATTATCCATTATCTAAATGACTCAGTTGTTAACTGGTAATAGATTATTGCAAAATCAAGAACCTTCACCTAAAGTGAGCTCTGTGCTCCATCCAGCCTGTTGTAGAAGAGGAATGTGCTACCATATATTCACAGTATTAAGTTTTAGTTACTAAATAACTAAAAATTCCATGCTGTGTTCCACCTTCAGTGAACTATTTGCTTTACAAGGTGAACAGACTGAAGAGCATTTAGGATTCATTTGTATTTACATTCTGAAATTGAGGCTGTAGGATTACAATGTTGTCTTTCTCTGTTGAACTCATAAAATTTCAGTAATTTTATTAAAAACAAGATATATACTGTTCAATGTTGTCCTCTTACTGTACAATTTAGGGTGGCTTCCTAGATGAATTGTTTTTATTGTTAGATTAAAAACATCTACTTATGCTCATTGCATTTACTTTTAAATATGTTAGAACTTTTGGAGAAATGTAAAACAAAACTATTGTGTTTACAATTTGATTCAAAATAGTCAATTAAATAACTTATTTTTATGTGCAAATCTTAACATCCTTGGAACAGTTATAATATTAAACCCCCATTTCTTGAATGCCTAGTCTTTGTCAGACACACTATTTAGGTGTAGTATATGAAAGCTAGCTACAGAAAAGTACTTATAGATAGGTCATATCACTATTTTCAGATGAGAAAACTGAGTTCCAAATGTTTATGTAATATATATATAAGGCCCCATCACTATTAAGTGGAGAACTGGAGTCGGAACCCAGATCTTATTCCCACGGGAAGTACTTTGTACTAGGCTACATTATGTTTCTGTACCTCAAAAAAGAAAACTGTGATGTAAAAGGTTAGGGGTTTTCCTTGTGATCTTTAAATTTACTTGCTATAGCACAATCAGAAGCAATTTAGTCCGCTAGCCATTTGAGTTGGGTTTACAAACAGTCCAGTTTGTACTTTGTTGGTCGAAAGTTACTTACTTTGAGAACTTTAAACATAGAACTCAGTATGTGTCTTCTTCTTAGCTTCTTTTTAAAAAAAAAAAAAAGCTTTCTTTTAGATTCCATTTTAATTGAGCATGAAAATTACATAGTCTATTTGACCAAAAGTACAAACTGCCATTGAACTGATGACATATTCTGTTTTTGTGGACCGCTAGGCTATTTTAGCTTTATTTTCTTTCTAAGCATTCTCTGCCTTTATACAGCACTCCAGTAGCAGTATTTGCTTAGCTTCTAATTTTGGTTTTGCTTTTGTGTTTTCTCTCTTTCTCTTGGTTGTTCTTTTTCTCTTCCCGTGCCACTGTGTTTGCTCTTTTCCATGCATCACCTGTGACTACCCCCTGCGCTGACCAATCAGCTGTTGGTGAAGGGGGTGAATGAAACTCTGGTAGCTCAGAGGGTTGTTCCTGCTCTCATTACCCTCTCCAGTGACCCTGAAATGTAAGTGTTGTCCCTGCCTTTTACATTCAGCATCCTTTCAAAATACGCCTGTCAAGAAATAACCATCAGCTCTTCTATCTAGAGAAGAATATATTTTTCACTCTAAAATAATAATGAATTATGCTTCCTTGACTTTAAGCTTTGTCATATTACTATTCATGCGTTTTTTAAGTCAGCTTTCACAATGTAAGCCTAATTTGGAGCTCATCTACTAAAAAAAAAAAATGCTGTAGTATGAGTCTTAAACGTTTCCAAAAACAAAAACATGCTGATGGACTATTTCTTCCAAGCCAAGAAGGGATGCTCAGCTAATCTCACTAACCTGTTGTTATCAGTGAGTGTAGGGGCATGAACCAAAGGCTTAACATTTTAATGTCTCCTGTGGGTGACTAAACCAAGAAAGGCCAGTGAGTCTGCCTGCCCATCCTCAGTCACAGCTAACCCCGTTCTCATTCCAGTTTACCAAACCATTTTTTATTGCATGTTGACTGGTTTACAGCTGACTCTTCGAGGCATGAGTGAAGCGTTAGTTGACAAGCGGGTTGCTCCGGCCCTTGTTACCTTGTCCAGTGATCCTGAATTGTGAGTTCCACAGACTGCGACCTAAGTTATCCTGTCTGTCTTTTTGAGCATTCTTCTTGGTCTGCTTTTTTTTTAAATTTGTTTTGTCACTGCTAGAGGCTAATACAGTGTAACTGCCTTATACTTACTTTGATATGCATTTTCATCATCAGTTTTTGATCTGAGAAAGCTTCAGTTTTTCTCTTTTTTCATTCTCACAGCTCTGTCAGGATCGCCACAGTTCCAGCCTTTGGCACCATTATGGAAACAGTAATTCAGAGAGAGGTAGGACGTGACCGCCTTTTCTCTGTATTTGTGTGCTGCTGAGATGATGATAACACATTGTCACACGTGGCAGGGGTAGGGAACAGAGTGCCTTTCATTTATTTCATAGTTATGGAGTGGGGGAGGAGCTCTGGGTTTGAAAGTATGGTAGTTTAGCCAAACTATTATCACATTCTTAAGGAATCTCTAGTTATCTTCTCTTTTTATCTAGAAAATCAAGTATCAGCCAACTCTCAGCTGTTTTAAGTCTAACTGGGTGTGACAGTTTTGAATAACCCTTCAGACTGGGTCTAGTTCCAAAGTCATCTATTATCCAGTAACTTTTGACCATTGTCCACAAATTCCTGACTGCCTGTTTGCACAGATTTTAGGGTTATCTCTTCTGCCAGATAACCTTAGAAACACCATCTAAAATCTAGCAAAACTACTTCAGTTCCACAAATGATGACTGACAGCCCCTGTATGCTCATGCTTATGGGTGTCATCGGGCTCAAGCCTTAAGTCCTCCCATTGGCTGGTCTCCTCTTGTCACAGTGCATGTCACCCTGACAACCCTCTGTTGTTTCTGCTTGAGTTGATGGTCAAGGTTTTCCTCCCTAAAAGTGTCCTTTGGTTTGTACTGGGAAGTTTATTTTGATTCTGAAACCGTGATTTAATTGCAAGCCTACTAGGTTCTATCTATCTGTAGCATTAACTGTAAGACACTTCTCAAAATTAGTATTAGAATATCTTTTTTTTTTTATCAAATTGGACATGTTCCTATGCAAATTAAAACCCCTGTAGATTAGAAAATAAATTATTTGTGGACTTAGTACCTAGTCACATAAGTAGAAAACAAGATTTTCCTTTGAATAGACTTTTTGTCAGAAAGGAAGAGTTATCTTGTAAAATTTCTTTGTCGTTTAGATTTTTTAGATTTTTTAATAACAAAAGTTAAATATCTTAGCCATGGAAAGAAACATCTTCCATTTTTTACTTACATATTTCTCTGGTTAAACAACATTAAAAGCCATCGTTCTGCAATGCTTGCAGTCTTGGCAGAATTTCAACATGTTTCTTAAATCTCAAAAATATCTTTTAGGGGAAATGTGACTAAGATATAAGTCATTAATGACTCATTGCTTTGGGAAGGTGAATAACTGGGTAACTTAAACTATGTTGTGTTTTTAAAATTATAATTTAAGGGGGATGGGGGACAAAAATTATAATTTAAATACAAAATCTTCATAAACTTATGTTCTTTTCCCTAAATATTGTCATTTCTTTTCTAATGCCCTTAAAGTTTGTCAAGTAGTAATTATATTTTTAATAAACAAAAAGGGGAAGAATTAGTAAACATAAGCAAAAATGTGAAATGTTTTCTAAGCCAAAACCCTAAATAAGTCATTCTTTAAGTCCAAGTTTCTTCTGTCATGTTGTTATAAATCATTTGAAACCAGTGCTGCAAACCATAGTGAATGTGTATCTTCCTCTTTAACAATTCTACTCAGTTTTTAATATTCTATAAAATGACTGTACAATATCCAATTTTAAGTTGCTGGAAAGAGTGAAAATGCAGTTGGCTTCTTTCCTGGAAGATCCTCAGTATCAAGACCAGTATTCTTTGCATACAGAGATCATAAAAACATTTGGAAGAGTTGGGCCTAATGCAGAACCAAGGTTCCGAGATGAGTGTAAGTTCCATTTTCTACTTTTTTCCCTGAATTATAATATAGCTTCTCTGAACATTTGTCATGTGTTAAATAAAACCTTTCTATACTGCTCTCATTATACTGAAAGCTGAAAGTGAAAAGTTGGTTAATGTGGATTGACCAGTATTGCTAAGACTGGGTTCTGATACTATATGTGAGTACTGTAGGTTGTAGGAAAGTAATCCACACACTGTAAGACATAAAAGTAACTCATAAACACAATTTGGAATTATTCTTTTAAAAATCCTTAAAAACTGTTGACTGCAAAATATATGCCACCTTGTTTTAGAGCTTACTACTTAATTCTATTTTTAAGGAAATTTTTGTGTTTTAGTTATATTTTCTGAAAGAAAATTTCTCCCAATTAGACATTTTGTTGTGCTCCATCATTTTATGTAAATTCACAGCTTATTGAGCTGCTAATCTGATGATTATCTGCTAAAACCTTTTTTCTCTAGTTTCTGTCTCTTATACTATGGACCTCAACCTTCATGACAACAGTTTCTTTTGGTGGCATCAAAGCATCAAGTATTTATTATACCAAAAACCTGCCCGTTATCATTACTATACTGCAGCCCTCTTATTTTTAGCAATTTGACATGCTCTGGGAAGGGCCCCAAGTTTGACATCTTAAATCGGTTTGGTTTGAGTACAAGCTGGACTCCCCCACAGACTAGTCACTGCATATCCAGCCTGAGATTTTTTCATTAAGATCAGAAACATCAGTGAAAAATATCAAGATTTGAACCATAATGTCCAAGAGATTTTTTGGGGGCATGAACCCTTATTGATGGGCAGAAACACAATCATGAGATTGTTTTTTATTGGGTAAGGAAGGGTAATAGTATTTGTACTTTGAAAGGGGAGAAAGCAGCATAGTTCAAAGTTATTGACCTGAATATGTTTTGATATTTTAATTAGCAACAGAGATCGTTCCACACATTTTAACATCAGATTTACAGGTGAGCCTAAAACTTTTGAGGTACTTTGTTTAACTCTTAAGCTTATTTTATTCTGAGGCAAAGAGAAATACGCCTTGGCTTCTGTATTCAGCAATAGGATAGGTATTTTGTTTCATTTTTTCCTTCTAGTTACTATTCAGTTACTTAACTTCCCTTTTGCTTGAAAACTTTACCCTGAGATGTCCTTGTTCCATGTTAATTAGATTAATGTTTGAGTTCCCATATCAAAAAGAATGCTATATTGTTGTCTATCTGTCATCTAGGCAGTTCCCTTTGGGAGTTTAGAGGAAGTGTAGGACTGCTGGGGGGTAAAGTCTTCCTAGGAGTGTGGCACCTTGGATTCATTCCTTCATTTCTTAGCTACACTCAAACGTTGCTTCTTTCAGTAGCCCTTTTTTTGCTTTCACAATTCTTAGTTATCACAGGAACTTTTGGTCTTGACTTCCTTCACAGGTCTCATTTGTCTTATCTGGATCACCATGTGTTTTTTTATTTTCACCTTTTCACTTCATAGGGCTCTTTAAAATGTTAAATCTTAGAATGAAGACTTCATGTCGTAGTGAAATCCCACTTCATAATGTCAGATTAAGTGAAGTTCTTGTTTCATATTTGAGTCTATTTACAAAGAGCGGTAAGATTCCCTTTACTTTGGCAGTTGCTCTGCCTCAAAAAAAATTTTTTTTAAGTTACAATAATATATTGTTATAAAGTTTCCCATTGATTTATCTTCCTTTTATTTGTAGTTTTGAATCTTCATCCAATTTGCTCTATAAAAAAGGGCTCTTACAGTAGCCTTATGTTTAGCATTTCCTGTTTTCCTTGCCCACCAAAAATCAATTTAGAATTGTACACATCTAGGCTATCAACCTTCCTCCTAGTCTTTAGTGTCCTGCTTGCACAGGACAATATTGTACTGCTTTATTGTCCTAAATACTGTGAACCATTTATCTCCATTTGAGGAGTTACTAGTTAAGAATTAGTTAATCCTGAATTCTGTAGTAAATTTTTATCTTTTGAGATTTAGGAAGACCCTTGATTTTAGCCTTTATCTGACTTCTATAGATTTGTTTTCTAGTAAACAATTTTGTTTAGTTTCTGAGAAAGGGTTGTTTATATAGATCAGAGAAGAAGCAGAAGGAATAAAAGACCATGCATGGAATAGATATTGGATACCTTTCAAAAGATTTGAGGAGAAATGGACCCTCTATGGTGGTGCAGTGGGATAAGAACGTACTATGAAGCAAACTCAGCCACTGCAGCACGAGTTCAATCCCTGCCCCCGGCTGGGGAGGTGACCCACATGGCATGGGCAGACCTCTCCTGCCTCACCCGCTGCTCCCCTGCTCCCTCAAGCAGTGTATATCCGTGGATCTGCCTATTCTGTTTCCCCACTCTGTCTGGTGGATTCTCTCACCCCCCGGCAACACCTCTGGCCTGTACCCAGTGCTTGTATGCATGAATAAATAAATCTTTAAAAAAAAATTTTGAACAGAAATGAACTAGAGAATCTGAGAGGCAGTCTTCGAGTCACCATTTTGCTTAAGCAAACCTGAAGCATGCTAATTAGTAAATTGGGATTCGGTTTCTTTGATGGGAAATCAATGAATGTTTGAATTTGTTGTCTCCTAATTTTTTCTATAACTCTTTAGGAATACTGATTTTGATAATAACAAATGGCCATTGTTATTGAAAGTTTTTGTGGGTTTTTTTACCATTTACTATGATAGGCATAAAATTATTATTATAATAATATGTCAGTTAATTGAAGAAGTAGAATTCTTGGAGGGGATTATGACTTTAACATACACAAACTCAATGTGAACATGAGAGAGGTCACTACTATTCATCAGATGTGCTTATAAGGACAAAAACAAACCAAAGACACTTTCTGGGGTTGGGGAGGAGGGCCTGGGATGAAAGCAGAAAGAGCACAGGGACTGAAGTGACGGTGTACATGGTGATGGAAATTCCCTGGGGACTACAATTGAAGTCAAATATATTTAAATGAATTTACATTTTAAAAAAAGGATGTGCTTATGAAGAGTATTTTGGGTACCTCTACCAAGAAGAGACCTGAAAGTTGCTATCTGATGAAAAATTTTGATCATCACTGGCCCTGGAGCCATTTTTCCAAGAAACCCTGGTTTTAATGGAAAAAGGTATTTAGAAAACAGTATTTAGGCGCAAGAGGTACACCATACTGCTGAATTAGTCACTGTTTCTTGAGCTGTTATTTTTATTTTAATATTCGATTGTCTGTATTTTTGAAATTTAACATTCGTCTTTGAAATATAAGGTATTCTGTTGAGTAACTCGAAACTCCGCCATCTATGATTTTTGACATTTGCCTTGGCTAAAAATTTGAGAAACTAATGCTATCCCTAGTTTTGTGAAGGAGAGGGGTGATTTGTTGCTGAGTAAGTATACCATATTTATCTTATGTTTAGTAGCAGTGCTTATATCTAATTTTCATAAAGAAGCGTGCTTGTAAAAAGTAGATTTTTTTACATTTGTTTACTTGTTTTTCATTTTTCAGATTGGGAAATTGAATCACAGTGAGACCAAATGACATATATATTATAAATTAAAAATGATAGGGTTTTTTTGTTTGTTTGTTTAGTGAATGAGTATTGTGGATGTGCAAAGTGTAGATAAAAATGTAGCATTTTCTTTTTCTTTTTTCAGTTGTCATACCACATCTGCATAAGTTAGCCTTGGTGAACAACTTACAAATTGTGGATTCTAAAAGACTGGATATCGCGACCCATCTTTTTGAAGCCTACAGCGCACTTTCCTGTTGTTGTATCCTTGCTGTTTTGTTGTGTGTCTACATTCACAGATAACCAGTTTTACAGTGAAGTTCTATTCTTAGATTGAGGAGCAGAATTTCTTCTCTTCAACTTACATAAGAATTGCAGAAAATCAAAAATTAGATTTGACTTGCCCCATTCTTATTCTAAAATCTTATAGTTTGAAAAGATAATTTTAAGTCTTCTGTGCTTTGATAGTTTTGAAAACATTGACTAAGAGTTGAGCTGAGTTAGCTGACTATATAACTGAACAAGAATTATAGCTGAGACTACAATTACAGCTCAGAGCTATAAATATAACATGAATTCTAGATGAAACTACTGATAATCCAAAGTATTAACGTCTGTGTTTTTATATAAATGTTTAACCATCTGTAGCCAGCAGAATACTATGAATACTCACAGGTACACATCACTCAATGGAAAAGTATATCACCACATGGCTAATCATCTCCAAGAAAATGAGAGACCATCTACCCCAAGTCAGCCACTACATTTTATAAATGATTAACTAAAGCTTAAAGACATTAGTGACTTCAGTTTCTTTATGGTTAAAACTGAAACTGTGAGTAGCACAATGAACTTTAGTTGTCCTGTTTAAATGTTCTCTGTACTAATGAAATAAAACTAAGAAGGAAGTAAAGATGAGCAGCGTGAATGCCACCATCTAGCTTCTTCCATTAAAAGGCAGGCGAGTTCAAGAAAGGGGAAATTAAAGACTGAAAAAGGAGTAAAAGACAGAATCCTTAAATAGAACTATAAAAGTACATGCTAAGTAATATAACCAGAGATTTATGGTCATGATAGAAAAAAAGTGACAGTAGAGAGCTTTCTAGTGATCCATATGAGAAAATAGAAGACAGAAGATTTCAGGGTTACCTTTTAGAGTATTAGCATTTCCACATTGTTATATATTAGTTTGAAGTAATAACAAAGTAAACAGGTACTTTTAAATAAAATGAGAATGTTCCAAAACAACACTGATGCTTATTGGTAATGGATTCTTGACTAGAATATACCAATGAGAGTTTATTTTTGTTTGAATAATCAAATAGAGAAAGGTAAAAAGTTAAGACTGTCTGTTAAGGAGCTGCTTGTGTTTTTGGAAATGTTAACACTTGAACTTGGATGCATGACTTAAACATTTTATTTTGGGACTGCTATTTATGTGGGTGATAGAAGCTATGTTTATAATATAGATTATAAAGTGGGCAGAGATTTTGATAATTTTGTAATTCAGCTACCTATATATCTTCTGTAAGTTTAATTCCTCTAAAAGCAGAACTTATTATCATTCCTGATTTATCTTATTGGCATTTAAAACTAAGAGAAAATAGAGGAAGCAAAAAGAGGAAGTGACATTTTGAATTAGCAAGGAAGAAATCTTTGTAAAGGAGAAGTGACAGAACCCTTACAAGAAAATAATAAGGGCATGTCAGAGTTTGCATTTCAAAGAAAGAAAATATTGGTATGTTTATACCTGTTCCCTAGATTTTGTGAAAGTATTGTTTTAAAACAAGTGAAAACTCATATCTAATCTTCTATAACATAGAGTCTCTAAAGGACTATGCCTCAGGAAAATTAAAAGCTCAAAAATTTTGTAATTTCTTTAAAACCAAAATGTTTAATTGGGCAAGGCAGTGCTTTCTAAATCACATAGAAGTCTATATAGAAGAAATATTCAGTACTACTGTGTGTTCTGACAGGTGTAAATGTTACTAGAGTAAATATAATAAAGTCTCTACACTAATACAGTTAAGGCAAAGGACCATCTTAATAGAGACTTTACAAGTACTAGAAGTGTTGGTTCTATATGAGAGAACTTGTCAGCAGGGTGGTGTAGCCACTGATAAAATCATATTGTCCAAATCTGTCTGCTGTTCTGTTGCATTCTAAGCTTCAATAACACAACACTATTCCTCATTAGGAATATCTAACCTGGAGAAGAGATAGCTTAAGGATGAAAAGATGATTCTAAAATTATTTTAAAAGTTGTCTCTTAATGAAACCATGAATGTTCTGTTACTGTTAGAAGCCTTGGAGTCATCATTCACAGAGGTGATTCATAGTATCAGGTTATTATCAGGTAGGACTAGATCACCTCAAAGTTTTCACCCCTCAAGAAAGATTGAATGATTCCCTTGGGGAGAGTTTGATCAAACAGTGAGTAGAAAGAGAGGAGTGTGGTTTTCTTCTTACTCCCAGATAATGTTATCTTCAGCTTCTCAATCTATACCTACATTTTCAAGGTTAGACTTAGTGATATCTCACAGTTGGATCTTAATGCCCCACCCCCATACCTAGAAAACAAGACTACCTAATCATTACATTGTAGTCCTCTCTGTCTATCGGGATTTGATTCAACCAAAGGATACCTGTACTTTTTATAATTACCATATTAATGTCATTCATTATAGGAACCTTGTTGACAATACTTCTAATTGTATTTGCAGGGCAATAGTTACACAGATTTTTTTTTCACTTATTAGCAATGTTCAATTTAATATGATATAATACTAAATAAGAATTATTGAATAGTATAACAACAACTATAGGAAAAGAATGTGTCAGAGATGCCATGAACAAACAAGGTGAATTGTTTTCTTGAGACATGCATCTGCTGTCCTGATTACTTTGATTGTCACGGTAATCAACTAATACTCAGAGACAACCAGAAAATATACCTAATACTACACTTATTGTTAGAACAAAAGCTCTCTTATCCAATTCAATTCAATTAGGACAAATAATAGGTCAGTTTGATGGGAAGGTTAAAGCAAGAAACCAGGAAAGGGGTGTATATATATATATATATATATATATATATATATATAAGGTAACTTACTTTAATTTAAAAATATATAAGTCTGTTTTCGTTTGCCAATCTTTTAATTACGAGGCATTTCTTTTGTGAGTGCATTGATTAAACATCAGCTTTCTTAGGTAAACCGCATCTATAATATAATTGTCTAATTTTCAGTTTAAATTTCTTTAAAGATCATTGTTTGCAGCAATTGGCCTCTATCAATTTTTCTAAAACTTTCAAATTAGTTGTCATGGAAACATTAATTTTCTTGTTTTTCATACTCCACACTTATTTAAACATCTAATTAAATTACATTTCTTTAATTTTCACATTCATTTCATGTCTACATAATATGTAATTATATAATGTTATAATAATAATGCATTCCACCCAACAGAGATTTGTAGGAGTAAGCACAACTGTCTCTTGATAAGTGGCTGATTTAATAAATGAGGGTCCAGTGTGAGGGAAGACTATTTGTTCCAAGCAATCAGCATGCCATAGGCAGCATTTAAGAGAGCTCTTCTTTTATAGTTTTCTATTATTCTGTTGAGTATATTATTGACAGTTGTTTTTTGTTTTTAATTTCCTTAACTATTTTGTATCAAGTCATTTCAGAGGATTTAATGGTTAATCACTTTTTACCTGGTCTCAGATGTTTACGGATCGACATGGAACATCTTTCTCCAGAGCATGAGGTGAGCTTCTCCGCCATTGTTACTGTCAGTGCTGTGTTTATACTGTTAACATTGCCACTATTCCCCAAAATAACAATAACACGCTCTCCTCTACAACAATTAGAGTTTAGTAAGATAATGTACATGAATACTTTTTAATCTGTCAATAATCAGTGTTATCTCTGACCATCAACTTTCTTAGAAGCAGAGTTCCATTTCCTCACTACTCATTCTGTTTGTCTTCCTGTTTCCTCCAAAATCCTATTTACCATTTATTTCTATTTTACATGGTCAACCTGTTTTTTGCCAGCTTTTCTTGGATCTGAAATGTAACAAAACAAAAACCTCTTTTGACCCCTCCGCCATATCTTTTCCTCCTGAGAGTCTCCACTCACTCTCAGAACTTCCACACTATTGGCACATCACAGGCACGACACTCCCTGTCGCCCCGTGGACTGCTGTCTCCACAATCCTGGTGATCACAGTGCCACACTCAGAACACACTTCAGATCTGACAGGACTCTCCCCTTTTCACCCATATCTCTGTCAGCTTGGTATTCTTAGGCTTTTTAATTTGGTGAATATGAAATGACATCTCATTATAGTTTTTTTTCCTGACTATTATTGAACTTGAACATCCTTTGTTATTAACCAGTTGTGTTCTTCAATCAAAGACTTTGTTTAGGATTTTTGCCTCTCATTTGGATTCTTTCCTTACCCCTTTGAAATTTGTTATATATCTGGAATACTAGTATTTTGTCAGTTTTGTGTTTTATGAGTATCTTTTTCTGATATGTCGTGAGTCTTTTCATATCTTTGGCATCTTTGAATACTAGTTTTTAATTTTTTGGCAGCCAAATAATACATGGATCATTTCCCAAAAAAATCTCTCATACTTTCTTCTAAAATTTCAAGGTTGTATTTTCAAAATAAAGTTCTTAATCCTTCTGTAATTTGTTTTATGCATGATGTGAGGGAGTGCTACAATTACCTTTTTTCCTGATGGATAACCAGTTGTCCTATGACTGTTTATTAAACAGTTCATGTTGTCTGTACTGATAGCTGTACCAGCTCTGTCATCTATGGAGTTTCCATGTATGTAGGTGTCTGTTGCTTGGGAATATTCTTCTCTGCTTGTCTCTTGGTCAATTACTTTGTCTTCATGACAGTTCCCTTGTTAAAAAGTCTTAAAATCCAGCACAGCCAAGTCTAGCACACTGCCACTTTTTAGAACTATTTATGTCCCTTAGCTTTTTTGTGTAATTTTATCAAGTTCCAAGAGAGCGTTCATTCAGATGCTGATTAAAATATAGTTGATTGTGTAAATTTACTTGGGGAGACATTGTCATGACTTAGAGTCTTCCTACCCAAAATATGCTAGATCTTACATTTATTTAGATATCTTTCAATAATGTGGCACCTTATATCATAGTGTTACATTGCTATCTATTTTTATATTTTTAACCCCTTCTTTGTGGTATATAGAAATACTATAACTTTTATTTTGAACATACATATTTTAAAAGGGATTTACTAATTTTATTAAAATCTCTTCCAGGACTAAATATTTGACTAGGTTGATTTTCCTGTTTGTTTTCTGATTCAATGATTTTATCTTCATCTTTATTTCCTCTGGTTGCTTTAGGTTTGATTTTTGTTTAATATTTTCTAACCCTTATATAGTAAGCTTAGATTATTTATATCAAACTTTTCTGATAAACTTAGACTCCTTTAAGTATCCCTTTAGCCATATTCCATGCATTTGCTATATTTCACCTTCATTTTTAATTTATGACTCAGTTCTCCTATATTTGTGTTAATTATTTGTGATCTGCTTATTCTATCAGGTATTGAAAGATATTAAAGTTATAATGAGGAGTTATATTTTCTCCTTTTCAATTTTTTAATATTTCTTTTATTTATTAGATGCCCTTTTACAAGTTGAAAAGTTTCCTTCTTTAAATTAATTAATTCTTTTTAGTTGAGGTGATATTTGGATACCCCCATCAGATATCATCAGCGTTGTGCACCCCCCCACCAAGTCACCCACACATCCCCGCTATAGTCCACTGTGCTTCCTTCCCTCTTCGTTCATGCCCCTCCCACACCCAAAAAGTTCCTCTTTGTTGCTCATTGGTTAAGTACTTTTATCTTGAAGGGGTGTTGTGTACCATCAGATGCTTTTTCTGCTTCTGTTGGGATGACTGTTATTGTTACAGTTTTTCTTTTTACTTTTCCTCTTGTACATTGTTCTGTATCAGGGACATTTTTCCATGTTAAACCACCCTTTGTATATCTGCACTAAATCCCACTTGGTTGTGGTGTGTACTCCTTTTATATGTAGCTAATTGGTCTGCTAATATCTTGTTGTGGATATTTGTGTCGAAGATAAAGACTGAACTGGTAGACAGAATAAACAAGAAGCCAGCCTTCTTTGACTATCCTAAATTCATGTAGGGTGGGGTTGAAAGCAGGAGTCTTTGAAAGGATCAGACTGGCAGATTCCCTTCCCAACCTAGTAGAAGATCGGAGCTCTACTTTCTAGACTTGGATATCAGGCATAGCTAAGACAGGAATGAGGTGCTACAGTGAAAAAAGCGGGAATATAATTGAAAGCATTATTAGTGACTAGAAACTTCATCACCTTTTCCTTTTTAGCTGCAGGAATTTTGGCCATCTGTCTTATACTAGCAGGAAGTGGGGTAAATGGACACAAAGTTAGGCTTGTGCCAGGTTACCCTTAAGGTGAAGTTGCTAGTGCATGAAGAGATTTGAATCAGCATTTATTGCCCCATCTTTAATAGCAATCCCAAGATAACCAGCCACTTGAGAAAAGCCTCTATCATCAAAGACAGAGAAGAAAGTATATACACAAGAAAGAGAATACTAGAGGAAACAGAGATAGACAGTGAGGGAACAGAGGAAAAAATACAAAAAGAACTTCCCCCAAAACAACAAAGCAAAAACTAGCCAAACAGATACATCTAGTAAATATTAGGTGTGAAAGCAGGAACTCATAAAAGGATTCGGGAAATCATAAAAAGATTCCAAGAACTGGTCCAGTAAATATAACATGCATATGTCAGAAGGCCCACCCATTCTGTGAGAATAATACCAAAATCTCCCTCATCATCTGCAAAGCACTACAGAATGTAGCGCCCACCCCACCTCGTGTACAGCTGGGCTTCATTTTCTACCCTCTTTCTGGATCACTGCACCACCACTCTGGCCTCCTTGCTTAGAGTGTGATGGACGCAATTGCCTGTTGGAGCCTGTGCTGAGCACACACTCTTCCCAGTGTCTGATCACTTCTTCCGTCTCCATCAGGCTTTGCTGAAATAGCATCTTCCCTATGAACAGTGCTCTGAACACCTCCATGTAAACTGACAGTTTTTTTCCTTGGCCACCTAGCTTACTCTTTCCAAAGCCCTATTACCTCCAAGTTTATTAACTTACCTATTTTTAGTGTTTATTCCTTACTGGAACATAAGTTTTTCACAAGGGAGAATGTTGTCTGTTTTCGTTAACTGTATCCTCTGTCTCAAGAAATTTCCAACTCATAGAGGTAACATTAAGTCCATGTGGCTTAGTGACCTCCATGCCCAAACCATGGGCCAAGAATATTCAGGAAGGCTGTTCTGTTGCCAGCATTTGGACCAGCAGCCTGAATCCCTCCACCTTTGTCTCCTTGCGGGAGTGCTACTAGCTTTCAGGCACACCCATTTTATACCCGGTTGTGTTTTAGTAGCCACAGACTAGAACCACTGGCCTCTATCTATTGTAGACATTAAACAACAGCATCTGGTCTTTTGCAACCAGGAAAAAGCAAAGAGATGTGGAACAGAACAAGCTTTTCTTGGGAAAATATATCTGTTCTCCATAGTGTTTGTACATATCTAATGTATAAGCTTTTAAAATTAGATGGTGGAGGGAGAAGAGGAAGATTTAAAACTTTCGGTTCAGCCATAGCATTGCACTATGTAAACTATATTTCACTGAAGTCTGTTTTTTTTTTAAATCAGGTTATTTTAAGTTCCATGATAAAAGAATGTGAACAAAAAGTAGAGAACAAGACTGTCCAAGAGCCTCAAGGGTAAGACATTAATTCTTTTTGTAAGACTTCATATTAACCTTAATTCTCTATCTGACTGCTGTCAGTGAACATTGTATTTTATTTTGTAGTCATTTTTCTGGAAGACTAGAAACTTCTTTAAATCAGGGACTCTCAAATGCTCATCTATAAACCATATGTCTCTGGGGAATTTAAATTTCCGATCTCTACCCCATGCTGTGTACTCTCCTTTCAATGTCCTGACTCAGCTTTGGGATCTATATGTTTAAAAGCTTCCAAAAAGGTTCTAATATGCAGTTGGATTTTGGAATCACTGGCTAAAATAATTTCTTAGAAATTTGTGGCAGGAGTTGTAAAGATATAACTTCATTCGCTTCATAAAGGATTGTAAATGTTCTGAATGTTCTAGTCACATGCTTCTAGCCAAACTAATTAAAATTCAAATGCTTATTGGAATGAAATACAAACATAGATGTCCAAGAGTAAAGTTGGGCATCAAGAAAGGAAGTAACTTATTGTGTGCTCTTAACTCTTGCTGAAATATCCTAATCTTAAGCTGTTAGGTATAAAATCTCACAGGTGTTTCCTTTATAAAGCTTACTACCAGAAGTAAATGCTTCATCCTATCAAGTTAGGTACACATATCCACACCCCAACTCCTCCACACCCCGACCTCCAATACACTCTTGCAAAAATGCAGAATAGCTTCTTACTATGTACCAGTCCCTTGCTTTCGCTAGGGCAGTATGAGCTCTTCTACTGTTGAGCCACCGAAAGGTGAAACAGTAAAAACACTCGGATAGATTTCTATTCTGGATGCAAAATCCATGAAATAAACACCAAAGCAATTATTTGTCCATGAATGTTAAGAGTATTTGGGACCTTATCTGTTAAAATGTGAAGAGTTTTAAGATAAAGGTTAAGAAAAATTATGTGAGCTACATCCTAAAAGAAATTTCATGCAGTAATTTCTTTTTTAAAGAAAAATAAAACCTGTAACCTCAAAAAAAAAAAAAAAAGAAAGAAATTTCATGCATTAGCATGCAGGATTTTAAAAAGAGAAAAATATTCTTATAACTTCCCAAGATTGCTACAGTTTTATTACCTTCCTTTAAAAAAAAAAAGGTGTTTCATAATCATTTTTCCTGTATTAGTCTAATCTCTATTGCGATTGTTTTTTTAAATTTTTATTTTAGAAAAGTTCAAATAAACACAAAAATCCTATAATGAATTCCCATGTACACTCCACTTAGCTTCAACAATTATCAATTTATAATCAGTAAGTCATACATACCCATATTCTGGTATGTATCTCTAAAAGAGAAGTGCTTCTTTTTAAAACGTGAACACCCTACCATTATCACGCCAGACTAACTGATGGCATCTTTGATATCATCAGGTATCTGTCCTGTGTTCTAATTTCTAATTGTTTCATGGATGTCATTAGTGATTTGTTGGGGGTTTTCCTGATAGAATGTTTCTTTGCGTCAGGATGCAAAGTCTCATGCGTTGGGAATGGTTGATATGTCTCGTAGGGCTCTCTCATCCGTAGGTTTCTTTTCTCTTTTTTAACCATGCAGTTTTCTTGTTGAAGAGACGAGTCATTTATCCCATAGAGATTCTCACAGACAAGAGGTTTTTTTTTAGATTTTTCCTTGTGGTGTTCACCATGCTCCTTTGTACTTCCTATAAATTTGATTCTTGAGTCTAAATCAAGAGATCTGATCAGTTCAAGGCATGTCTCTTTGGTCTGCTTCATGAGAAATATATTTTCATCATGAGACAGATGGTGTCTGCTCTTTTTTTTTTTGGTAATGTTAACTTCTGTTAATGACCAATGCATAAATCTACTAATTCATTAGTTGCTTAAAAATATATCACTCCAATTTTAACATTCCTTCTTCATTTGTGAGCTACAATACTTCAGTAAAGAAAGCCTTCCCCCTTATGTAGTTGTTGCCCAGTGAAATAGTGGTTATGGTAAAGGCAAGATAAATGTTCTTAATTTACCATTTTCAAAAACAATTAATTGATTCACCCTCTAATGATGGCCAGTTAGCTGGTTTTTTAAGAATCATTATAAATTCATGTATTTAAGCACAGTTGATGTAATTCAATTTATTTCACTTACTGTCTTTTTCACATTAATTTGCAAGATGGAATGGTGTGGAGAGAGAGAGAGGGAGAAATATTCTAGAAATATTCTAGAAATACTTTATAAGAAGATAGGCCAGATGTAAGAAGTTGTGTGATTCAGAATCAACACTAAATGACAGCAGGCAGATAGGAGCTATAAAGAAATGAGCTGAGAGTTCCTTGAAAACTTGCAGTAAAGGACATTATTTTACAAGGTTGCCATTTCATTTTAACAACTCTAGTCTTAAAAAGTTCCTCTCCTATCCTGTAAAGATCTCCCTTCCTAAATACATCTCTCTAAAATAGGTTCTCATCACTTGGAAGGAGCGGAGCATTACAGAGCCTTTTGTAAAACTGATAAAAATATATGAACTGTCTCTTCAGGGGAAAAAAAATATTATAATGCAATGCTTCTTTGTGGGAAAGCTTTGTAAAATAGTTCTTTGGATCTTCTACCCCACATGGAAAGAGAATCTTAGGCTAAGGCACCTGCATTTTTAGAAAGTTTCCCAGGCAGTTGTGATGTGTATCAGTGGAGCCCTCTCAGTAGGTCAGCAAGGTACTGCTCTGCAGGTATATATTATACATCTAACTTTTCACAGGTAACAAGTCCGTTATGTTCGGTCTCCTAAATCATCTCCAGATGAAACATTGCAGACTCTTTGATGTTATTGTCAGCCTCTAAATACCATAAAGACTTGATAACGTCATATATCCTGTTTTTCACCATTTACATTATTACACGTTTGACTTACATTCATTTTCTGCAGAAAGAAAATTATAAACCCAGTGTTACAGAAAACCATCATAGAAAAGACAGACCTTGAATTGGGAATTGAAAGATAGAAAGGGATATATTAAGCTGAAAATGGCTTCAGCTATTTGCTTCAACTGGGCAAATCTGACTGACAGGGAGTCTAGAAGTTGAGCATTGATGGTCAGTAGACATACACACAGCAAGGAGACCGGATCTAAGATTGTTGAAATAATTCAGTTATGAAGTATTGGCAATGGAAATTAAAAGAGAAGAAGTTTCATAAAACAGAGTCACAGGATTTAATGATTGGTTTGGAATATAAAGAGAAGGAGCTATTATAGTCACTGTGGTAAAGACAGAAAAATAGAACTACTGACAAAGAATGAAAGTGGGGAGTTATTTATAAAGTCAGAGTGTGAGGAAAAACTTGAGACCTTTGGCTTTATCTAGCAAGCAATAGTAATATGGGACTGGCCTTCAGGAAAAGGGTGTGATTCAATAGATATTTTGGAGTCATCCTTCTGGAGGTGATGTCTGAAACCTTGAGAGTAAGTTTTGGAGTTGAAGAACTGAAAGCCAAACCCTGCAACTTGTGAAGGGTTACTTTGTGGGAAGAGAAAAAGCAGCAGGAGAGGAGTAGTCAAACAGGACGGGAGAGGCCAGGCTGGTGCCCTGGCAGAGGAACAAGTGGAAGAAGATACTTTCAAGTCAGATACCCTTGGCCGGGAGTGGACTTGCATAATCCACAGTGCGCACCGTTCAAGGCTACACAGACGCAGAAGGGCCTGGTGGCCTCACGTACGTCAGCATGCATTCAGCAGACGTCTGTTGCACACCTGCGCCCAGCCACTCATTGCCCTTGCTGTGTTCAAATGTTTTCTAGTCCCCGGGATATTTGGCAGTGGTGATTAAAATCTGCCTTTTACAGATGAGGAGACCGAGTTAGAGTAATCCAGAGCACTCAGCCAGAGCCACAAGGTCAATCAGCTGCGTTCCTGAGGCTTGGACAGCACAGTTATTGGAGCCCTAGGGGGGAAAAGTGCTCAGTCAGCACCCTGTTCACCAGTAGAGAGAAAACAGCAGTCTTTGGTGGTCTTTTAAATTGTGTTTACTCCCTGACAGATTGGTCAGAAAAATCAATGAAGGGGCTCCCTGGTGGAGCAAGGGTTTAAGTCTCGGCACTATGAAGCTATCTGTCCACAGCCACTGCAGTGTGAGTTGATCCCTGGCCAGGAGCTGACTTCCTCCTGGCTTGCCTGCTGCTCCCCTCTGCAGTGTATTTCAGTAGATTTGCCTGTTCTGCTCCCCACTCTGTCTCTGGTGAGTTCTCTCACCCCAGCACCTCTGGCCTACACCCCAGTTCTTGTGTGCATAAATAAATACATCTTTAAAAAAAAAAAAACAATGAAGAAATGGATGTGAAACTGTTGATTCAAATGAATAAAACTCACAGTGGAAAACTTGCCCCCTCCCAAAGTGAAAGAATCTGAATGCCCAGGGAGTCATTATAAGCACAGTTTAAGACCAAAACTTCACAGATGAAGTGATGCCGATAAGAAGAACAACTACTAACATTTAGTGTGTGCTACATACCCTGTACTGCTAGCAAACCCTTTATACTTGTATAATCCTTACTAGCCTATGAGAGAGAATAATAAAATTATGTCCACTTTACAGACGAGGAAACAGACATTAAATAACTTTCACCTGGTGATACAGCTGGTAAATGATGGAGCCGGGCTTCAGTCTTGTTCCAGGCTAGCTTCTGCTCCCCTATACTGTTCTTAATATAAGCCACGATCATAAAAACCCCTAACTTAGTATGGCACCTAAAATCTCTCCATAAGTACTAGTTTTCACTTTGTGGTACCAGTTCAGAATGTGTTTACTAGCATTATGCTACTAACAAAGTGGGAAAACTAATATTTCTTTAAAAACTAATGTTGCTTTGCATGAATTTCCAAATCTCGTTCCTAGCTCAATGTCAATTGCTGCAAGCTTAGTGAGTGAAGATACAAAGACCAAGTTTTTGAACAAAATGGGCCAGCTGACAACATCAGGCGCCATGTTGGCCAATGTGTTTCAGAGGAAGAAGTAAAAGCAGGATGGGAGCCCCTACAAACACTAAGATGGACCTCAAGCAGACTGGTTCCTTGTACTTGAAGTACTGACCTTTTTTATTTCTTCGTTGTATGTTTTTGCATTATAATTTTCTCCTAACCTCCAAAGATATTTGCACTGCTTTTGATTATTGCTGTATATCTGTTTATTTTGGAGTTTTAACTGTGGTGATAAGAAATTGAGTTGATAGTCTGTACCAAGTCCCTCTTCTATGTTCTTGTCTTTCAGAATAATTTTATATGTATATATATATACATATATATATAGTGAAGAGTTGTGTTTTTTTTTTAATTTTTGGATGGGATATCAGCAAATATCTGTATTATACACTAAGCTATTACAATGGTACTTAAAATAATGTAAATTTGAAGTCATTGTTATAAAGTAATAAAAGTGGAGATTACTTAAGTATTTAAATTATGACGAATAATGCAGACTTTTTATTGTTTCTTAACTGACTAGAAAGAGCCACCAGCATTACTCTGTGCCTTTTGGACTTCAGTTTGTGTCTGTAGGACCTGCGTGCATTCCATTCACACAGTATTGATAATGCTGTGATGAATTTGAATTTAAAACCCTACAGTAAGTAGATAATGAAACTTTTGACATTTCAGAGCTGTCATGAATAATCTTTAAGTGCTATTCAAATCTCCCCAGCACTTACATGTATATAATGAATTTACCTGAGGAAAGATAGCACATAAGCAAGGGAAGTGAATTTAACAAACTTGCCTGTATTAGATGAATGAAAAACTCAAAAATAAGTGTCAGAAGAGCTAATAATTCTGAAATTTTTTTTCCAAATTGAAATACAGAATAAAGTATGGTTTGAATCTGAAATTTAACACTTATTTACATCAACTATTTTATTTAAGGTATTTTCTAATGATTTTGATTTCAGAGATTACCTTTTCATTCTGTGTGTTACAGAGAAGTACCGAAAAGTTAAGAACACTTAGGGGCTACTTTTTCCCCTCTAAATTAAAAATGACATTGGCTGAATTACTGGTTAGTTTATTGCCTTGTTGCTTAAAGTCAGTGACTATTCTTGTGTTTGATATATATTACATAGAGTCTTAAGTCAGTGTCTTAAGCCAGTGGAATTTCACAGTTGTCTCTAAGGTAATGCAGCTTGAAGTAGGGAGAGATAGGTAATAGACGTAGAAGGGGATGATTGGTTTGAGGGGTTAATGTGAGGCCTTTTTTAAAAAATGAATATTTTGGATAAAGAGAATTCTTGTTTGAGCACAGTTGATACACATAAGTGATTCTCATGTTTGCTGTGTAAACTGGTTGAATACACTTGGGACATAGTTGGATTACATTCACTTCCTAGAAAGCTAGCTCACCACACATTCAAGCTTATAAAATAAGTTGCTATGAGCAAAGCCATTTGAAAGTTTATTCAGAAATTATTTCTTTTCCCTACAGTGAAATAATTAACTAACTAGTCTTTCTGGAAACTGTTGGATTCTAGGCATTCTTGAGAAATTGAAAGTGGCTACCTTTCATGTCAAATATGTTGATCTATTATAAATAAAATGTTTTTGCATACCTGTTTTGATTTTGGCTTTGCATATTATTTTCATTTACAAACAATTTATCCTATATCCAAATAAAAGGAAAATGAGAAAGCATATATTCATTAAAATGGACTACTGGGCCTCCCTGATGATGCATGGGTTAAAGACAACACTACCAAGCTATCACCAACCAGCCACTACAGCATGAGTTTGATCCTTGGCCAGGTTGCTGACCCAGGTGGCACAGCAGACCTCTCCTGCCTCGCCCACTGTTCCCCTCTGCAGTGTATTTCAGTACATCTGCCTGTTCTGCTCCCCACTCTGTCTCTGGTGAATCCTTTCACCCGCCACCCTCCCGCACCTCTGACCTATACCTCAGTTCTTATATGCATAAATAAATTAAAATAGTAAATCTAAAAAAAATCTATCTTATTTTAGGAATATAATCTGTATAAATTGCCTATTTTAGTTTACTTCCTCTAAAAAACAGATTGTGTTATTCTAAATTTAACACATTTCAGAGATGATTTCAAGAAAAGTGTTAAACTTATTTGCTCTGAACTACAGCAGAATAAGTATGTTTGGCACCAGGTAAATGACGAGGATATGTTTTTATTGTAATGATTTTTATTAATTTGTGAATTATTTATGTGCTAATGATTTTTAAAAGGCAGCAACTAGCAAAATATATACTATATTTCAAATGAATGTATATCTTAATGTCAGTAAGACTTAACATTTTATTTTCACATTGATTTTTATAACAATGTGTAAATTCTTGAAAAACAAATGGATACTAATCACTGACACTAAGTACATTCTTCCAAGCAGGCCATGAAACTCCCATACTCTCTAAATTGAATTTAAAAAAATGGCACAAGTTTATGCATTCAACTTAAGCTAAATTTGCAAAATAATAAAGAACTAATTTGAAATTAATGTCTGTGTTTCCAAAACAAATCGGAAATTAAAATTTTCATGAAATCCAGAAGTGCTGGATTATTCCAACCATTATTCGTAATTGATAACAATATCAATCTTATTTATATAGGTATGTTCCATTTGTTCAAATCAGTACCCCTTTTGAAAGGTTACTTTGCTAAACATCAAATTGACTACAAGTTAAATGTTGAATGAAACTGTGACTAATAAGTCATAGTAATGAGATCTCAGTTGATGGTGTTATCAAATTTCTTTTTCTTATATAAAAATAATTGGCTCAACCTCTGGTAAAGTTTGAGGACATAAAGTCACTATGTATTGAATTGTCTTTTCATGAGCCAAAATTTTAAGATAATCAATTTTGGGCCATTATTTGAACTTTAAGGATATAACTTTCTGTAAATGTATCACCTTATTGACCTTTGAACTGTTGTAGCTAATTATGCTAACATTTTATGCCGACTACCAATTTCTTAACTATATTTATGTGTAAAGAATGTATATTTAAAGAATTCATAATCAGCAATTCTAATTCCTAACTCTCCAGATAAGCCAAGTAACAAAATTCCTACTTTATGTGGGATATTATACTTCCATAAGGCAATCACTGAAATGTAACCTTTCATGTAAGTAAATGTGTGAAAGTTCTAATGTAACTTCATATTATATTTGGTTTTTTGTTACTGTTTTATTTCAGTATGTTTTAAAAAGCAATAGATTGAAGATGTACACTACAGATAATCACAAATGTATCTGGTAAGTTTATGCATATTTGCAAAATAACCAGATTTTAGACTATTTTCCTACTACCTGAAAATGTTCTACAAACAGTGTATCTGTGCAATCCCAGCACATCTATTTACCAAAGCTTGTGATTTTTTTTCAAAGACTTGACTAAATTAGTGTAATGAATTAATTTCCCATTACATAATTTATTTAGATTTTGAAAGAAATTTTGTTTTTTTCAACTTCACTCATCTGTATACATTTGCTTGTTATAATAACTAGCTTCCCACCTAGTTTGAACTTTCAGACTCCTTACAAAGGGAAGAAAATAAGAATTGACATTCCTTGAAAATAATTGACTTTTTTTTTTAAGTAAGAATTCACATTTCTTGTTGAGTTATAAAAGTCATTAGATATTAGAAAAACATCACATATCAGAATTGGAAACCATTTTGTTATCTTTATCATACAACTCAAACACAGTGTTATAATCATCCTCTGGACATCAAGAAGAGGTAACAGAAGACTAGAGATGGACAAATGTCCTGATTTTTGCAATCGAAGAAGCCAATAGATTTTTTAAAATGTAGATTACCATTCAGTTCTCCATCTATATACAGCCTCTTGAATTTGGCTTTTCCCAACTACTCAATCCAAAGTATAACATTCTTTTTCCATGACTGCTCTTACCAGTACTCATTTCCTTGTGTTTATTGTCTTTCTCACCAAACTCAGCTCTGAAAGAAAACACTGTCTTGTCTGCCTGTGCTTGAGTGACTGCTATATAGTCATGCTCAACAAACATACATGGAATAAATTAGTGAGTTGTTGAGCTTGATGGCTGTTCCATGCAAGTTTGTCAGTGAGATTTAAAGGGTGCTGTGTGAGGATGATTAGAAATCCCTCAGACAGGGTAAGTTTGCTGATACTAGATATCAAACTAACCCCCTGTCCTACTCATGGAACCATCTGTGTTGACCAGGAGAGCGGTTAGAGTCTTAAGTCTCTTGACTCAGCAAAGCATCTGTTTCTCATAATGTCTTTATTTCCAAGGTGGAAAAAAATGGACTAAGTAAAGGTGCATGTATGGAGTTGTACCATGTGCGCATGGTCTAAAATGAAGATAGGACAGGACTTGCAGTGAGGCAAAGACACAAACAGGATGAGAGAAAAGGACTGAGGAGGGCTGAGGAGTTAAGGTGGCTTTTGGTTTACTTTGGAGGGTCTCTCTGAGGCAACAGTTTACCTGGAAAGTAGAAAGAACAGACTTTAATCATGTGAAATATAGGAGGAGGAAGAAAAGCACAGTGTGGGCCTGGGCTATAAGCTGAGAGACAGTGACATATTCAAGGAGCTGGAAAGAAACCATTGTGTTGGGGCATGCTGAATGAGAATATCAGAAGGGGAAATTGGAGAGCAGCTACAAATCATACAGGGCCTTGTACCCTGTGGCTGGAAAGTAGGCAGGAGGCCTTTGAGCAGCTGCAGTAGGATGACTTAGTCCAATATGTTTATGAGTACACTTCTGCTTCTTAAGAACGCTTTGAATCAGGGCATATATAGAAGCTTGGGGTAGAAGCTAATGCAGAGCCCAAGCAAGAGATGATGGTGACTTGGAGGAAAATGGGCGAATCTGAGATAGGTGTTAAAAGTAGAATGTCGATGACAGATTGGGCATGAAGAGCGAAGGAAAAGGAAAAACCAAGGGTGTCACTGATTTCTGACTGGAATAATACAATAACTAATGGATAGCAGTGAGGAAGTGAAATAAGGAAAAGGTTTGGGGGTTAATCTATAATTTTGTTTGAGATGGGTTAAATTTAAAATGTCTGAGAGTTAGTTGTGGCATTGTCAAGTAAGTTAGTTATGGACCTACTAAGGAGTTAGCTGTGGTTCAACTAAGAAGTTAGTCTGGATCTCAGGAGAGGTCAGAGTTGAAAATAAGGATTATGGAATCACTGATACTTGATAAATCCTTGGAACTAAGTGAAGTGGCCTGGGGAGAGTAACCCTGGAGAAGAGGATGCAAGTCTGAGCCTTGGGACAGGCTTTAGTAGTTCCTATATTTGGAACCACTAAAAGGATCGGGAGTTTACAGGAAGATAGGAGGGGAACCAAGACGGTGCGTCGTGCGAGCAGAGTTAACATGCTCCAAGGAAGACCAGTTGCTACTCAACAGACAGAACGAGAATGGATCTGAAGCCCATTAAAAGGTGAAATTGACACTCTCCACAGTGGACTGGTGGGCCTAAAAGGCTGACTGGAGTGGGTTCAAGCAAGACAATGGCTAGAGATGACAACTCTTCCTAGAAATTTTACCAAGAAAGGGAGCAGAAGTACTGGTAGCTAAGAAAAGAACATGTGGTCAAAGGAGGTTAAAATTTAGTTTTATTTCCTGCTGGGGGAAACTAGATCATTTTCATCTTGATAAGGATAGGTGAGTAAAAATGAGAGCAGGTAATGATGCAGCCACAGGGACAGGTAATAGCTGAGAGTGAAATCTTTGAGAAGGCCAGAGGAGGTGTGGTCCAGAGCTCAAATAAATGCAGGCCCAGCCTCCGCTGTAACAGAAAGCAGAAAAGAGATACACTTGAAGGAGGTGATTTGGTACATTTAGTGTTGGGAACATTAGGGGTTTTCCAGTTAATTCCTTCTGTTTTCTCACTAAAGTGTGAAGCAGACATCAGCCTGACTGCATGTGGGAAGGAGTGCAGCGTGAGAAGGCAAAAGTGAGTGCAGCGTGCAGTGTGAGGGGTGCAGTGTGAGGGGTGCAGTGTGAGGGGTGCAGTGTGAGGTAGGGGTGGCTGCAGGAACAGCAGCGGGAATTACTGAGGGGAATGTAGAATTGCCATGCAATTTTGAAAGCCCTCTTGAGGACAGTAATTACGAATTTAAAGAGAACCAGTTAACCTAATTGGGTTTATTTTTTTCCCTCCCGCCAGGATCAGCTGTTCAGGAGCAGATGTCAAGTGTACACAGAATTAAGTATAACCGGGACTGGGTTTTTCCAGATGCATAAAAGGAGAAAGGACAGGACATGAGAACTTGCTAAGAAATTATTATGGTAAAGCACCTTGTAAACTGGGAAAGAGAAAGAGAGCTAGTGAAGGGAAGGGGGAATAAATGGTCTGAGGGCTGGGCCTCAATAAAGCCAGTACGGGTAAGAAAATTCATGTAAATGAACTGGAGCGACCTTTGAATATAAATGAAAAACGAAAGAGATAAATGTTCTGCCTCTAGGCTCTGAGGTACACAGGGTTATAAGCACAATAATTAAAAGCTGGGAGGGGGGTAACCTCCCGGTGTGGCAAGGAGTCAAGGCATAGCACTATGAAGCATCGGCAGCCACTGCAGCCTGAGTTCGATCCCGGCCAGGGAGGGGACCCACATGGCGCAGCAGACCTCTCCTGCCTCGCCCGCTCCCTTCAGCAGCGTATTTAAGTCTATCTGCCTGTTCTGCTCCCTGCTCTGTCTCTGGTGGATCCTCTCACCTCCCACACCTCTGGCCTGTACCCCAGATCTTGTATGCATAAATAAACAAAATCCTTTTTAAAATAAATTGAACATGGTTAAAGCAAAAACAATTAAAAAAAATAAAAAGCTGGTGGGGAAGGTAGTATCTTAGCTGTAGCCAGGAGCACATCAGTACATGGTGAAGAGATGCGGCCGAGAATGAGCTCTGAGCACAGCCCCTGGTTCCCATGGGTGCCTTGGGTGGTAGGTAGGTACCGTCTGAAGGTTCATTGATATTGAGGGATGTAGAGTAGCTCAGGGGGTGAGTTTGGGTCCAAAAAAGCCCACGTGTTGGGTGAGCAGTTTGGCGGTGATGGCTTCAGACTGGCAATCTCTAGAAGATAGGGCCATGGGGCACCTGTTCTCTCTGCACCCCCGGATGTGCCCAACCTTAAGGGAGCGCCACTCCGCCACAGCACACAGGCTCGGGCCACCTGGGAGAGTCTGCCTCAGACTGCGGCCTGGACGACTCGTGCAAGCACAATGAACAGGAGTCATACACAAAATAATACAGCAGTGCAGACATTTTTATTAAGTTTGAATGCAGACCACACTGATAGCAGTATGATAAAGCCTTGACAGCAAGGAGCAGGAGGGGTTCTCCCTGATGGTGGTGCAGGGCTTAAAGACACTACCAAGCTATCACCAACCAGCCGCTGCAGCACAAGTTCGATCCCTGGCCAGGGAGGGGACCCACATGGCTCAGCAGACCTCTCCTGCCTCTCCCACTGCTCCCCTCAGCAGTGTATTTCAGTGGATCTGCCTGTTCTGCTCCCCACTCTGTCTCTGGTGAATCCTCTCACCCCTCCACACCTCTGGCCTGCGGCCCAGTTCTTGTATGCATAAATAAATATTTTAAAAAGGAGGCGGCGCCATGACCTAAAGGGAGCATGGAGGGCTTCTGAGGTGCTGGCCATGATTGGGTGCTGGCTACCTGCGATGCATTTCATGATAATTCATCACACTGTAGACTTTGTGTGTTATGCATCAATAAAAAATTGTTAAAAAGAAAACATTCTATCTCAACCTAAATAATATTGGTTGTCTATCAGGACAAACTGAACCTGACCGTTTGCAAGCAGAACTGCCCACAGCAGAGAGGGTAACCTTGTCCAGTGGTCACGTGCCGGACATGCAGCCCTGCTGTAAAAAGGAAATGCAAATCAGATCCCTGTTCCCACTTGAAACTGTAATCTCTAACAAAATTGCCCAAAAGTATGAGACAACTATGAGTTCTACTCACACAGTTTAGAAATCCAGTCATTTTGAACACCAGATCTGAAGAACTAAAAGAATCCTTGTTCTTACAGGCCAAGACAGTGGCCCTGTGTACAGCTAAATGCTTTTGTTTTATTCTTGGCTCTATTGCACTTGATTTACCTCTGCTAACCACTGACTTAGCAATGGTTTATTTTCATTTAAAATGTTTCATAGGGCCTCCCTGGTGGCACAATGGTTTAAGCAACACACTATGAAGCAAATTGCAGTCACTGCAGTATGAGTTCAATCCCTGCCTTCAGCAAGGGAGGGGACCCACATGGCGCAGCAGACCTCTCCTGCCTCGCCTGCTGCTCCCCTCAGCAGTGTGTTTCAGTCAGTCTGCCTGTTCTTCTCCCCACTCTGTCTCTGGTGACTTCTCTCACTCCCTGCACCTCTGGCCTGGACCCCAGTTCATGTATGCATAAATAAATCTTTTAAAAAAATGTTTCATAGAAAAGTTGTGAGGAAAAGCCAAAGCCAAACATCACAGTAGTAATAGAAGTAGCTGTGTTTATTAGTAACCTTTTCTTGTAAGACTTGTGAAGTCTTCTATTTACTTAACTTCATCTTTATCTATTCTCTTTTAACTCTGTGTCCAGTAATACTCATTTGAGATCACCCCATTTAAAAAAAAATTACAGGTACTGATTAAGTTCTACTTTTGCTGACAGTTAATATGCATTTGGTGTCTTGGTGCCTATATGAAGATTGTTAAAATGTAACATAATAGGATGAACCATCCACTAGAAACAAAGGTGGCAGCCTCATTTTAATGCTACCTTTTTGGTTCTGAAAACTAGAATTCATGCAGAAGTGGGAAGGAGTGGGGATTTCCAGGGTGGGGTGCACGTTATCCATATAAAAGTTTTTAGATAAACCTGATTCCCGTATCTGTATCATGTGCCTCGTTTTTACCCGGTCTAAGAAGTCACTGTTTGCTGAGTACTTTTTCAAAGTTAGAAACATTTCATTTTCATAAATATGAAAACATCTCGTTTAAAATATTTTTGCACCTATTACCTATAACCAGAATTTGATTGTATGTGTGCTTACAAACATGAGGGATTTAGCGTAAGTCACATTTAAGTTAGTTTCTGTAAACCGTGAGCCTCTACTGTAGTTATCACAGGGCATCCTTCGGTTACTGAACAAAAATTATATTTGAGATGACTTCTCATAATATTGTTCTTTATGTAGGAAAAAGTGGGTTCTCATAATACTTCTGTTTATGTAGGACAAAAACAAAAGATGTTGTTAAATGGTATTCTACATTAATGTTTATAAGGTATTTGAATTATTTGTGTGATAGCTTGGTAATATAGAATGTCTTTTTAAAAAACTTTAAAGCATCCTTTTTCAGTAGGTTGCATGTGTTGACATGACGTTCTATTGTTCAAAGTGCTTCCAAACCAGCACCCTCACCTCTGGGGCTTTCCAAGCAGAAGTTTTAAATCAATCCTTTTAGAAAAAAGAAGGGGGTGATGTTGGAGATGTGCCAGGAGCAAGCGTTGGTATTTTGCATGAAGTGCCACAATGAAAGTACCCTCTCCTCCAAATCAGTTCCTTTCTGAAAAATCAGAGTCTAGGGCAGCACACACACACACACACAACTGCCTTTTCCAGAAAGCCCGTCTCCACGGGGAAGAGAGGCAATGCTGGGCCAGACACTATTTTGCCATCTGTCCTTCTGACCTTCCTACGCTCACTTCATTTTGACAGTTTTTACAACAGTGCTTGCAATGCAAAAGGACCATTCCCATCTAAATGTGATCGATGCAGTAAGGTTTAAATCTACCATTTTGCTCTTTGTTTTGTATTTTGTCCATCTTTGCTTCTTTTCCCCTCTCCTCTTTTAGATTACTTGAGTGCTTTTCAGGATTCCATTTCCAATCAAAATATATTATCAATCAGGACAGAGTAAAAAGGAAAGACTCAGTTTTCCTCCGGGTGAACAATCTGGAAACATCGAGTGTAAATGAGTGTTTCTCGTCTCTTCCACCCCTCACCTGATACTAAAATACTAGTGCTTAGTGAGGCTGGCTCCAGAGCCAGACAGGCAGCATTTGGGTCCCAGCTCTGCCAGTTACTGGCAAGTGAGGCCAGGCAAGTCATTGACTTCTGTGTGCCTCAGTTTCCCCCTCTGTAAATGAACAATAATATTCCTTACAAGTCTGTTTTGAGGTCTCAATGAATTTGTAAGTGTGCAATCACTGCTTGCTATGATGTTCCATAAACTTCCTCTGCTTAAATAAAATTATTTCTGTCATTGTTGTTTACAAGCATGAATATTACCCTGCAACTTGCTTCTTTTACTTTATTTATCACGCTCATCTTTCCAAAACGACTTAATTTTCTTTAAAAGCTGCAGTAGATCCTCTACTGTGATGGATTATATTTTCCCTACCATTTCTCCCCTAAAAGGCATTCACATAGTGCTCTTCCTTACTTTATGAAATCACCAAGGTAAATAACCTGCTTTCATGTATTGAAGCATGAGATACCAAGATGTGGAGTTGATTCATCAAAAGATATGACACTTGATTTTTTAAAGCAATGGTGCCAGATTGCTTTCCAAAAGCTACTGGACAGTGACTTCAGGTTGCCTGGCAGAGAGTGGGAAAGGGAAAAAGCCCCTCTAGGTCTGGCAGGTGAGACAAGGCAAGTCATTGACTTCTCTGTGCCATAGTTCCCCACTCTGTAAGGGAACAATAAAATTCCTTACAAGGCTGTTGTGAGGTTGTGATGGTACAGGAAGTGGCATTATCTGAAGGTAGACGGTGATGAGTTACAGATCCATATTGTAAATCCAGAGTTCAAAATGTTAAAGAACGTACAGAAAACAAGCTACCAGTGGAGAGAAAATGAAACCCTAAAAAGCATTCAAGTAATCTAATAGTGAAAAAGGGGCAAAGATGGAAAAAATACAAAAAAAAATAGCAAAATGGTAAATTTAAACTTTACTGTATCTATCACATTTAGATGTGAATTGCCTAAACACTCCAATCAAAATATATCAAGACCGACAGAATAAAAAGGGAAGGCCCAGTAATATGCTGTAACTTTAAACAGACATAGATACAATACAATACAATACAATACAATACAATACAATACAATACAATACAATACAATACAATACAATACAATACGGTGGAGTGGCTATATAGTTGCTATTACAGTAGACTTTGGAACCCAAAATCTGACCACTGTTCCGTGGGGGTAGGTAATAATGATAAAAGGATTCATTCATCAAAAAGACACAGTAATCGGGCCTCCCTGGTGGCACAGTGGGTTAAGCAACGCACTATGAAGCAAACCGCAGCCACTGCAGCACGAGTTCGATCCCTGCTGCCAGCCAGGGAGGGGACCCACATGGCACAGCAGACCTCTCCTGCCTTGCCCGCTGCTCCCCTCAGCAGTGTACTTCCGTTGATCTGCCTGTTCTGCTCCCAGCTCTCTGTGGTGAATCCTCTCACCCCTCCCCCACACCTCTGGCCTGTACCCCAGTGCTTGTATGCATAAATAAATAAATCTTAAAAAAAAAAAAAGACACAGTAATCCTAAATGTGTACACCTCCAATCAGAGCTTTGAAAACATTAAAACAAAGAAAAAACCCTGAGAGCACATAAAGGGAAAGCCAATCTCAGTTTTTGCTGGGAATTTCCATTGCCTGCTCTGAACAAATGAACAGAAAATCCACAGGGGTCTCTCAACCGCGTCGACCCTACTGACGTTCATAACTCACTTTACCCTGCACCAACGGAATACATACTTTTTCCAAGTGCACATGGAATATTCACCGAAATCCACCGTGTGCGGAGTCAGAAACAAGGCAAGTAGATAGTTCTGGAACTCAAAACAACACTGTTGAGAGGGGACAAGCGCTGCTAATAAAGTCGTCTACACAAGGATTTGGGCCACCACCCAGACGGTGAGGGGAGACACACGCCCAGTCGTGTCAGAGCAAGGGCTGCTGCGCCCCGACCGCCGCCCCCCACCCCCACCCCGCTGTGTATCTGAGAGGGGATGGCCAAGGCTGGCACCGTGATCGGCCGGCCGAGGGACAGAGATCGGTGGTGATCCGCAGCCTGGGGAGAGGATCCCTGGGGAGAGCGTCAGAGGGTAGAGGCTGCGCGCCTGGAAGCTGAAGACCCGCGCTACGCCGAGGAGGGTCGTCGGGCGAGCGGGACAGTGGACGGTGGTGACCCCTTCAGGGTAGCCCAGGAAACCTGTCGGTCCTGGAGCGGGTTCATGCACCCTTGGAAGGGCTGAGCGCACCTGTCAGAGGCGGGGACCCGCCCAGGAGCGCGGGGTGCAGTCCGGCTCGCACGGAGCGACCCCAGTTCAGGTCCCCGGGAGCGCGAAGGCCCCGGGCTAGCGCACGCGCCCACGGCGGCAGGGGACGCGGGGACCCGGGGCCACCGCCCCGGGGGCGCTGGCCGCCCTCCCCACCCGACGCCCGCGGCTCAGCACGCCCGGGAGCGGCGGCCCCGCGGAACCCCGCGCTCCGATGCCTTGTGGAGGCGCAGCCGGGCCCCGCCGCAGGGGGGCGCTGCGCGGACGCGGGCGGCGGGGCGGAGCGGGGCGCAGCGGGGCGGGGACAGGTGCGGAGGGCGGGCCGGGGCGGGGCGCGCGGGGCCAGCGGATCGAGGCCCCCGCAGCCGCAACGCCCCGGCGGCAGAGCGCGGCGCCCGCCCGCCCCACCGCGCCATGGCCCCGCGCGCCCGGCGGCGCTGCCCGCTGCCCGCGCTGCTCGCGCTCTGCGCGCTGCTCGGCCGGCTGCAGGTAAGGAGCCCCCGCCGCCCCCTCGCGGACCCGCGGGCAGCACCCCCGGCGGGGCCCCGCTGCGCCCAGGGCCGCTTCGGCCCGCACCCTGCTCCGCACCCGACGCCTTCTCGGGGGCCCTGGGGAGGACCGGGGCGCGGGGCCGAGAGACGCCCGGAGACCGGGCAGAGAAGCCGGGGTGAGGATTGCGGGGCGCAGAGGGCGGCTCGCACGGTGGAAGGAGGGAACCGGCGAGTAGCTGGCGTTGAGGCTCAGAAGGGGGAGTCTCGGGACCCCAACAGCCACACACCAGCACTTCCAAAAGCTCGACTGAGTCGTGAGCTTTGCTGTCAGTCGCTCTCCGAACATTCCTGTGGCACCTACTAAGTGCTCACACAGAGTAGGTGCTGCGGAGAAAGCCTGTCCCCCTCCGACAGAGTAAGCGAGGGAGGACATTTGCAGTTGCAAACGGGCCCACGTTAGGGTAACTGCTCCCGAAGCCAGTTTCTCCCTGCAGACCCCCTGGGGTCCTGGAGTTCATGCCCTGTGGGCGGGCATTGCCCTCTGCCCTCCTCTGTCACTGAGATGGGCCATACTCGCGGAGCTGTGTAGACAGCCCTGGGAGACGGAATGTGGCAGTTTCTTTCTAGAAACTAGATAAGGGTTTGGTTTGGGATTCTTTTTGTTTGTTGCTTGTTTCTGCCCCACCCTCCCCTGGACTCCCCCCACAAACAGTTCAAAGTTCACCAGTTCAGGTTCTGGCCCCAAATAACGTCAGTCACTTGTTCCAGCCCCCTTTGATGGTATAGGACAAAACAGACTTTGCAAGTGGGGGAACCAAAGTACAGGGGGGGCTTCCAGCGCTGGGAGCCAGTTCTGACTTCAGTCTTATGTGGCGCTGGAATGGGGAGCAGGCTCACTGGTGCAAGGCCCTTCTGGAGCTCCCCAGGCCCTGGTGCACCAGGGGACCCCCTCTTAGGGCTGATGAAGAGCTTCTGCATGAAGCTTGGTGGTGCCAAGCTGGGGTGCCAAGAAATGGGGTCTTCTCAGGTCGGTGTGGTGCCAGTCCTCTGGAATTTCCTTTCCCATATCTCAGCAGCTGCATAAATATGGTCATTGCCTGATGGCCACCCCCCTGGAGGGACCAAGCCCTGCACCTCAATACTATAAAAATCTTGTGTGTTTGGAAGTTCCTCAGAGGGAAGGGTAAATGGTGGTTTCTTGGTTTCAGCAGTTTCAGATTTTCCTTCTCTGTTCAAAATGGCTCAGGATGTTGGTAACATGATCGACTAGAATGGTCCAGAAGCTAAGACCCCAGGAGAAGCACTTGTGGACTTTTCAGGAGGCCTGGGGGTGCCAGTTTGGGATTACACTCTTGACACAAACAATTGTAAAGAACGGCTTTGGGCTGGGGCAGAAAATCCTAGGGTAGATAGTTGTGTGTGTTCCTGCTTGGACGGGGCTCCTGGAAAGGAGACGGAAGAGGAATGGGAGATGCCGCATGAAAGTCGTCATTTCCAGCAGTTGAGGTGTTTCTCCATTAAGTGCTCATCAGGTAGCACAGGGTACGTACTACCTTCTTGGCGCTAAAGAAGCAGCACCTGCCACTTACGTGAACCCTGATGACCATGATTTTATAAAGGATCTCAGATTGCTGCACAAAACTAGCCCTGCAGGAAGCTCCAGGGAGCAGGTATGAGGTCAGATATGAACAGCTTATGCAATCAAAGCAGACTTTTCAACAAGTGTTATTTCCCCTCTCTTCCCTTTAGGCCACTTGAATGATTTGTGGTTTCTTTTGTTTCTGGGTTTTTGTTTTTGTTTTCTCTTTTTCCCCCCATCATACCTTAACAGGAAACAACTATGATTTGGGGGCAGTGCTTACAAAGGATACTGGGGTGCGCCTCTGGTTAATTTGTATGCAGTCTCTCCAGTGGAAATGCATGAACCCTGGAAGGTGAAGCTAGGCGTAGTGGTGTACATTCCTCCCCCAGAGCCCTGTGGCTACAAGGACGGTGTGTGTTTGACTGTTGCTGGCTTGGCCAACCTATTCTGCTGGGATTCGGAACGTTTGGGAATTGCGTTGGCAAACCGTTGATGTTCTAACCCTTGCTGGGCAAATTCTGAAGACCTGCTGAGGGGGGTATGCTATATTGTTTTTATAAAATAATTGGCAAAAACAACTTGTAGAAGGTGCTCTATCTGCAAGTATTATATTTAGTTTCATTTACATTATCCATTCAAACTTCCCTGGAAGGTTGTAAGTTTTGTTTTTTTTTTTTTAGTTTTGGGTTTTTTTTAAGATTTATTTTTTTATTTAGGCATATAAGAGCTGGGGTGTACGCCAGAGGGGCGAGAGAGACAGAGACAGAGAGGATTTGCCACAGACAGAGTGGGGAACAGACAGGTGGATCTACTGAAACACACTGCTGAGGGGAGCAGCAGGGAGACAGGAGAGGTCTGCTGCGCCATGTGGGTCCCCTCCCTGGTCTGGGATCGAACTCAGGCCCCGGTGACTGATGAGAGCTTGATAGCACGGAGATTTTAACCCCTGTGCCACCGGAGAGGTCCCAAGGCTGTAAGTTTTGCCATTTAAAACATCTGCCTAGTTCTCTCTCTGCCTGTATGGACAAGGAGGGAAACTTGTTTTCAGACATAAGAGTATTTCAGGCATAAGAATATTTGCCTACGGATGATCACATTTTAAGCTTTTGCCCTCCACCAAGGTAATCGATTGTTCTGAGCCACCTCGACCCCGCACTGGCGAGTCCTAAGGGTAGTTCATTCCTCCCCAGACCAACAGCATTTATGGTCTGGAGAACACCACAGCCGGTCAGGACATCCTGTGTCTTCACAGGGCACAGTCTAGACGGGGAAGCTGTAATAATAATAATACAGCAGGTGATAAGAGAGGATGTAGGGCAGAGGGCATTGCCGAAGGCACCAGGATGTTCGCAGGAAGGGCATTCTGGAGCGGTGCGTGGTGGAGGATGGGTGGAGGGTGGGTGGAGGGTGGGTAGGCCCTCTGGGATCAGAGAAAGCGCAATTCCAAGAAATAGGGGAAAAGACCGCTTTCTCCCTGGAGAGGCTGGCGTGGGCTTAGGCCTGGAAGACTCGTGCCAAGAAGGAAAAAAAAACAACCCAACATTTTTATGACTTTACAGATACTATAACACACTTCATTCAGGAAACCCCACCAAGCAGACAAGCAAACAAGCAGACAGGGCATAAAACATTTATAGGCTTTGCGATAACTCCTGTCCGGCCCGACTGTGGTGGTTAAGGTAGACTAATCAGAAACCCAGGCTACAGGCCCTGGAAAGGCTGGTGGGAGACCCCGCAGAGGAAATCCCCGTGGGTGGAGAAGCACTGGGCTCAGTGGGCTACCCGCCCCCCAGTCTTCCTGCCTCCCCCGACCCCTACCCTCCACCCGAGCTTATCCTGGAGGGCAGCCCTGGCCGCCTGTTAACTTTGGAGAACCATAGCTCAGAGATCGTGAGCTTGTCGTTTGTGTGGGTCTGTGATGACAAATCTCTCCAGTGCCCCCCTCATTATTTCCTCTCCACCAGATCCCCCCAAAGGCAAATCTGTAATATGAACACATTCTCTGTGTTGATAAGGAAATAGCTGCTTGCTTTTTCTGTTATCTACCAGAAATTCTTACAGCAGGAAAACTGAAACAATAAAGGTGTATCTTTGAAGGCCCATAAATCAGTGTTTTATGAGGCCCCGAAAAGGGGAGTTCCAACCCAGAGCCTCCTTTGCAAGGAGTGTTGTTTTAAGGAGGTGTTCTGTGAACATTATCTACCGTGTCAGTCAGTATGAAAATTTCCCCCATTGTATTTTTATATTTTTGAAGTGCATGGAAAAAAACACGATTGTTTTTCCCAGCTGATGCAGCAGCAGCCTGAACTACATAGCAGAATGTTCTTCTCCCTGGTGTGGGTCCCAAGAGCATCAGTGGCTATTGGCACTCACTCCCCGGCACCTCTACGCTATGGTAGGTGGCCTGCCGGGACAATCTCTCTGCTGCCCCCCTGCCCGCCCTGACCCAACCACAGGGACCATCCCGAGCTGGCCCGGGCAGGGATTTTCCCCCCGCCACCTTTCCCTTCTCCTCCTGGTTAGTAAGAGGTCTTCCCCTTCTCTGTTTCCCTCTGGTTGCCAAGTGTGGGCTTGCTGGGCCCCATTTCTAGAAACCCCAGGGCAAGTTCAAGTCCTCTTTCTGCCTGAAAGCCACGAGTCCGAGGAAACCAAGAACAAGAGGGTGGCCTTGGGCAGAACAGAAGCCGCGGTCCATCTGAAGTTCTTAGCGAGCTTTTGAGGTTTGGCGCTGAGTGAGTGGCGAGCGAGATCACACCCAGCCCCAGATCTGCCTGTCCTCATTCTGAGAGCCGTGCTCAGCCTGTTTCCTGCCAGGGAGTCCTGCAGGCGTCCCCTCCGCCGTGGCCAGGGGCCGCCTGGTGCTGGCTGTCTCCGGGAGCGGGCTGCAGCACGGCAGGGTTCAGGCGGAGAAGCCTGTAGCCGCAGCAGTGGGAAGCTGTGGACATCTGTGTTTGCTTTGTGGGCCTTTGAGTTCTGTGGGTGGCCACATTCAGAGCAGGGCACTCAAGAGGGAGAAACAAAACTGAACGTGTGTTCACTGGCTTTATTTACAGCAACAAAGTGAGCAACTACTACGTGCAGGACACTGCCACCCACCAGCTGAGCAGACAGACAGAGCCTGGGGCACAGCCCTTGCTGGGAGCTCAGCGGGCGGCGTGTGCAAACATAATGGAGAAGGGCCTTGTGCACAGGGCTGTGGCAGGGCCCAGCCAGTGCAAACCTGCCCGCAGCCTCGGTGTGGGGCAGGAGCTTCCATTGCACATAAAGAGGGCCAGGGCCAGCATTGGAGCTGGGGGTTCGAGAGCAGCTGGGTCATACCTGGTGGTGGGAAGGATGGCAGGGGTGTGTTCTTGGGGAGCGCTAAGAAAGACAGCCCTCGTGGCTTGCAAGGGCCTGCATGAGAGGAAGGCCGGGCCTTCGGTGTAAGCCAAACACTTTAGCTTCCCCGCTCCCCCTCCCCCCCAACGCTGGGCTGGTGGAGGACGCGGTCAGAGCTGTGTGTTATGGGGAATTGTGGCCATGGTTGGGACAGGCCATGGGGAGGGGGTGCGGGGGGCAGTAAGGAGGCCACTGATGTGGTTGGGGAAGAGCTTGCAAAGGTTGAATCAGGTCGGGCAGGGTGAGAGAAAGGAGAAGCCAAGCGGGGCTGTGTGGTGCCGGAGGTACAGGGCAAAGGATGTGGGCTGGATAGCCCTATTATTTCAGACAAACATGTGGTGGATGTCAGAACTGAATTAACTGACCATTTGGATTGCATCTGAAAGAGTTTATTGAGTAGGGTCTGTCTCGGTGTTCAGTCAGACCTGTTCGGGTTAAGTGAAGGAGGGTGTTTCCCCCGTCAGACAGTAAAGACGGGAGCTGCTGTTCTTATTGGGAGGCAGAGACCTCATGGAGTAAACAAGCTGAAAACCCAAGGCCTCAGAGTCACTGGAATTGTTCTGGAAGTAGCGCCATTTCCTGGCCAAAGGTGTGCTGGACTCAGAAGTTCAGGAAGTAGGCAGAGCTCTAAACTCAGGCCTGGACAGATAACAGCCAGTGAGATCCCCAGGGGTGCGGTGTGAGCAGGTGCAACCTGACCTGGGGTCTCCCCGTGCGACCTCGGGGTAGTCGGTGGCTCCGCACGCTTCGGCTGCAGGGGACACACTCTGCTGGGGTGTTGCTCCTACGTGCCATGAGAGTTTCCCTTCCTCTCTGCCCAGCCCCCCTAGGCCAGTCCCACCAAGCCGCTTAGCAGGTGACCCAGAGGCCCGTCTGGCCAGGCTCAGAAGGGCTATCTTTCCAAGCAGCAGGAAGGCCTGCAAAAACTACCCTTTTGGTTCATCAGCGTAATAATAATTCACTACGCGTCCTGTTCAGTGTTGAGAGGACAAGAGCCACTTCCTCAAGCTAGCAGAAAACTGAAGACTTTCCATTTAAAATGAGGAAGAAAAACTCTAGCTTTTGGTGGATTCTGGAAGAGAGGAGTGTGGGATTTGCATACCCCCTTAGCCCCAGTTTTCCACTGCCTCTCCCACTTGGGAAAGGAGTCACTTTCCCAAAGGAACTTTATTTTGAAAAAACCTGTTACTCTTTCTAATGTAGTTAGCAACTCACTTAAAAGGGTATGTATGTAACACATGACAGCTGCCAACTTCCTGTCCAGTTAAAAGATAGTTATGAGGATACCCTTCCGTTCCCTCAACTTTATGCATGAGATATAAAAGTAGCATCACAAGAGAAATTTTCACAGTCATTGAGAATCTCTTCCATTTTTAAAACAATAGGACTTAAATTTGCTCTGCCCTATTAAAACAGGTTCCTGGTTTAATAATTCCCAAATGGCAGGAACTTCCCTAGAGAAGACCTAAATCGAATATGTCACAATTTGACCCCATTTCCTCAAATGTGTTCTTTATAGGAGTGAAGATCAGTTGGTCAATGTCTTCTTTCTTTCTATGTTTCTATTGTTGAAGATTGTTAGCCCACAACTTCCCCGGGAGAACTTCCTCCCTGGGGTTATTCATTCTGTCTAGTTCCCTTAACCTCTCTGTAGGATTTTCTACCCCCTTTCAGCTGAGTGGATACCAGTTTTGCACTTAATGGCAAAAACCAAATCTAAAAACCCTAAAACACTATGGGAAACCTCAGTCTCATGCTTCCCAGGCTCTGCCCCCAGGGAAGCTGCAATCTAGCTGGCAAGGGGAGCACTGTCTTTGTCTCTAGCTGTTCTGTGGGCCTAAGCCACCAAGGAGGAATGAGTGGGTTGCACCAGGAGTATAGCGCCACAAAAATGGTTGAAGTAGGAAGCTGCAGGAGCTTGATCTTGTTCTGGATGAGATGCTTGAGGGCAAAGAGCAGGGAAATCATGTGCTATTCATCGTTCTCCTTCTGACTTATTTCACTTAGCTACTCCTCACGGTCCACCCATGTTGAAATAAATGAATGGCAGGATTTCGTCTTTTTTATGACTGAGTACTATTCCATCACCAATATATGCATCTTCTTAATCCATTCATCTGTTCTTGGCACTTGGCTTATTTCAATATCGTGGCTGTTGTGAATGGTGCTGTGGTGAACATCGGGTTGCATTTATCTTTTCAAGTAAGTGTTCTCAAATTCTTTGCTAAATGCCTAGAAGTGGAATGGTTGTATCATATGATAGTTCTATTTTTAATTTTTTGAGGCACTTCCATACTGTTTTCCAGAGTGACTGCACCCATTTACAGTCCCTATTTCTCTACATCCTTGCCAACATGTATCGTTTCTTGACTCTTTGGTAATAACCATTCTCACAGGATTTTCTTCTATTAACTGTTATTAAACAGAAATAAAAATGCTGTGACTTTAAGGCTACTGGAGTTTAGACAGACCCCTGCGCTCTCTCAGCACAGATCCCTGTGCCAGTAGATCCCTGACTCAGGAAGAAGAGAAGTGTGACCCGGTGAGTCATCTTTTCTACTTCCTGCAGGTCTCAGACTCTGAAGCTCCAGCAGAAATGAGCTGTGCTGCGGAAGCGCATCTCTGGCCGGCTCCCACTGCCTGCCAGGTCTGGGCCTGGTGGTGGGTCAAGGCCTCAGGCCCTAGGTAGTTAGTGTGCAGCTGACGTTAAGTGTGGTTCTGTTGTGTTTTTAAATATTCTAACTACAGGGTGTGTGGGGACCCTCCCTTGGCCCACACATCCAGGTCTCCAAGTTTAATGTCTCCACTGTGGCACAAACCTAAGTGGTTCCCACATCTAACACCTCTCCAGGCTCCCCCGTAAGCAGCAGCAGAAAGTCTGAATAAGAAAGAAGTTCAGGGTACATGTAGCCTCTGGTCTGGGTCCCTGTCTGTTCTCGAGCTTTTAGTGGGAGTAAAATAGGGACCGCCAGTGGGGCTTGGTGGAGAGTGTAGCCTTGTGTTACCAATGTGTAGTAATGAGGGATCTAGAAACTCACCCCAAGCCCTTGACGATGGAGTAAAAGGTACAGGGACAATTCTTGGGAACACAAATGGAGTCTCTGTCTTAAACTTTAACCCAGTCCTGTCTTTTTTTCATTGAATTTTAATTTTTTAAAAAGATTTATTTATTTATGAATGCGAAAGCTGGGATGTGGGCCAGAGGTGGTGGTGGGGTGAATGTGAGAGGATTCACCAGAGACAGAATGGGGAGATAAACGGGATCTACTGAAATACACTGCTGAGGGGAGCAGCGGGTGAGGCAGGCAAGGTCTGCTGCGCCATGTGGGTCCCCTCCCTAGCCGGAGTTCGAACTTGTGCTGCAGTGGCTGCGGATGCTTAACAGTGCAATCTCAACCTCATGCACTACCAGGGAGGCCCTTAACTTTTATTATTGAATACACATTGTCATATCTTAGGAGCACCAGGTGTGTCATTGGAAACCAATATGTAAATGCTGTGTGAAGTCCACAGTGAACCATCCAGTGTCTTCACACTACTGTTCCCTTGTCCCAACAAACTACTCCCTCTCCCGCCACTTCTGGCAACCATTAATTTCACCCAGTCATTCCCAGTGATCACAAGGTTTAAAAAGTTTTAAATGCATCGCACTGTGAGGCTGTCCACAGCCACTGGTTCGATCCCCAGCACAGCAGACCTCTCCTGCCTCCCCGCTGCTCCCTTCAGCAGTGGATTTCAGTCCATCTGCCTGTTCTGCTCCCCACTCTGTCTCTGGTGGATCCTCTCACCTCCTGCAACTCTGGCCTGCACCCCAACTCTTGCATGCATAAGTAAATAAATCTTTTTTAAAAATGTTTTAAATGAAACCATGAAAGATTTGCCTCTTTCTGGTGGGCTTGGGTTCTCCATGTCCCCGCTGGGTTCCCTGTCACAAGGCCATTGAAGTCCGTTTATGTGTAAAATGACAGTCAGCCAGAGCAGGGTGTGCACAGCCTGTCATCTCGGCCCCAAGGAGCAGCTTTCACAGGGATTACAGACAGTCGTGGAAACATGGATGGAGCCTGAAGGGATGATGCTCAGTGAAATAACTCAGAAGGCAAAAGAAAAATACCGGATGGTCTCTCATAGGAGGAGTATAGGGAAACAAGTAAAGAAAAATAGCAGTAACATCACCAGCAACGACAAAAGTGCAACTAAACAAAACAAAAGCAAACAGACAACTACAAATCGGAGACATTCTGCAGGGGAGCGGGAGGGACTGGGATCAGGGCAGGGGCGGGAAGAGCACAAGGGACTGTGTAGACGGTGCATGGGTGAATTGGTGGTAGAAATTTGAGGGGAACTATACCAAGGAAAGAAAGGAAACATTGTAAGAAAAATAAATTAATGAAAAAGAAAACAAAAAAGTGTAAGAAAAAAAGAAAAAAGAAGTGAGGGGGTCTGGAGTTCCCACCTGCCTTTTGAGAAGGGTCCCCCTCCCTTCTCCCGTGGAGGGCTCGCTCCAGGGCAGGGGCAGCCTCAGGCCTGGGTTGGGTGCTAGGCACAGCCTCCTCCCTATTAGGAAAGCGAATTTGAGCCTGAGAGGTTTCTCATCGCTATTTCCCAACGCCCTTCACCCAGTGTGTATCATTTTGTTCCAGATGGTGGAGTCTTTTCAGGTCCATGACTGGGAATAGGAATTTGATTCAGAGCTAGTAGGAAACTGTGAAGGTTCTCTGTAAAGGGATGTTAGGGGATCACACGGGCTTCAGGGCAATGAGTCATGGATGCAAGGAGAACGGAGCCTCCCTGCCCGCCTGGGCTGTTCCGGCCACTTCACCTCGAAGCATCTGAGCAGGTGGCTTCATCTCTGGTGACATTCCGGCCAGAGCAGGAACACCAGGGCCCTAGTGGGGTGCCCGGCCCGCGGGGCCATAGGCAGGGCCAGTCCTCTCACTCCCGCTCAGGGTTAGGGTCCCCAGCGCTGGGGGAGGTGTCCTCAGGCTCCATACGGGTGGAGGTGGCTGCACAGTGTCTTGGCTCGTGGCCTTCACCAGCATCTCTGACTGCTCCTCGAAGACCAGCTGTGGCCGAACCCCCACCGCGCCCCCAAGCTGGTTGCAAACACCAACTCTGGGGCCTGCCCCAGACCTTCTGGACCAGCATCCGATTATAAGCAGCTTTCCAGGTGATTCTTGGCCATCCCAGAAGCACCAGACTTTTCCCTGAGGACGAGTGGAGGTCTAGACCCTTCCCTGGTCCCCAGGGGTCTCCAGCCATAGAAGAGGGTGAACCTCCAGAATGAAGTCACAGGAGCTTGGAGAGAAAGCCCTTCTCTCACAAGTTTTAAAAAAAAAGCATGGCAGAAAAAAGTCCTTTTTTATCCTCATTTTACTCTCACACTTGGAGAATAAAGGGGCATTCACTGCTGCCTCTGGAAACTGTTGAGTGATGCTCCGAGACAAGTCAAAACCTTCCTAATGAGTGTGTTTAGGAAACAAACCTCCTTCCGTTCCTTCTGGGAACCCACAGCTGCAAGCTTGTTCCCTTCGTTATCTCTCTGATAGACAAAGAAACTTGCAAAGAAAGTTTTGAAATGCGAAGTTATTTCTTCATTTTCCCTTGGGCCATATGTTTTCTTTTTGAGGTGCAGAGATAATAAGTGCTTTGTGCGCCAGTTGGGACGGGCTGAGCAAAGCTCCATCGGCCTTTGATGCTTGCGTTGGTCATTTTGGTCACGCTGTGTCTCTCGGTGAAGGATGTACCTGGAGCCAAGGTGGTGGGGAGGGGGGCAATGGGATGACTCCATGAAGAAACCACTTTCAAGAGAACTTACAAGTCTATTGTTGTTAAGTTCGCTAAGCAAAGTGAAAATGACACGCTATGGTCACAATTGCTCTGCATTTTTAAGTTTTGTTATGTTTTTAATCAAAACTGATTTTATTTTAGAGATTTATTTATGCATACAAGAGCTGGGGTACAGGCCAGAGGGGTGGAGTGTGGGTATGTGTGTGAGAGGATTCACAAGAGACAGAGTAGGGAGCAGAACAGGTGGGTAGACTGAAATCCACTGCTGAGGGGAGCAGTGGGCGAGGCAGGAGAGGTCTGCTGTGCCACGTGGGTCCCCTCCCTGGCCGGGGATCAAACTCGTGCTGCAGTGGCTGCAGATAGCTTCATAATGCTGCGCCTTAACCCCTTGCACCACCACGGAGACCCCTCAAAACTGCTTTTAAAAGTCAGATGTGTGTGTAATATCTAGTCCAAAAAAAAATCTCATGGCACGATGGCCAAGGTATTACACTCTATATTATGTATATTTTATCACAATTCAAAATAAATTTTAAAAATTGTACGGCAATGTGTCAGTTCAGGTAATGCAAATGACATGAAGTGCTTTGGCTTTAAGCATTTATGGGGTGACAGTGGTGTTCAGTGTGAACCCGAAGTCAGCATTGTGGGTCCTGGTACTGTGGGTGGCAGCAACGCACGTCTGGGATGGCCCCCAGATCAGCTGGGACTCTGTCCACCACCGCCCCCATTCTGGTCACTGGGCTTTCCTCACCGCCCCTTTGCATATGCCTTTTGCTCCTGCTGGCACTCGCTGTCAATTTGGCCAGTTCCCTAGTCTCTACTCAAGGCCCTCTTCTCCCAGAGGTGCCCCATCATCATCCCACCCCCTCACCCTGTTTTATTTTCTTCATCACTATTATTCCAAGTAGGTTTCAATATGTGTTTCTTTATTGTGGATTCGAATGGACTGTAGGAAGAAGTGTCCAGTATTTGACTGTTCCTGAAATCTACAGTTGTCTCTGGTACATGTGTATGTTCAGTTCATGTTTAAAGACTAACTGATTTTTTTTAAATCATTTATTTAAGCAGACAAGAGCTGGGGCGCAGGCCAGAGGTGCAGGAGGTAAGAGGATCCACCAGAGACAGAGCAGGGAGCAGATTAGGCAGATCAACTGAAATACGCTGCTGAGGGGAGAAGCGGGCGAGGCAGGAGAGGTCTGCTGTGCCCTGTGGGTCCCCTCCCTGGCCGGGGATCGAACTCATGCTGCTGTGCCACGGATGCTTCACAATGCGGCACTCAACCCGCTGCACCACGAGGGAGGCCCCAAAGACTGATTTTATAATTATTTTAGGTAATAAGCTCAATGAACACTTGTCTCATTTAAATACTAAGCTTCAGAGAACTATATAGTTCAGCTCTTCAGAGTGGGAGTTTGGTTTTTTTTTTACACAGGAAAATGAACAGTGGGTCCTTAGCCCTTGAGTCCAGTTTGTTCTGCTTAATGAGTCCATGCAGCTAAATCGGGTCCTGTGAACAGGTCCAAGAATATTAGATTATTTCCTAAAAATGGGCAAAGGACTGGAATAGACATTTCTCCGAAGATGATAGCCACATGGCCAACATGCACGTGAAGTGACGCTCAGCATCGTTAGTCATTAGAGAAAGGCAAAGCAAAGTGAGAGACCACTTCATCCGCTGGGATGCTATCACCCCCAAACAGAAAAGTATTGAGGGTGTGGAGAAGTTGGGCCCCTGCGCTTTCTGGTGGGAATGCACTGAAATGGGGAAGCTGTGATGGAAAACAGTTTGGTGTTTCCTCAAAAGGCTAAACATAGAATCACCATCGGACTCGGGTGCAGACACCAAAGACTTGAAAACTGGGACTGAGGTATTTGTGCCAGTGTTCACGGCACTGCCTGGTGCATTTTCTCAGAAGCCCAGAGTCCCTTTGCAGACAATGGAACCTCGTTCTGCCCGGGAAAGGGAGTTCTCACACATGTTGCACACAGAAGAACCCTGAAGGCATTACCTAACTGAGATAAGCCAGACACACAAGGATGAGCAAGCAAACCGCGAGTTCCGTAGTGTCATCAGGTACACAGAGACAGAGCAGAATCTCAAGGTTTGTAGGGACAGGAGGAAGGTGAGAATAGGCGGTCTTTGCTAATAGTTAGAATTTTTGCTTAAGGTAATAGGAATGTGCTGGAATTAGTGGTGACGGTTACATAGTCTTGTGGATGTAACTAAGGCCTCTGAACTGTACCCTTAAAAATGGTGAAAGGGGGGTCCTCCCAGGTGGCTCAATGGGTTAAGCAACGTGCTATGAAGCAAACTGCAGCCACTGCAGCACGAGTTCGATTCCTGCCGCCGGCCAGGGAGGGGACCCACATGGCGCAGCAGACCTCTCCTGCCTCACCCGCTGTTCCCCTCAGCAGTGTGTTTTGGTCAGTCTGCCTGTTCTGTTCCCCACTCTGTCTCTGGTGGATCCTCTCACCCCCTTCACTTCTGGCCTGTACCCCAGTACTTGTATGCATAAATAAATAAATCTTTTTTAAAAAATGGTGAAAGGGGTACATTTTGTTATCTGTAGTTTATCACAATAAAAACAGTTTTTAATTAAAATACTCCAAATTTTTTTAAAAAAGACATGTGAAGATAGGCATTAAAAGAGCCAAATTTTGGGGCCTCCCTGGTGGCACAGCAAGTTGAGCGCCACACTGTGAAGCCACCACCGCACAGCAGCGCGAGTTCGATCCCCAGCCAGGGAGGGGACCCACATGGTGCAGCAGACCTCTCCTGCCTTGCCTGCTCTTCCCCTCAGCACTGGATTTTAGTCCATTTGCCTGTTCTGTTCCCCACTCTCTCTGTGGTGAAGCCTCTCACCTCCCATGACTCTGGCCTGTCCCCCAGCTCTTGTATGCATAAATAAATAAATACTTTTTTAAAAAGTGGGTCTCTGTCACACCTGTCTTTCCTTACCACGTGTGCGTGTGCCACTTGGTGCTAACCCCTTTGAGGACCTGGATGGGCTGGTTTCTTTAGTCCTCCACCAACCCGGGGCCCTTGCACAAGTACAGCTCAGCGAAGATGGCTTTGTAGGTGTGAAGAAGGCAGGGTTTTTGGGAGATGGCTGTTTTCATTGTTAAGCCACACAATTGATCAAAATGTATCTTCTAGTTGTAATTATGTGGAAAATCATTTTTACAAGAAAAAGGTGAATAACGCAGGCAGAGAATGACTGGACCTCCCCTATTATTTGCAAAATGAGTAAACCAACTCACAAAGCTTTTGGGGGGCAGGGGCAGTCTGTTGGGGGAAAGAGGGTTCATTCATACTTGTGCTTTTCAATGAGACCAGTAGGAGCTGGCCAGCTGTGAGGCATGCCTTGGAGGTAGAGCTTTGAATACTCTTCTGCTGGAAACATATTTGCAAAATGCATGTTTGGAAATGCCCCAAGTGTAAGCGGAAGATCCCTTATCACAGTGTGTGTGGCAGTCATCATTGTCTTCTCGAACATGCTACACACATCTTTTTCATATTGAGCCAGTCAGAGAACGTATAAGCCTGGCCAGACAGGGGACCCGCAGGGCGCAGCAGACCTCTCCTGCCTCGCCCGCTGCTCCCCTCAGCAGTGTACTTCAATAAATCTGCCTATTCTGCTCCCCACTCTGTCTCTGGTGAATCGTCTCACCGCCTGTGCTTCTGGCCTGTCCCCCAGTTCTTATATGCATAAATAAATAAATTTTTAAAATAAAATATATTTCTGTGAAACCAATGCTATTTTGGACAGGGAGTTTTCTGCGTAAGCGCTTGGTTCACCATATCCACTTCTTGTCTTCCTGAGGTCTGCTTTCTAATTTGTTGTATTTGTTGGGACACTGTGTTGCTTGTCTTGGCAGGCATCTCTTTGGGTGTTCCTTTTGGGGTATCGGGAACAGGCCTGGAGATGCCTGAAAGTGCGCAGATCTCAGCAGCTTCAGGCTTTGGAGTGTGATCGACGATCCCTTTCCACAAGCAGTGCCTGTGAACGCTCTTTCTCTCTCCGTATCCACTTGTGGTGTCACTTAGGCTGAGTATGTGGCTGGTGCAGCGCGGGGTCTCCAAGATCTTCACGTGTCCCATAGTCCAGGTGGGGGCACCTGGGGTGAGGCTGCTCTTGGTGCTCCGTGTCGCTTTCATTTATAACAAACTATCTCCGTGGGGATCTGTGTGCGGGTGTTCTGAATCATGTAAAAGGTGAAACTGACTTGCACAAAAGAAAAATTAGTCTCATCAATTTCTGTAAGTCTGTAAGCTTGCAATTCTGTCTGTCAACTTGACTGAAAATGAAAATGTCTAGAAGGACTTTCAGGTAGAACTCAATGATGCCCCAGTTATCAGAAATCACTGGCAGATAGCATCAGCAGCCGCTTTCTCGGCAGACTCCCTGAGTACAGCATGCCCTCTGCCAAACCAGTCACGACTGAGCCCCCGGACAGAAAACCCCGGAACTGACTCGGGCCGCTTGTCACGATTAGGTGACATCAAACAGGCTTGTAAAACATAAATCTCTGATTAAAGCTACTTATTCAGTGGCCCAGCTGGAACACTCAGCCTCAAGCTTTGACTTGTCCCACCAGGTCCACAGGGGTGTTTTCTGGAAAAGGTCAGGCCTTGGGACGTTTTCCACAGTCCCGTGGGCTTTTTCCACCCTTGGACCTTCGGTGACCTGCTCTCCCTCTACCCCCAGGGCACAGCTTCAGTCAGTCTTACCTGTTCCGCTCAGGTGCGCCAGCAGCGTCCTCTCTCCTGACCGTGGGTCATCCTCTCATCCTCCCTGCCACCTGCTAGAAAGGTGCAGAGCAGCAAAGCCAGGAATGAGCCTTCATTTCCATTAAGTCGGGACACCTAACAGGTGCTGCATGTGTAGGCGAACGGTGGTCGCATCTGAGCCTCACTTTGGCGGGCTAGGTACAGCCACTGACCCATTTTACAGGTGAGAAGACTGAGGCTTTCAAATTGCTCTTTTTCCCTGGTGCTCACATTGTAGAAATGTCCACAGTCTTATTAGCGAAACAGCAGGTATCTGTCTAGGTCCTCTAAAAGCTCAATTCTGAGATCTGCCCTGGGCAAGAGAGCTGATCTCTTGGTGGGGTTCTCTCCCTCCCCCCACCCAGGACCCAGGTAAGTGTTCTCCTGGGGCAGAGGCCTGAGTTCTCCCAGCCTCTGCCCCAGCATGCTGGCATGTCACACTTTAGTGTTTTTCTTTTTTCTACAGAAACCTGCCCCCTCTGACTTTCAGGCTACAAATGACTCCCGAGTCATTTCCGGTTCTGAGTCGCAGCGGGAGCTCAGTGTTGGGTGGTGTGTTTTCTCTCGAGCACCAACTGTGACTGTCGGGATCAGACTAGAGGGCATCTGGGAACTCTGGAGGAAAGGACTTGAGAAAGATAGAAAAGGTCCCCAGAACACTCCATTTAAAGGACTTGCCTTTTGACTCACTGATTTTTTCAGTTCTGTTCTTTTTTTATGGAAATAATATTGGATTATTTCAGGTGTTCAAGGAGTATGAGTTTATATCCCAGTAAGCTCACCACTAAGAGTCCAGACCTCTCCTTCCCCCTACCAATGTCCCCCTTTTTCCCACCTCCCTGCCCCCCTTTTTCCTAGTGCCCCCTGATTGGTCTTAGAGTCCAAAGGTTTAATTTTATCTTATTTAGTTCATCTGTTGGTTTTCTCTCCAAGCTTCATATGAGTGAAGTCAAACCCCACTTCTCTGTCTGACTTTTTTCACTAAGCTCCGCTCCCTCTGGGCTCACCCATGGTGGGATTTCACCTTTTTCTTGTACATCCCACACGTGCATCCATTAGCACATCAGCCCGGGCTTGGATGGGTCCCCCGCTGGGCTGTTGTAAATGGTGCTGCGGTAAATGTGGGGGGGGGGGGGGGTTTCTGAATTANACGTGCATCCATTAGCACATCAGCCCGGGCTTGGATGGGTCCCCCGCTGGGCTGTTGTAAATGGTGCTGCGGTAAATGTGGGGGGGGGGGGGTGTTTCTGAATTAGTGTTTCTTGGGTAAATACCCAGAAGTGGGGTCATTGGATCTTATGACATTTCTATTTTTAATTATTGCAGAATCTCTATAGTGCTTTCAATAATGGCTGTGCCAATTTACACTCCTGCCAACAGCGTGCGAAGGTTCCCTCCTTGCCACATCCTCTCCAGTATTTGTGTTTCTGCAAACAGCCATTCTCACCAGTGGCAGGTGCTTCTCATTGTTGTCTTAGTGCATTTCTTTCACAAAAGAGACGATGAACATCTTTTCATGTGTCTATCAGTCATCTGTAGGTCGTCTTTGAAGAATTATCTATCGAGACCCTCTGCCCATTTTTCAATACAGTTCTTTTTTATTATTGACTTGTATGAGGTCTTTCTATATTGGATATTGGCCTTTTAGCAGGTGTATAATAGGCAAACATTTTCTTCCATTCGGTTGGATGTCTTTTTGTTTCGATGAAGTGTCTTTTGCTGTATAGAAGCTTTATGATTTGATATCATCTCATTTGTCTTTTGTTTGTTTGCTTTGCTTTCCTGCCATTACGTGGCTCACTCGTGAGGGGAGAAATTCAGACATTCTCTTTGGCCTGCCGTTCCAGCTCACTGAAAAAAAAAAAGGCATTCTTGGAAACTGGAGAAGTGACAGGACTTATGCATGGGTCACTCTAATCTAATGCTACCTTGTATTCGTTTGTTGTTTGTTTCTAAAAACAAAATCATTCCAAGAGAAGCAATTTCCTGACACAGAACTGGCTTAGTGAAGTAGCTGTCTTGGTTCTGGGCACATAGGTCATTATTATCTGTCTGTATTTTAATGTGGGTAGAACAGTTTCAGTGGTGACTTATTTTAAGGGTTTTGTGTTTTTTTTTTTTTTTTCCAAAGGTAAGGTACAATTAAGAGACATGTTATTTTCACATTTAATAGTTCTTTCAACAAAAACCACATCTTTCAGTTCTACTGTAAAATTCAGAAAGGTAATATCTTCCTTGCATATATCAGTGACCAAATTCTCAAATACAGTCACGGATGATAATTTATAAAGTGAAATCTATGGAAAATCCCTCACTTGTTCTTCTGCGTTGGATTCTTTTCCCCTTGACTTGACAGAAAGGGTCAAGCTTCTTTCTGCCTCCTCTGTGTCACTGTGAATTTTCAGTAGAGCAGGATGGTAATTTTAGTACCTGTGATGGTTTTCACAACAATTGGGTCAGTTCACAGAACAAAAACTCAATATTGAAGTCAGCCTTCCCTACAGAATTCTAAATACAGACTCCCTAGATCTGTAACTGCCTTTGTAGATATATTGTTTCGTCACCTTAGTTAAGGCGTTTCAGATTAGTACCCACATGATTTTGCACTGAGAAGTAAATCCATTTAGCTTTATAAAGAGAATCTTTAATTTACTTCATGCCCTTCCTGCCATATCCAAAGCTCTGCATGGGCTGTGGATACGCAGCTCCAAAAGAGACTATAAGTCAACACCTGTTTGCCCTTAACAAACACACCTCACAAAACACAAGAAAGTGAAGTGACAGAAGGCAGACAACTGTATTGTCTTGCCTTTTTAACTCCTTTTTTGTTTTTTTTAAAGATTTATTTATTTATGCATACAAGCACTGGGGTACAGGCCAGAAGTGTGAGGGGGTGAGAGGACTCACCACAGAGAGCGGGGAGCAGAACAGGCAGATCAACGGAAGTACACTGCTCAGGGGAGCAGCGGGCACAGCAGGAGAGGTCTGCTGCACCATGTGGGTCCCCTCCCTGGCCAGCAGCAGGGATTGAACTTGTGCTGCAGTGGCTGCGATTTGCTTCATAGTGTGTTGCTTAACCCACTGCGCCACCAGGGAGGCCCTTAACTCCTTTTTTGAAAAAAGATTTATTTATGCATACAAGAGCTGGGGTACAGGCCAGAGGTGCAGGGGTAAGAGGATTCACCAGAGACAGAGTGGGGAGCAGAACAGGCAGATGCACTGAAACACACTGCTAAGGGGAGCAGCGGGTGAGGCAGGAGAGGTCTGCTGTGCCATGTGGGTCCCCTCCCTGGCTGGGAATCGAACTCGTGCTGCTGTGCCATGGATGCTTTCATAGTGTGGTGCTCAACCTGCTGCACCACCAGAAGGCCCTTTTTTCACTCCTTCTTAAAGATTTTTCAAGGAACTATAAGGGGTGGGGATGAAAGGATGTTTGCTATAAACACTGTCTAGTGCCCTCCAGGTCTGTTAGGAAACAAAAGTTAGTTGATGCCAGTTTTGTGGTCAACATTATTGTTTATTATTGAGAACTATAGTAGGACTCTGCCAACACATCCCTGTTTTGTTTTTTAAAGATTATTTATGCATACAAGAACTGGGGTATAGGCCAGAGGTGTGGGGGAGTGAGAGATTCACCAGGGACAGAGTGGGGAGCAGAACAAGCAGATGGACTGAGATACACTGCTGAGGGGAGCAGCGGGAGAGGCAGGCGAGGTCTGCTGCGCCATGTGGGTCCGCTCCCTGGCCGGGGATCGAACTCGTGCTGCAGTGGCTGCAGATGCTTCATAATGAGATGTTAACCTAAGTGCCACCAGGGAGGCCCCTGTTTTGTTTTGTTTTAACAAGACTTCTAAGTATTCCAAATTAAATTGTGGTCCCCAAAGCACAAGCATTGGCCCTAGCTTGCCTGCAAGGCAGCTGTTGTAGAGAAGTGTCCTCCGAATGGGTAATAAGCTACTTTTATACCCCCAGAAGCATGCAGGAAAAAATGGCCAAACTAGTTACCTTGGGGTAGGGGTGGGGGTGCTAGGAGGTGCATGGGCAGGAGACTCTTCTCCAGTGTCTATTTTTTAAATTTTATATCATGTGATTGTATTCTTCATTCATTAAATAGACATTTTTAAAGCGGGTCTACTTTATTTTCTTAATGGAAACAGTTGTGGTCCAAAAGTTTTATTGATTTAGAAGGAAAAAGGCAATCGTAAAGGCAAACCAAAGAGAAAAATCTAGACAACTCAACATTTTATGAACTCAATTATCAGAGGCCTTCCATTGCTGATTCGTGGGCAAAGAAAGGAAATTATAGGTGGCTGACAAAATCACTCTGTTAACTGAAAATCTGCAGGCTAAATTCTGCCGTTCCCTAGGAGATTGCTTCTGGAACACTGAAACAGGGACGTGTTTCCACCGCGTTACACCTTTCGAGGGTCACCACCTATATCGAGAGCCACCGCCTCGCACCATCAGGAGCTTGGCCTTCGAGAAGGGCAGGCAGAAATTCTGAGTAGTTGGAAGGGAAGGGCTGGGGAGCCTGGGGGTTCTCCCCAGCTCTGGGAGGCCAGCTAGAAAGTGGGGTAATGAAGGGGGTCCCAGGGTCTCCTCTGATGGACTAAAGAACGTTCCTTCGTTCACACACAGAGCGCATTCAGAGGGTGCTGTTGGCAGGGCACACTGGCAGAGGGAAACTGGCAGAACAGAGACCCCACATGGGTTAACTACACACAAAGTGCAAGTGGGGGCTGGGGGACTTAGCATCTGGGAGTCAGTGCGGCTGGCAGCGTGGACATCCAGGCGAATGGCAAAAGTGAGCTGGGCCAGCGTGTAGCGGTCTGGATTTCCTGACAGCTACAGACACGGGACCGCAGTGGGAGAGCGCCTGTGGCCCTGGTCTGGAGTAGCAGCAGTGGGTGTCCCCTGCCGGGAAGGCCTCATCAAGGGCTGGTCTCTGCAAGTGGAGGAAAGGCAAGTTGGGTGCAGATGCCAGGACGGAAGGAGGAAAAAGGACCACGGAGACGCCTCTGGCCTTCCCCGGAAGGTGGGGCATCCTAAGGAGAGTTTTCCTGATTTCTTTGTCATGAGTCCCCAAACCGCATTTCCTGAAGCATAGATGTCCTCTTTATTGTCGCTTTGAAGGCACGCAGGTGCGCCGCAAGGATGCGAGTGGAGACAAAGGTGGACTCTGTTTCGGATCCGGATCCGCCCCCAGACATTTCTGCCTCCCCC